>JAQJVL010000182.1:1138853-1492074 GCA_035578905.1 Stictocephala bisonia
TTGGGGGTAATTTAAGGGAAATTCGGGGGAAATTTGGGAATTTGAGGGAAATTTGAGGGGGGAGGGGGGAGGGTTGGTACCACTGCGCCGCCATCTTGGGTCCAAAGGTCAAAGTGAGTCTCAAACGCCCACCATTTCACTACTCTTACTATTAGTAACGTAGGAACCTGCTTGTAAGGTTTTACACTCATATTTATTAAACCTTATTTTGATTAATAAATCAAATCGATAAGTCCTTCTATCATAGATTTTTAAGTAAATCACTTAAATTACGTACAATCGAATGAAATCTTAAATATCATCAGAAGATCTTTGAGTAAACTAGTTTTTTGGATAATGGTTATAGTTAAATAAATAATAATAGATACCCTCTTACAATCGGTATTCTCAAAAATTAAAAATTCGATTTCTTCAGAAGCGTGATGGAATAGATTGTAGCCCATGTTTCGGAAAAACTGTTATGTTTGCAATACAGGACCATTTTGGAGGTCTAGACTACATTTAATATTACACTATTTATTGTCCTGCAAGTGTCGATTGATTCTGACCTGATCAGAAATGAATTCGTACACTTTTAAATCGTAAAATTGTAAAATAGCAAAATATATTGTGCTATGTATCAATTTTATATTTGATTCTAAGTGTAATTACTCTAATAGTAAGAATGTGTAGTTGTATGGTTGAATATAAAGCATGTATATTACTCAAATTTAGTGTGCCATGAAGGTAAAGTAATGTTCTAGTGTAATAAATTGATATATAGTCAAGTAATTTATAATTATCAAGTTTCAAGGGAAACGAGCTGACTGAACGAGGACTGAAGAGTGTAAAAGTTAAGTATATGGAAAGTTGTTACTGCAACAGATCCACATAATTTTGACAGTTATATTAATGTATTTAAAGGCAGTTTGAATATCTAAAAATAAATTATATAAATGAATGTATCTTAACGATTCATTCATAAAACAGGAAACTGTAATATATATGTATGAAGGTTTATTTAAGTATTCAAATTCATCTCTACTCAAATCTATTCAACTTTAAATCTATTTTCAAAAAAGTACATTATAAAACTATTTCCGTCTTTCAGTTTTGCAATCTCAAACGTTTTTCCTGAAGTTGCAAGGTCCTTTGTTGCAGTTTGCAAATTCCTTGTGAAACTTGGTATTAACTATAACCCTGTTACAGTCACAAGTTATAGGTCACAGTTTACTTAAACCTTTGTGCGAAATTTCCTCAATATAACAATTATAACTTTACAAACATTCTCTTTGTTTGTATGGAATGTCAATAATTTTACCAAAGCTTAAAATGCACTGTATTTACTACAGATTAATGTACTGTACTTTGAATTTTAATTGTCCAAAGTAATGAGCAAGACATTAAAATTAATCAATATTTGTGTCATCCATTAAATTGAAAGTATATCTACGATTACCATCAATAGCAAAAGCTATCAATAAACACTTTCAAAATTTAATAATCTACTAATTTGGCTAAGATAAATTTTTCTTTGATGTCTTACACTATTTTTTATAAAAGATAAATATATGGTTCTTACCGATACATCCAGTACTTGGAGAAAAATAATTTTTAAAATTTATTTTGAGGTAGAAACTTGAAGAAGATCGGCGGGTAGATCGATCAGTGTTTCACGCAGTACGTAACAGGACATGGGAACTCCGAAGCTAATTTGAAGATATTTTATTTCAATATCTTCAAGACATTCAGTAAGTTCAATACGAGGTCTGTGACTGTGAAGATGAGAAATATTAATAACGGGCTGATGGAGCGTGAAGAATGTTATGGAAGGATCTTAAGATAAAGTTGGTGTTGGACAACCTCAGTCAGACAAGAAGGATTTTGATATGACTCAGAGACTAGAAGGTATTTAGGGATGCAAGAAAATTAAGACATTAAATATTAAAGGATATTAAATATGATATTGTTTCAGTAAAGTTATAAATTACATGCAGCCAACTGGGAAACTCAGAGAGATAATTATTTCCATATTTGAACAGTGTCCACAGCAATACTCTTGTTTTTCATACAGAAACACATTTTCTATGTTGATTTAGGGGGTTATCTTATAGCTTTTTAAGCTATATTTTTTTAGATTAATTAAATGTTATTTTCTTTGCAACGTTAAATTTATATTTACTATTTCTGCACTATAGAAGAGACATGTTTTGATAATGCAGCCTTAGTCTAATCAAGTTAATGGAAAGTGACTTCACTTGAATGGTTTGTGCCAAAAGTCCTTCCATTTGTCATGTTAATATTTGAGATTACTCTGGTGTGGCCACCTGAGACTCCGTCTCAATGACCATTACTCCTCCAATCCTTAACAATTAATTACTTCATGCTTTAATACTAGCATTGAATTACGTAATAGTCTACCTATGCATTGTTAGGATTCAATAATGTTATATTTTGTATTAGAAACTATTCATTAATACTTGAATTTTGAAGTTAAACTTCTTAAAGAAGGAAAACTAGAATAATGTCAGTTATACTCTTTTTTCTTCAGAACATTTTATTTATACAACAAAATCGAAATGTTTTCAAATATTTAAGCGAAATCCTTTGTTTACAATTTATCAAAAATAAAAAAGGGGGTGCCATTTGCTTCAATATAATCTTTAACGATACCTTTGGTAGCTGGACTGTCACTTATGTGAGCTCCCTGCTATGTCAAAGAATTAAAATAACAGCACCCTTTAAAAAGCTAGCAAAATTACAAGATCATAGATTCTGACTTGAATATTCGTCATCAGAACGTCATGCGGTAAGTAGATCTGAGTATGCGTATGGACATAGAAAGTAAGCATATTTACTATAAAGTATAAAATGATCTTATCTACTTTAAATCTCAACATCCTGGATGGTATCACAAATTATTTCTGGTGGTGTACTTTAGATAACCCCCTCTAAGACTCGTTTCCCAGTTAACTTCAAATAAAAGCTCACACAAGCTGGCTGAGCTTCAACTTGGGATATTTTTGACGGTAGTTACACGTTTATAACATCAAACATAGTAAATATCCCTTAAGATATGTTGAAATAAGCCTTCCTGAACGGACCTTGTTGATGGTGTGGTAAGATTCAGGTATCAACATGTTCGTGGCGTTGCAAGATGCAAATGCTTGAAATATAATTGAGACTGTAAAATAGCCAGTTATCTAATTTTAGATCAGAAGAAAAATTATGGATCACATAGCTAATAACTGACGATTACAGGCTTTTTTGTAAAGGTTAGCTGAAAAGTTTTCATTCTATCGGTCTGTATTGAATTGTTGTGAACACAGGATTTACACATGTAACGGTTCATCAGTGTGTTAACACAATTATACTTTGTACTATAGATTAATTTTATGACTTTCAATATTTAATAATATTTAAAAATCCAAAATATATGAATAGTTATATATCCAAATATTTAATTTAAATTTTGATTATTTCTCTGTTTTTTGGTAATGTCAGGGATAAAGACATTATGATGAATGCATGCTAAACACAGCATTAAATGTACAGAAAAAAATTATGGCATACACAACATTTTGTTGAGCACTATAAAAAGTGAAAAATACACGTTGCTGCCTTTCATAGGTTATTTATAAATTAAATAACAGTTACCTCAAATTTAAAGCCACTCAAATTTGAACGAGTTTTATTTTTCATTAAAAATGACATGTTTGTCAGATTTCCAAGCATTTTAAACAATATCGTCAATTTTTCTGTGGTTAAACAACGGTTAAACACAGTATGAGTTGAGCAGAACCTTATTGTCTGGATTAAAACATTAAGAGTCTTTTTTTAATCGAAAATAGAACATGAAACATTTTACATTTTTCGTCAATTTCAACGTAAAAGGATGTGTTTAAGCTAAATGAGACCATAGAGAGGTGTTTTTTGCTACAATAGCAAACCTTATGGTGAACACCTCCTTTGGTGGTAGTATTAGCCGGCGTCTTTGTAAGCTGGACTGTCACTTATGTGGACTGTCACTTATGTGGACTGTCACTTATATGGACTGTCACTGGTAACTACGTTCATCTCCTCACAACTGGTTATGATTTTATTAATTTAGAGTTTAATAATTCATACTAAAGTTCATGGTCAACGTACATTGTACTAGATGGTCAACGTACATTGTACTAGATGGTCAACGTAAATCCAACGCTATTTTTTATCTTCTATTTTCGGAAAGAAAGCGCAAGACGGTTTGCTGTCTTGCTTGGATAGCCTGGTTGATCTTCCTGCGGCCTCAGGCAACCGTTAGGGTTACCACACAACCTGCAGTAAATATTCTTAACAGAAACAGTGTATACGATTAATTATTTTGTAAATAAAGGGAATGCGTAAAATATGTTAACATTTTTTAACAAAACTAAACCCTCACACTCATGACTAAACTATCAATTTAAATCAAAGCACACTTATTCAGCATCTTTACATTAGTTTATCTATTTATCAACGGCAGCAGCCAATTCATAGATGCATAATACAAAAAGATGGCAAAAAAAGAATAATACATTTCACAGAAGGAAGGCAACCTATTAACGGATAGCATTAATAAATAAATATATCAAAACTAAAAATATTAAATATAAATACATAAAAAACCATATATTGGCAAACACAAATAACAAATGCCCTTACAAGTAGCATAATTATCACAGCTATCAAGTAACAGGAATAATGTAGACCCTATATAAATTTAAAAAGTAAATTCACCAAACACCTATTTAACTAAAAAAATACATTATATCAAATATATTTAGGTGTGCAACAATAAATATAATACTAAAGTAATAAATTAAGAACAATGAATAATAAAAGCTAATAACAAGAATCATTCTATCCATAAAATAGTTACAAGATAAATAACAAAAAAGGATATGATAATAAATGTTTAAACAAGATAAGATAATAATAATAACGATAACAATTAATATAAAAATACCATATAAAAATACTTTATAAAAATACAGTATGAGAACATACGATCCATAAATAATTACAATACAAATAACAAAACGTAAGCATTATAATAAGTATTTGACTCGGTATATTGGTAACTCATAATGATAACGATAACAATATAACCAATACCTAACACTATTAATACAGTTGTCTATCTTCGTAGGATTAGGTAATGTTAGTCATTGGGTAAGATGAGTGAATGGGATTGACTGTAGCGAGTAACAGAGTATTATAACACAGACCATAGGGAGTAACACAGTATATAACACAGACCATAGGGAGTAACACAGTATATAACACAGACTATAGGGAGTAACATGGTCTATAGGGAGTAACACAGTATATAACACAGACTATAGGGAGTAACACAGTATATAACACAGACCATAGGGAGTAACACAGTATATAACACAGACCATAGGGAGTAACACATTATATAACACAGACTAGGGAGTAACACAGTATATAACACAGACCATAGGGAGTAACACTGTATATAACACAGGCTATAGGGAGTAACACTGTATATAACACAGACTATAGGGAGTAACACAGTATATAACACATACTATAGGGAGTAACACAGTATATAACACAGACTATAGGGAGTAACACTGTATATAACACATACTATAGGTAGTAACGCAGTATATAATACATACTATAGGGAGTAACACAGTATATAACACATACTATAGGGAGTAACACAGTATATAACACATACTATAGGGGAGTAACACAGTATATAACACAGACTATAGGGAGTAACACAGTATATAACACAGACTATAGGGAGTAACACTGTATATAACACAGACTATAGGGAGTAACACATTATATAACACAGACTATAGGGAGTAACACAGTATATAACACAGACTATAGAGAGTAACACAGTATATAACACAGACTATACGGAGTAACACTGTATATAACACATACTATAGGGAGTAACACAGTATATAACACATACTATAGGGAGTAACACTGTTTATAACACATACTATAGGGAGTAACACAGTATATAACACATACTATAGGGAGTAACACTGTATATAACACATACTATAGGGAGTAACACGTATATAACACATACTATAGGGAGTAACATAGTATGTAACACAGACTATAGGGAGTAACACAGTATATAACACAGACTATAGGGAGTAAAACTGTATATAACACATACTATAGGGAGTAACACAGTATATAACACATACTATAGGGAGTAACACAGTATATAACACAGACTATAGGGAGTAACACAGTATATAACACATACTATAGGGAGTAACACTGTATATAACACATATTATAGGGAGTAACACAGTATATAACACATACTATAGGGAGTAACACTGTATATAACACATACTATAGGGAGTAACACAGTATATAACACATACTATAGGGAGTAACACAGTATATAACACATACTATAGGGAGTAACACTGAGTGAGTCAGTATATAAAAGACTGTATGCATAAATTGACGTGAAAGAAACAAACTTATATTCCTGGACTAACAACAATACATTTGGCCACTTGGAAGTACAGGAATTACTACATAGAAATAATAAGTAGTAAGGTAGTACAAATAATGTCATTCCTTTGAAAATACATCCCTTGAGATTATATTACATACAAAATGTATCACTAGCCATTAAAATAATGTCAGGTTCCACTGTTTATTTGTTCATCTTCGTGGCTTATAAAAAGTTTATAACACTATAATCTTATGTTTTGAATGCGATTGTAAATACCGTTAACAATTATATATTTAGGATTGAATGTTAAATAGTCACGAATTAAGGAGCAATTAAATTAAAAGTCAGCCATTTTCAAATGTTGCTCCTTAGCTCTTCTTATAAGTTGAATATGACGCTACTTGTGTTTTACATACAAATATCAAGAGTAAGGCCACTTTTTCAGCGTTGAAGAGTCAAATTCAGATTAACCAAAATTTTTTAGTATTTATCAGTATTTTTGTTTTGAAGTCTAGACTTTAAGTCATTGGATGTAAATAACACACTATTTACACATTTATACATCAATGTAATATGAATAACAATGAAATTCATGTTCCAACACGAACATTGTTAATATTCAAATCAAGGATGTAAACTGGGAACGAGATGATTTATCTCTAGAGTACATTAATATTTTGGTCAAACCAATTAAAAATTAAGAGTACAAAACATATTTTAATTTAATAAGAGAATATCTTAAACTTTGTCTGAGGCGATATTAATTTTTCGAAGTCATAATAACAGTTCCAAGATGACATCTTAAGAAGAAGTGATTGATTAAATCCTTCTTTTATATTTTGTCCATGCACTAGAAGATCTTGGTCCCAAAAGAACTATGTTTTGGGCTCAAGAGCTGCTTTGCAGTAGAAAATCGATTGAATAAACTGAAATGCTAAGAAACCTTCACAAACTGTCTCAAATTAATATGACTTATTCATATTTAATAACCATGTAGGCAACTCTATAAAACATTGTGAATGTAATACATTTTGATGTGCTTTTATAAATAAATGTTTTTCTATATTATATGGGAACAAGAATTAAAGACAAACATAAAAATCCAAACATTTGACATAACTGTTCGTATTCACTCAATAAATACTTTTATTTAAAATAAACTACACGGTTTAGATTTGATTTTAAAAAGACGCTATGAAATATCAGCTTAGATATAATTACATGCACCCGACTGGGAAAATCGGAGAGTAAACTCAACTCTCATATTTGAACAGTGTCTACTGAACTTCTCTGTTTGGCTTGAATAAATATAGTTATTATATATGTTTATTGACAGTTGAGAGCAATATTCCATTGTGAAACTGCAAATAAAGCACATATATTTTCATATGTATTAAATTTCTTTTGAAAGATTAAATAATTTAAGTTAGTAATTTTATATGACTATCAAATTACTAAACATATATATCAGTATAATTGTGCATGTTGGGAGGGAGGGGGTAAACGCCACTAGACTTGTATGCGTGGTTGGATTAGGCAATATCACTGTACGTGTATAGGTGGGCAGATGAATCATCGGCAATGTACGTGCGAGGTTAGGTGAGTGGGTTAATACCAGTGGACGTGTATGGGTGGACCGGGCTATTTTAAATTAATTTATTTTGAAAGATTAAATTTAAATTAATAACTTTATTTAATATCAGTGATTAGTCGGATGGGAGTTGTGTTACAAAAAAAGTAACTTATGAGCGTGGTGTCTTGATGTTTACAGCAATGCTAGTAGTACGCTAAACGCTGTTTATTAGTAGAGATCGCCTTCCCGCAGCACTGACCGTGACGTAAGCCACAGCTCAAGATATCCCGTGGCTATTGTACTTGATATAGTCGATACATAAAAATATTAAATTACTTTGAATAACGGCCAGAAAATTTGTTACAATGAGTATTAAGGCCTCCTCCTGCATAACTATTATCCCGGTATGTCCACATGAGGCTTCCATCCTGAATAACCACTTTTCTGGGGTAGGTCATCTGACGCCCTCATCCTGAACTAACACCTCTAGACTGCACATGCAGTTTATTTTTAGGGTAAAAATTAATGTTTACAGTGCAACTTTTTATTTCCTTTACCTGTAGTTTTTTGTTATTATATCATTAGTATTTGTCTCCAATGTAAACACTGGGCTAAACAAGCTACTTGGTAAGTGATTTACTATAGTGTGACAGGAAGAGATTTATCATTTCCTACTAATTTTTGTAATAACACCGATCCTGCCACCTGCAATCTCCATCATGAACGGCCATTGCTCTGATATGGTCACCTAGGGTCTCCTTCATGAACGGTTGCTCAGGTCTGGCGACCAGAGTTTCCTACCCTGAACGACTACAACTTTGGTCTGGCAATCTAAGGTCCGTTATGGGTAGCCATTACTCAGATCTGGCCACCTGGAGTTTACGTCCTAATCGACCATTATTCCGGTGTGGCCACCTGGGGCTTCCTTCCTGATCGACCATTATTCCGTTTTGGCTTCCTAAGATTTCTTTCCTGATCGACTATTACTCCGGTTTGGCTACCTGGGGTTTCTTCCTGAACGACCATTATTCCGTTCTGGCCACCTAAGATTTCTTTCCTGGTCTACTATTATTCCGGTCGGGCAACCTGGGGTTTCCTTCCTGATCGACCATTATTCCGTTCCGGCCACCTAAGATTTCTTTTCTGATCGACTATTATTCCGGTTTGGCTACCTGGAGTTTTCTTCATGGTCGACCATTGTTGCGTTCTGGCCACCTAGGGTCTCCTCCATGAACGGTTACTCGGGTCTGGTGACCTGAGTTTCCTACCCTGAACGACTACAACTTTGGTCTGGCAATCTAAGGTCCGTTATGGGTAGCCATTACTCAGATCTGGCCACCTGGAGTTTACGTCCTAATCGACCACTATTCCGGTGTGGCCACCTGGGGCTTCCTTCCTGATCGACCATTATTCCGTTCTGGCCTCCTAGGATTTCTTTCCTGATCGACTATTACTCCGGTTTGGCTACCTGGGGTTTCTTCCTGAACGACCATTATTCCGTTCTGGCCACCTAAGATTTCTTTCCTGGTCTACTATTATTCCGGTCGGGCCACCTGGGGTTTCCTTCCTGATCGACCATTATTCCGTTCCGGCCACCTAAGATTTCTTTTCTGATCGACTATTATTCCGGTTTGGCTACCTGGAGTTTTCTTCATGGTCGACCATTGTTGCGTTCTGGCCACCTAGGGTCTCCTCCATGAATGGTTACTCGGGTCTGGTGACCTGAGTTTCCTACCCTGAACGACTACAACTTTGGTCTGGCAATCTAAGGTCTTCTTTATGGGCAGCCATTACTCAGGTCTGGCCACCTGGATTTTACGTCCTAATCGACCATTATTCCGGTGTGGCCACCTGGGGCTTCCTTCCTGATCGACCATTATTCCGTTCTGGCCACCTAAGATTTCTTTTCTGATCGACTACTATTCCGGTTTGGCTACCTGGAGTTTTCTTCCTGAATGACCATTATTCCGTTCTGGCCACCTGGGTTGTCTTTCCTGAACGACCATTATTCCGGTCTGGCGAACCACAGATTCCTTCCTGAACGGCCAGTACTCCGGTCTCCACGAGGTTTTACTCCCTGAACGAATATTACTTTGCGCTCAATCACTACAGTGAATTTACTCTTTATGTACATTTATGTCTTTAAAATAAACCTACAACCATAAATTTAAACGTTTTAAACTTCTAGGTGTACTATATATAATACAGCAAAACCAAATAAAATTCATCAAGAGTCATGTTTTAATAAAATCATACTTATTATATTGAACTCAGTAAAATATTGAGAATTTCCTCCTTTTATTGAAATTTTTTTAAATATTTTGGTGATATAGATCATTTAACAACATAATGCATCAATTCCGTAAATGGTACCCTCTCTTATAAGATTATCTTAATGGTGGCGATACAGTATGTCAATTAAATTGTAACATAATAAAAACAATTATTACAGTATGTAAAAAGATGTTTGCAGTTCTGAGTAGAATATTTATACAATATAGGTATAGTTTAATATTTTTATTAATTTATTTTCTATATAAAATGTATGCTAACACTCGACATACCTTACAATATGGTACACAATAGTGGAAAGTATATTGTTTGTAACTGGGTACTCCTATTTTTCCTTTGCGAGAACACTACCCAAAATTCCTCATGAATAATTTTCAATTTTACTCCAAACAAGTGTTTTCTACACCTTTGGAAAGAAAATTAAACAGTTACGCTTGGATGGTACACAGTTTAGTTTTTTTGGGAACTATCGTAAAAACTGTTTTTATATTTTCCTGTGCGATTTTTACGCTCAAAATTATTCATTTTGTACATTATTTTGTTCTATCGCAAATAAATGTATTTTTAAAAATATAATATGTTCAAATGTAGTATTATTAAATAATAATCACTACTAGTAATACAATCTACAATATACTGAAGAGTGAAAGGCAAGATATTTACCCAAGAACGTAAACTATCTTGTTATGTGTTATAACGAAATGTCTACCTCTATTGACTTATTAGTTATACTTACCATATTTGTTGAATGGAGATACACTAACAATTCCCATCCTAATTTATGTAGTGATGAACTATTTCAGTATGTATAATTCACCTTCAAATTTCCTCATCCAGTGTAAAAATCTACCCCAGAATAGTGTGTCATACGTCAGGATTTGCGTGGTCTGATTTTTCGCTAAAATCTTCATATCTTCCAATGGTCTTCCCCTTTGGGACATGTTGATGAAAACCTGATTTTTTTAAGTGAAATTATGAACCACTTCATAATTCACTTCATATGAACCACAAGATCGTGACTACACGATCTTGTTCAGAATGTCACACTAGTCAGGGAAATGCGTCAGAATGGCCCATGAAACGTCGAGAAGGCGAGAGAATATGACACAAAGTATGTTAACAATTGCGTCCTGAACGTGCACGTTAGTTGCCTCTGGAGGCTTTAGTGTACGAGTTGCACCAAAACGAAACACATTTCCTGATTCAGCGTAAATTTCTACTCCAGAATAGTTTTTCATACGTCAGGATTTATGTGGTTCGATTTTTCACAAAACCTTCACATCATCCAATGATCCCTCCCTTTGGCACTTTTTTGATGAAAAAGCTGAATTATATAAAGTGAAATTATAAGTATACGATCTTGTTCAGAATGTCACACTAGTCAGGGAAATGCGTTAGAACGGCCCATGAGACGTCGAGAGGCAAGTTAATTGGGCACAAAGCCTGTTAACAATTGCTTCCTGAACGTGAGCGTTAAATTGCCTTTGGAGGCTTTATTGTACGAGTTGCACCAAAACGAAAGACATTTCCTGATTCAGCGTAAAATTCTAATACAGAATAGTGTGTCATACGTCAGGATTTGCGTGGTCTGATTTTTCGCAAAAACCTTCAGATCTTCCAATGGTCCCCCCTTTGGCACTTTTTTGGTGAAAAAGCTGAATTATATAAAGTGAAATTATAAGTATACGATCTTCTTCAGAATGTCACACTAGTCAGGGAAATGCGTCAGAACGGCCGATGAGTCGTCGAAAAGGCGAGATAATTGGACACAAAGCCTGTTAACAATTAATTGCTTCCTGAACGTGAGCGTTAAATTGCCTCTGAAGGCTTTTTTGTAAGAGTTGCACCACAACGAACCTGTATCAATCGCAAAATCTATAGTTAAAGCATTCCTTACGCTACCTCAGACAATGTAACAAACGCGATTTGAATGTATTTTAATTTCTGGTAAAATATGTCCATTGTAAATGATAACTTAAAACTTAGGTAAGTACTTAAGCTTCTTTCCTATTTTTCTTCGGTACTTGACCAGCTGTAAGGCCACGCAAGTAGAACTTTTCAAAAATTTAAGTTACCATTTTTGGGTAATATTAAACAGCTTGTTCTGACACACACAACAAGATCAAATATACACTTAAACTCATTGTAATATAAAACTTTATATAATACATATACGAACATGAAATTAGTAAATACGAGCTAATTAATTTGTATTAATATAAGATGTGATGCACACACCTACAACTTTTTCAGTTTTAAGATTTTCGTCCATTCAATATAAGTTGAAAACGTTTGTGCACAAACAATAATTATAAAAACACAAATTTGAAATAACAATTTTTTTTACATAAGAATAAAATAAACGCAAAAATATAACTTCAACATTTATTTCAATTCATTTAAACAAGGTTTCAAACGTTTAATGTCGTCTGCAAACTAAAATGTACAAAAGAGTTTCTGCATCACTAGATTTTAAAACTAATTAAATTAACTTTGTAACAGTGAACAACATTAACAGATAAAATTACAGCAACAAACATAAACCCTTTGCCGGCCTCATAAAATGGTTGTGGCTTTTGTAATATATTGGACTTTAAAAACTAAGCCAATGTTATTAACAGGTCCACTCCAGCTGTTAAAAGATTTACTTAAGGCAAAGACTATTACATTGCTGTTATATTAAATGTCCATTATTTAAATGTTGAAGTAAACCACAAGAAGTCCCTTCCTACATTTAACCTCTAGAGGGTAAACCCATTTCGAAACCGTACTCATTTAATATTTTTTGTAAATACTATGTTGACAACCTGTTGTACCTCGAGGATGAGTCTTTCCCGGACTGAAGTGGACTGGCTGATGATGATGGTGGATGCCTCTTATATGATTTTCAATAATTTTTAGTGATCTTAGTTGGAGGAATGATGAGATTATGAGTAATTTATATGTTGTTTAGTTAATATGTGGCTAGAGAGATGAGGGTGCTCGGTGATGGTCAGTTAGAAGAAGGTGATCGAGTAGTGTAAAGATGTGTTTAGACAGTTGTAACTGACGTTCGAATGATGATCTGAGCAATGGATTTCGCTTAGTTGGAAGGCAAGTTCAGCTCTTTTAATTTTTTAAGGAAGAAGTCAGTGATCTTACCTCTGATCATCAACCCAAAAACGGTTTTCCTGAGTGGTTATGTATCCCTGAAATAAGGGTTGGTTAGGTCGTATATTGCCCACTTTTGCCCATGTATCTTTTCGGCTGACAAATGTTGTCAGTAAGAATTTATATTGCTCATTCATAAATTTGTCTGTAGTAAATTTAAACTAACTACAGTCACTATCATATTGTGTGAATTATTTTTATATTACTCTTTTTATAATATAGATGACAAATATTTTTATATGGTTCCAAAAAATACAAGAGACATTTATGTCTAGTTCCCATACTTAAAACTCCTTGGATAATTTGATAAAATAATTCTCAACAATGATTTAATTGAGCTAGCTCATTTATGTCTATGATCCACTTATCTCTTCTTTGTCGGTAAGTTTTATAAAAAACCAAAATGTGGATATAGTCACCGGTTGCAGCCAACATTTATATATCAATATTTGAAAGGAGCAGTCAAACATCTGATTTGAAACTTAAGGCATTACATCGTTATGTATATAATAAATGGGCTGTTTAATCGTATAGAGAGTTATCGTATGGTTTCCTTCTAAATTTAAATTCTATCGACCCTCTCATCAAGTTCACAATGAAAATTGAGAATGATGAACACTGTCATTTTCATCAACCCACCCATACATGTAAGGTAATATTGGCACACCCGCCTACATGCACACTTAGTCTATTGTATTATTGACCCACACACCTGTTGAAACACCTATATCAGAATTATTGACCTACAACAGTGATGAGAGGTGATGGACAAAAGGACCATTCTGTTCTGTTCACTGGAAACCTAGACATACCAATAGATACCTATATATGTTGCTTCTCATCATCATCTAGCACAAAATAATTCGGTGTTAAAATCGAGCTATACTCAAGAAGGGGATCGATCTTTCCACCGCTGAGATGCCTTGCTTTAGTTGAAAAAAAACTGCATTGTGGCCTCCATAATTTGCAGCTAACGAACTGTAGAATTTTGTATAAATTCCATTTATTTTTTACACTACTATTCTTTGTGTTATTGATATTATTAATTGGTGTTTGAATGCTAAATAATGATTTAATTTAATCGTTAAAAACTTAATTCGTTGGTGTCAATCAAACCACCTAATAGTCAGTGCTGCTAATTACGTAAATTGGGTGGGGTTGCTATGGCGGTGTCAGCACGTGGTCTACCACTCTGGTTGCAATTACAACTTTTAAATGTAATTACACAGTAGAGAAAGAGTATTTCTCGGTCGTTTTCTAAGTGGCCTAAGTATGAGTTTATGGTATATGACTGGGATACCACATAATTAAAGACTTACAACCGATGCTGGGGGGGGGGGGAATTGGCATGAGTAAATGGAGGATACAATATATGTATGACTGAGGTGTTACAGTGGTGTATATGGTAAAAATTATAGTTAGTGTAGTCTTGACAATTGCTATGCATTTATTGTAATGTTCCTGGCAATAAAATATTTGATTGATTGATTGATTGATGAGATATAACAATGAGTATTAATAATTCAGATAGTTTGATTCTTTTTCGTACAAACATAGATGCATATAGAAAAACAAAATCCATGAACAAAATTAATACATAAAAAGACTAATATACTTTTCAAAACATCCAAATTAATATTTTTCATAATTATATCTCAAATACTAAGAAAATCCTAAGTTTATTTTCAAATTCCAATCCACTCAACGCACTTATCCTGTTAAGCCTAGAATGTGGGATAGTTTAGCTAAGACCTCTTAAGCCCCACTGTCTTCTCTTAGTGAACCTTGTAAGACTCCCAGTTTAAACCTTGACACTATAAGTAGATTTGTGAAAATTCAAATTATGTTCCCAAAATTCGGACCAATATTTGAATATTTTACATATGAAGAGTTCTTTTAAACATTCTTTCATTCTTTTGTTTTTATAGTCACTGCCTGACAAAATTATTTCCATAACAAAAAAAATAATAATAATAATAATAATAGTAAACTGTTTACTAAAACTTTTGGCTATGTTTGTATGTTTTTGTAGTTCTTGACTTAAAATGTTAGTGGTCTTAAATGGTGGTGATAATCTCCATAGAGAGCTACTAAATAGAATACATTTACACAATGTATGGCCAGGAGAGTCACTTGTACTTCCAATTGGCGTAGGAAGAAGACATTTGCATTGTGTAATGTGGTAGAACCGTAACATGAGTCAGATGGGAAATTCGTTCGATATAGTTGTAAACAAAGCACAAAATATGAAGGGAGGCCCACTCACCTAAACCACAGGTGTTCTGAGAGCTAACACAACACTAAATACGTCAGAACCGTACAACATTGAATTTCGTATAACAACGACGGTACTATTGTGATTAATATAGTGTGATTCACAATAACATGCAATAAAAATTATTTGTAAAACCATTGGCAACCAATCGAAGTAGTTATGTTGGAAAAAAGTGGTTTTACGCATTAAAAAATTATTCCTGCAGTAACGTTTATGACAACAAGTAAATATTGTACTCTAATAGAATCACGGCTAAGATATGGAATTGTTTTGTGGGGCTCTACTTCTCGTTCAAACTTTTTAAGAACCTTCCGCATACAAAAAAGGGCTATCCGAATTATGGCCGGAATAAATAAAAGAACGTCATGCAGATATTATTTTAAATCTTTGAACATTTTAACCTTGCCATCAATCTATATTTATGAAACTCGTACTTATTATAAATTTAAATTTTCAAACATTGTAATGGGCTCAGATATACATAATTATGACACCAGGCAAAAGAACCAACATAGACAGACCACGCACATATTAGAAATTACTACCTGGCTTCCACAAAACATAGGTCCAAAATTGTTTAATAAATTGCACGATGTAATTAAACAAGAAGGCACACAGACAAAATTCAAAACTCTACTACATCAATTTTTATTGGAAAGAGCTTGTTACTCTATTACTGAATTTTTAAATACTTAATTAGTTTATAAATGGATTTATACTTGGTCAAATATTTTATTTTTATTATTTAGTTAAGCAAGTGTTTTTATTTGATGGAATACGCTATTTTATGTTAATACTGAACAACTAATGTAATTAAATATTATTAATGTAAAATATGCTAATTTGATGTTTGTTATACAATGTTACTAATTGTCAACAACAAATAAAATGATTTGATTTGATTTGATATCAGCACCAAACACGAAGGCTCCACTCAGCTCGTAAAATGGGTGCGACTTTAGTATTTGACGTACAACTTGGAGGGGAAATATGCTCTTCGAAATATATCATATTAAAGAGAATGATGGGTGAATAAAATATAGATGTAAATTATATGTTTTATCAAACTACCTATATTTTAAGGAAATTAAAAATAAATTTACCAACAAAATGATAATAATGTTAGTTGCAAGAAAAAGATAGTTACTCTTCAATTTTATTAGATGAATAGCTAAGTTGTTTTTTTTATAAAACTGAAAACCTAAGAATATATACGTTTTTATTATTTTCACTTTGATCACTTTGAAGGAACAGTTTCAATTATAAACACAAGATAAATATTTGAATGCACGTTTAAAAATTTACTAAAATAATAACTACATGGTATTGTTGTTGTTGTTGTTGTTGGAAGTTATTGATAGTCAGTTTGTTATTAAATTTCGACCGTTAAATTATGAGCAAGAATTAATATATACGTAGAAATAGTTTTAAGATACGGACGTATCAAGATGGATTGTTTGTGGGGATTCATTAGGCGTTATATGATAATAAAGTAGACAAAAAAGATGTATTATTGTTCCTTTGTTTTGATGTTCCAGAAAGGCTGTGAAGACTAGTGTTGGCAGAAGCCTTGAAAATCACGAAGTTTTTGTGGTGTTTGCCCACCTCTCCAAAAGGTATGTTTTTACAAGTGAAGCATCTCTTATCTTAAGATCCTTCTCTGCTTTTCTTTGCAGATACTCGTATTTGTTAAGTATCCTTATAAGATGATCGTATTTTTTAAATATTTTTTCATACGGTTTCATAACCACTTGTACCTGGTGAGACATAGCTTTGCTTATGAGAAAATAAAAAATAACTTATTAATGATTATAATGGTAATATCGAGTATACAAATTGTATTTCTTAAAATGTTAACAATACATATTTGAAAGCTGTAATGATTGAATTTTTAATCTAAAATTATATATAAAAAAAGGTTTTCCTCTAAGATAGGTCAATCTTAACAGATATCATGAATGTAGATTTCACCTAATGCATTCCTCTGTTCCAGATATACCAGGTCACGTGATGTAAAATTGGTCAAATGGTGACGGTGAATGATCATACCGGGTAATAAACTTTCAAGGGTAGCTGTTATGAAGATAATGGGTATATTTGGTTTTTAAAAGAATACATTCCTTTACTGTTTGACAAAATTAGTGTGTCAATTAAAAAAGTAACCATAGTATTTATAATTTATGCACATTTGATATTTACAGTCCTTAGAGAACTTTAATGTCATTGGAGGTTACAACAAACAGGTCTACTGTGATTACTTAAAGGCTTTAATACTTATATATGTAGAATTGATGCTAATTCGAATTAAATATTTATTCAATTAAAGATCATAAAACACTTAAAGATAAGTAAAACCTTTTTTACTAATAACTATCATTGCAATATTATACTGTGCTTAGTATATTTCCAGAAGTGTTAGGTAAATAAAAGAGTAAAGCTACTAAGAAAGGAAGAAAGGCTGTTAAGGTCCTGTCATTATATTTAGAGTAAGCCTCTTCACCGATAAACTGATCCCTTAACTTTTAATAAGGACTTGAAAATAATCCCCCTAACTATGAGAAGAACAATTACGTCAATGTTCATTAACTCACCCTTATTACTTCGAAGGAAATTATGTTTAAATAAGAAATACGTTTACAGTTTTCAGCCATGCAAAAAATTTGAGATATTCAGTCACTCACCGATACTCTGGGGTTTGTTGACCCCTTTTATCAAGCGCATCTTTGGCCAAAACCATTTGCTACAGTAACTTTTTTTAAACTCTCAGAACTGCGCCAGTTGTGGTAGTCACAGTATTTTTTATTTTTACATCCCACCATTAGTGGGCGAGACTAAGGGGAAAGAAGTTTCAACAATGACCTAAGAGGGTGTACACAGGATCCTTAATTACAATTGCATTAGGAACAAGCCGGAAGGGTCTGCTAATAGCATAATATCTCAGCAGCTTACTAGTTTAAAACTATGAAGTTACAGCTCATGGAGGGAGTCATTATAATTGATGGGATTTTTACAATTGCCTAACGGGGTGTTCACAGGCCCCAGACAAACAATAGCTAGTAGGCCGGAAGGGACTACTAGTGGAGTCAAATACCATCCTATGGCGGATCATCGAAGATGGCGATGGGACTCGGTCAGTGGAATTATGGGGTATTATTATTTTTTTTTTAAACACATACACACATGAATAAAACGAATCGAGATAGAACACATGTTATATATGCTTGTATTGACCTGACAGACAATCATCTAAAATAAGTGACAGTCGAAGCTGGACACCCTGTATATTGCACTATTGTACATACTTAAAAAGTTAAAGTTCGTCTTATTTTACCAGGTGTAGTTAGTGCTAGGTAACACTTATCCTGAGAACCAACGGCTTTACGTGACTTCCGAATCATGGGAGGAGCAGGGCAAACACTGTTATGATCACATCGGGAATCGAACCCGGACCAACTGCGTGCGTAGCTACCACCTTAGCCCCCTGCTACGGCCGCTCCTACAAGTAACATACTCAAAAATGACTTTGGAGGATTTTTATTTACTTATATGTGATAAAAACAAACATAAAAATACTCATTAAATGAGACATTTAGTATTTTTAACCATGAAAACCTGTACTTGTTAAACTCGAACATAGTTTGAAAATCTGCTACAAGTAATGACATAAATAATAATAAAATTATAAACATAGAAAATTACTTTAGCGTAAGTAACCCATTCAATAAAGGGCAAAAACAAAGCAATGTCGGGAGAAATTAGTAAGTAGCTGAAATATCCCCCAGTTGTCAGTACCCATTTAGAGCTACAATTTAGCAAAAGTTCCCTAAATTCCCCCGGCGCTTATCTCATTAGCCCCCCTTAAGCCCCTCCCCTTGCCAGTGTTTACAATATCACTCGTAGGTCGTATTCGTTCAATCCTTTTTTTTGTTTTGTTCCTCATATTACATTCTACAAATAAAGTCACATAATATTTTTGGCTAATATTAACATTTTAATAAATACTCGTATTTTGGAAATTTTAGAAATTTTAAATTTCCTTTTAAATATTTTATTTGATACAAATGTTGTCTTCAGTGATTCGATAAAATAGTTCCATTAAAAGTTAAAGTATAACTTTTGAGCTTTATTTTTGTGTGCATCATTCGAAACCTATGTCAACGGGAATACTTGGAAATACACGTAGCGCACGCCGTAATTCAGTCGTCAACACGGCGACGGCGGTGCGGTATATGTAACTGTATTTCCCCTCTTTACCAAACGTAAACAGCATTGGACTTATTAAATGTTTGGTTAAATGTAATTATTGATGTGTATAAATTATACCTCTAATGCTATTTATTGGAGCAATTTTGTTCTTACATTGTACATGTAAAAAAGATTTTTAAAATGCCACCTATAAAATGAATACCTATGGTATTCAGTGAAGTAATGTCTATGTACTAGTTGAAAAGTGTAGGGTGAGTAGGCTATACCAACAACTATATTAATCTATTTAGTTAACACGTATGTAGCTAAATAATTATAGTTATTTTCTATAAAAAATGTTAACGTTCATTTAAAACCAGTTTTATTCAGAGTGAATTACTTTTTTTTAAGTTCAACTAGCTAACAACTAGGTTAAATTGATAATCTTTTTGAGGGGTAGGAGCTCAGGCTCAGGTAGATCTTGAAAGTTTACATTGTGGCTAAACGAATACAACCCGTTAAATAATGACAACGTAGAACATATAATATCGGTATTAATTATTTATACGGTATTTCTGACGAATCAGTAAGTTGTTGACATTTTATATGAATAGTACGCATAAAACTATGCAAAAATAAATGGAAATAATCAAGGAAATTTGAAATTGTACATAATGTAGTACTTGGTTAAGACTAAAAGCAGTTTTAAAAAAGTAACATCTAGGTTCAAACAAAATACTGTCAATTCTCATCAAGTGTACAAATGGAATATTGCACGTTTGTGATTGTTCTCGTAAATTGAAGGAATATGTAGCATTCGAGTTGGCTTCTAGGCCCCCACCTGTATATGATTATGTCTCATTACGAAGAGGTACAAAATCCTCATTGATGAAAGATTTTGAAAAGTGGTTGAACGAAGATCACAATCTTCTAGAAGGTAGATATGTGATTGATGGTAAACACCTCATTCACTAAGTAAATTGGCCAAATAACGCAACGTACGGGGAGATATTGGGGAACTATGTGACTATGAAACATGTAACTGTGGACAATATGTGTCTTAAAATCCATTTTGTAGCCCCTGAACTGTTGTAAATAGACTAAAATAGGTGTACTTTACCTTCACGTCAAACAGTTCACAGTGTGTGAGGTGAGAATACCAATTACATGTTTCGCCGTGAATACGGCATCTTCAGGTTGAAGAACATAAAAAATAAATAAGTCCCATTGGGATGCGTCACAAATTAATTAAAAAACACAGTTTACACAAGGAAACATAGAACATTAAAACTTTTGGTAGGCCTACCACACACATTTCACGGTCCACGGCGTGATCTGGAAGCAGACTCTTCTGGAATGAGTCTCCGGAAGGAGTCTGCTTCCGGATCACGCCGTGGACCGTGAAATGTGTGTGGTAGGCCTACCAAAAGTTTTAATGTTCTATGTTTCCTTGTGTAAACTGTGTTTTTTAATTAATTTGTGACACATCCTAATGGAACTTATTTATTTTTTATGTTCTTCAACCTGAAGATGCCGTATTCACGGTGAAACATGTAGTTGGTATTCTCACCTCACACACTGTGAACCGTTTGACGTGAAGGTAAAGTACACCTATTTTAGTCAATATGTGTCTGAGGTCTTCAATGGTTACCCGGACCATTCGACAATGAAAAATTATGAACAAATCAGTAGTGTAACTTGAAAAAAGCCCTTCTAACATTAATTTTGAAGCAAACACATTTCAAATGAAAACTAATTAGAAAAAATAAATAAAAAAAAATACTTTAAAAAGTCTCAGGAGATGTTAACAGACGATTTTAGTTTACATTTACGAAAGAAGATGATGCTGACCTTTATATAGTAACGAATTGAATTAAAAACCTATATCAAAGCCCTACAGTCTTTGTTGTCGGTTCTGACACAGACTCGTTGTTTCTGCTAGTAGCTCTTTCTCCTAAAAACAAAAAAAAATACTTTTATAAACAAAAATGTTGTTAGGAACATCAAAAAGTGTTTTACAGTTATTCGGTAAAGAAAAAATAGAGGAGCTCTTCATTTGTACGCAGTTATTGAATGTGATCTGGTTCATGTTAAGTGAAAGCAATAAATATTTTGAAACTTCTTATTTTCATTCAAATTCTTTCACTCACGGTCAGAACTCCTGAAAAGCTTAGAGAGCCTTCCTTATTCTAAGATTGCATCGAGTACAACTATGTAAATAAAGAATGATATTTTAAATTCTTGATGATTATGAAAAAAGCAAATACCTTAGGTACTTAACCTTGGAAAATTACCTCCAACAACAGAGGCATGCGAGCAACACCTGCTTAAGGTGCACCTACAAGTGCAGTGATGACTTGGCAATTGTTTGTCGTCAACCGAGTGGGTTTTGGAAATCTGAACTATTTAGAGAAAACGGAAGGTAAAGGAGAGTTTTACAGAAAATAACTACAATAAAGCCATTTGTACTAACTGATTTGTTTTATATATTGTGTCCTTTGTTTGCAACTCGAGTTGTGGAAATTATTATGGTTGACAAAAAGCCGGTTTGGATTGTTGTTGGATTGTTGTGAGGACATTACAGTGGCTATCTTGTAATAACACAGCAACATTATTTGACGGTGGTGAACCGGAAGATGTCCTTGATGGTGAAAACGTCATAACAATTAAATCGTGGCGTGATGTAAATAAGTGTACTTAATACTACAAGAAATTAACCATTACAACCATAATCTCATGGGCTACCAATAAACTAGATAGAAAGCCAAAATTTTACTCTTATTGTAAGCCCTTCATGAAGGAAATCACGTAATGAGGATACTTTAGATCAATAAATGCGAATGTTATGAGGATAATCTTTGTTCAGACATAAATAGTGTCATACAGATCCTAATAAATAACAAACTTACTGGTGGGTAGGAGGTCCATAATGCTATGAAATATGATAACACGCTGGGTCCATAGGCGATGGATGATGGGAGGACTCTACAAGGGTTGGGGCTAAATTCCTCTGAACAAAACTGGCTTTAAAATTAGTGTTACAATTTTTTGTAGAAAATAACTATAATTATTTGGCTACATATGTGTAAGCAAAATAGATTAATATAGTTGTTGGTATAGCCTACTCATCCTACACTTTGCACCAAGTACATAGGCATCACTTCACTGAATACCATTAGGGGTGGCATGTTTTTAAAAATTTGTTGCATATAAAAGGTAAGAAAAAATGTTCCAATAAATAGCATTTGAGGTAGCATTTATACACATCAATACTTATATTTAACCAGTCGTTTAGTTAGTCTACGTTTGGTAAAGAGGGGAAATACAGTTACACATAACCGCACCGCACCGCACCGCACCGCACCGCACCGCACCGCACCACCGTCACCGTGTCGACGACTGAATTAAGGCGTGCGCGCTTCATGGTACGTGTCTTTCCAAGTGTTCTCGTTGACATAGGTTTAGAAGGATGCACATAAAAATAAAGCTTAAAAGTTACATTTTAACTTTTATTCAAATAATGTTTTCGAATTGCTAAAGACAAAGTTTGTATCAAATAAAATGTTTAAAAGCAAATTTAAAATTTCAAAAATTTCCAAAATATTTATTAAACTGTTAATACTATCTAAAACTATTAGGTGACCTTATTTGTAGAATGTAATGTTAGGAACAAAACAAAAAAAGGATTGAATGAATACGACCTATGATAACGGAGATACGAGTGATACTGTAAACGCTGGCAAGGGTGGTTTAGAGGGGGGCTAGTGAGATGACGAGCGGGGGGAATTTAGAGGACTTTTGCTAAACTGTACCTCTAAATGGGTACTAACGACTGGTAGATATTTCAGCTTGTTACATACATATTTTCTTCCGACATTTTTCCTTCATTAACTGGGCTAAAGTTATTAATATTATTTTCAAATAGTATACTAAACTTGAACATTAAATATTTACTATTATTTACAAAATGACATGTTTAGTGTTTACCTTATTTGATATTTACTAAATGATTCAGTTTCACAAAGTATTCAATTCCATATAATCTATTCGAGTTACAACTGAATGTCATTTTCAGGCAAACTGAATCCACTCAGACATGTTCAATACTAAAATAAATCATTTGCCCACAGCACGGATCTAATTTTATGCACAAAAGCACATGAAAGCACCGAACCTTTATCGGGCTTAGTGCACATAAAGAGCTTGTGTGCTTGGCATTCTATTATTCTCCTTTTGATTTATTTACATTTCTTATTTGTAAAACAACTCGATAAATATGTTCATTTAAAATAAAGAATAAATAATAAAGTGAACAGCTATTTCTTGTAAAGTTTTTCAAATATATATTCATATTGTACAATGTTTGCTGGTCCCTACATTGCCGGTAGATTTTCTGATATACTTATAAAAAAAAGTTGGAATTAAAGTTATCGAACAAAAAATCAACAATTAATTTGTTATATTATAATTTAAATAACAATCAACACCACTGTACGTACATGGGTGGTAGGGTGGGTCAACACCACTTTACGTGCATGGGTGGGTGGGTGGGTCAACAACACTGTACGTATATCGGTGGGTGGGTGGGCAATCACCAATGTACGTGCATGGGTGGGTGGGTGGGTCAACACCACTGTATGTGCATGGGTGGGTGGGTGGGTCAACAACACTGTACGTGCATAGTGGCCAGTATTTGCATAGCACTGACCCACCCACCCACCCCTACACGTATAGTGGTACTGATTATTTAATATTTAACTATTATTTAATAAGTTATATGTATTAGTGGCTAGGTAGTTGAGTTTCTAGAGCACAGTGTGAGCCTTAATAATATATCGCTTTATTTAACTGTTTTGTCAATAAAAACAATGATATGTCATTCCATACTATTTGGGATGGGTAGGTTATGAATCGTATAATGGGAGTTCAAAACATGAGTATAACTAAAATTCTTGACAAACATGTTTACATAATCATTTGGTATATGTTCAGTATTGCATAGCCAGAAGTTGTTATTAGGCTGAAATGTTTTACGTAATGTAATCTAAAATTGATGTATGGCTTGGCACCGGGTAAAGTATAATAAATTATTCCTCAGCATTATTATTGTCAAATTCTCCTAGAAATGGAAGGCGTTAAGCGTTCGTTATAGTTATTTTATTTTTCTCTTTCCAGTACTCCTTGTTGAAGAAGGCTAGTTTTCTTTTTACGAACCTTTGGGATCTTTATTGTTTGCTCTTATGTTGTTTTGGTTCTTTCTTTCGTTTATTTGCCTTTTTCCTATATGTGTGTCTTTCTGACGTGTCAGTTATGTTTTTGTGCTTTTTTGTGTCTTTTTGTAACTCTTACATCCAAGGCGTTGTGCTTGTAAGTGAGTTTATGTGGTTCAGTATTTTCTTGGTTATTAGTGTAATCTGCTCATGTGTCTTTTCTTGTTCTTCATTTCTGTTTCGTGGTTTAATTTTATCCTATATTTTATCTGCATCCTTCTGGTATGAATCTTGCTCTTAGTAATTTTCTGATGATTCTTCTTTCTTTTTTTTTTTTAATTTCATTCATATTACGATTATAATTAATTGCTGTATCACGTTGTTAAATAAAGTTGTGCTATATTTCATATGATAATTGGAAGGTGGTAACTTTATTTAAACTATCTTTATTTTTAATAATGATTGATGATGTATATTCGTTAAGAAAACACCAAGCGTGTTGCTTCTTGTAGAAAATATAGTTCACCAAAAACTTACAAAAAAAATTTACATTTGTACTAAAAAAACACTCAAATCTGTTTATAAGTAATTTTCATAAAGAAACGTAGACTGTTACATAAAATTTGTTTTAAATATGTTTTAAACCAAATACCTCCAGCTATTTCTGTGATTTCTCATGGTTTTACTTTTTTTACTATACTTGTATCATAATGCTTGACTAGTTCTACGATAGATTTACTGGTAAATTTGCGGAACTTTATATCATATAATGGTACGTAAATATGTTTATTAGTAACTTCTCTCGACCTAAATAATTATGAACTTTGAAGATAGACACTTTGAAAATAGGTTGACTAAGCTTCTTCTACTTTAATAAACAATACTCTCTAAAATAAGATCAAAACAAGAAAAATAATTAGTTTTAAAATGAACAATGTATAAAACTTAGAAAAGTATTTCGTTAAAGTTGTGTACTTTCAGATTAAGTATGGAGATTCATACTTAATCTCCAAGTACTTTCAGTCTACCAAAAAGACTGGCAATGACAAGTGAGAGGTAATGGCTTGGAATACCTGATAAATGTTATATCTTCCTCTGTCTTTAAGAGGGCTTGGCTATAAAAAATTAATTTTTAGACTATAAACTTTTAAAAATTTGACCTCCCTTTTAATAATGTATTAAGTCTAAATAATTTTATCTGTAAGCCCGAAACAATTGAAGACACCTTCCCTATGGCTCCAAAGATAAATTATAAAGTTGATAATTCATTGAAAGAGTATGCTTTACGAAACAGATAGTTGATGTATATAATGCAAAAACAACAAATAATCCTAAAGTTACGCTTGAAGGCATATATCTCAGTTGCAACTGTGAATATTAACCTAAAAGTAGATTTGTATCTACTCAGTTTGAAATGGGCTAGGCAGGTGTATGTATGTTCGTCGCCCATAAGAGTGAAGTACACGAACATTTAGTTAGCCAGATCTAAAAAGAGTTGTCTCGATGGAAAATGTATTTGGTGTGGAAGTCTTATAAGATACCGGAAGTCTACTTTCTGTTAAAAATTAAGTAATCTAGATAAAGGCTAGTTTAAAAGAATAAAAAACTCTAAGTGAAACACATTGCTTAGTAAAAATAAAAGAAATAAGAATAAACATATAATTGTGCAGGTATCTGAATGAATGAAATAATAACCTGATTTATGAAAGAAAGTGACCGGCGGAGTTTAATGGTTACGATTCGTTTAATTTTCTACTACAAACATTATATTTCGAAACCTCATACAAGATCCAAACAAAACACTTAAAGTGTCCAATAAACTTTTTATCAATGTTCAATGCTGTTTTTACCGGCGTGGTCACTCAATGGCTAATGCTTCGGACTGTGAAAGGTAAGGACCATTGTTCGAATCCCGAACTGAGCTAACGGTCGGTACCTCACTCATTGAATAAAGTTCACGGACAGGCTTGCAGGCCCATGTGAATTGGCTAGTGATGTAAACAAAATAATAAAATACGATAAGCAATTAAGCAAGTTTTTATGATATAATTAACAAACATACGCTCCAACAATCACTTTCTTTTATTTATAAGGGATTAATATGATTGTCTTTTGGTTATACATAGGATAGTGGATCTTACAGGTATTACAGGATGTTTGGGGTCATGAGGTAAGTAGTTAGTGACGTCATCCCGTTTTACCGTTCCTTTACAATGCTGTTTTTACCGGCGTGGTCACTCAGTGGCTAATGCTTCGGACTGTGAAAGGTAAGGACCATTGTTCGAATCCCCAACTAAGCTAGCGTTCGGTACCTCACTCATTGAATAAAGTTCACGGACAGGCCTGCAAGCCCATTTGAACTGGCTAGTGATGTAAACAAAATAATAAAATACGATAAGCAATTAAGCAAGTTTTTATGATATAATTAACAAACATACGCTCCAACAATCACTTTCTTTTATTTATAAGGGATTAATATGATTGTCTTTTGGTTATACATAGGATAGTGGATCTTACAGGTATTACAGGATGTTTGGGGTCATGAGGTAAGTAGTTAGTGACGTCATCCCGTTTTACCGTTCCTTTACAACTTCCCCCCACCCCCAGTGGCAAGAATAGTGAAACATGGTGGAATATTCTCACCCTTAAATAAGGGAACAGTCGGTATTTAACTAATTAAATAAAGTTAAATAAATAGAAAATAATCAATATAAAATGTCATGACGTACACAGGTTGTTTATCAGTCATAGAGAATCATAAAATCAAAAAAAGATTAAGTATTGAGCTATATTTTGGATTAACACCGGTTATAAAATCATGATAGCTTAGTAGAGATAGCCTCGTTTGATACTTAGAAGAATCGATCCAGACGATAAAGTAGGCATTTAAATATTACTCTCATAAAACAAAGTATAAAATGACATTGTTAACCGATTAATTCGTGCAAGACATGACAGGAGTGAAAGAGAATAAAACTAGTACAATTTATATTTGGAATTAATGTTTATTTTTATGTCAGTTTAAAATCAATTTTAATAAGATCATTTAGCCATTCTGAAAATTATATTGTTTTATTACCTAACGTAAATAAACACTTGTCTAGTTTAAGAACATTAGCAACGAAATAACCTATGGTTTAACAGAAAAATCACTGTATATTTCTATATGTTGCACAGTTCCGTCGTCTTTGGCATAGCCTCTCCTTCCTCTGTGTAACTTTAAATGTGTTTGTCCTTGTGTTTCGTTCCGTACTTCCCTGTAAGCTTTCTCGTCGTTTTCTTTCTTATTCTTTATTGTCATTTCTTCAATACCGTCTGTACTAGATATGCCTGACTAAGTTTTAATTGGCTTCTGGCTCCAGGGTTCGGCGGAAGACGGATGGTCACCTGCATTGTCTTCTACCTTGATGTCGCTTAGGGACCAGTGGAGCTCTACGGGCTGGGCCGACTTCAAGGCCATGCTTATGGCCCAGAGAGAGCAGCCACCTACACCCCCTTCCTCGCTACAATGTTGACTGTTTCTCCAGGCAAAAGACTTCTGCATGCTGGTGGCTTTCCACCTTTTCATTCCCTTAGCCCTTTTTGGTCCCTCCAGAGACAGTTTGGCACTGTGTGACTTTAATGAGGTGCTTCAATGGAGTTTAGTATGTGTTTTAGGAGTGGGACTGTTGTGTAGTGTGGACTTTGTGTTTTCTGGCCATAAAAGGAGAGACAAATTATAATTTACTTTTATGTTTTTAATTTTATTTGAGTATTTTCTGATTTTGTCTGTTTTCCTTAAATAGCGGGGTGCTCGGGCATTGTTGTTTTAGTAATTCCCATTAAGAACCACCAGGTCTTGCTCGCATGAGTCGGTGTACTTATTAACTTAAACCGTTTTGTTTTATTTTTTACATCTCCCAACTGCCCTCTAACCTGTTTTAATCCCCCCTCCCCCCCGAGGCCCCATAATTTCTGCTACCTCTTTGTATGGATATAAATTATAGTAGTATTATTATTTTAGTAGAATTTATATATTTTTATGTTATAATCTTGTTAATTTTTATTTATTACTGTATTTTGATCATTTTTATTTGTTAATTTATTATTCTTAATTATTCTTATATTTTTTTTAATAGTTTAAATTTGAAAGCCAGGCTTAAAATATTAAATTTAGCCCTAAAAGTAGTAACAGACTAATGTTCAACTTCTTCAGTTTTATTTTATATACTGTATTTCTTTTTTGTAATAAACTATATGTTGGCCACAACTTGTGTTGTTTGTTCTGTGTCCTCCTGTGTCTGTTGCATTCGCAAACAGTAGTAGGCCCAGCGTTTGATTTTATGAGGGTGGGTTGCAAACGGTAGCAAAGCGTGGTTTTATTTGTTGCCACCTCTGCTACGAGAAAATGTAAAAAGTATTGTTGTAAAAAATTACAAAAAATAAAGATAAATTAGAAGAAAGTTAAGAAATATTTTTCTAAGCCATAGTAAGTAAAATTTGTTGATTGTGTTACTGTTAAAAAATAAAATAAAACAAATCAAACAAAATAAAAGGAATATTTTTTTATAGTTATAGGCTTAGGAGGGTATCTAGGTTTTTCTTTTCAATGTTTGGGGTCCCTGTGTGCGGTCGTCATCGTTGTGGCAGCTGGTCCGTTGGGTCTTTGTGTCGATTCTCCCTCTTTTCACCCTGAAGGTGGGAATAGTGTCTAATAAATTTATTTATTGAATTTTGTTGTTGTTTTTGAGAATTTCTTATGGTTTTTTTTTTTTTTTTTTTTTTTTTTATTTTATCGTTGTTGCTGGTATTGTAAAAACTCGTTTCAGTGTGGCCTACGTCTATAAGAGGAAGTCAGTTTTTCAAGTCAATGTTCGTAGGGTTGTGCCGGTGCCACTGTAGTGGAGTAGCGGAGGCAGCTTAGGTGGCTGTTGGCGGTCAATACTCCAGTGGTCTGTAGGAAGAGAATAATGTGACCAAAGAACTTGAAGTGTTTAGGCCTCAGATAGAAGATTAGGAGGAAGTAGTTGAGGACTGGAGCCAAGCCAAGCTTGATTGATGACCTCGTTATCCCGGCTGCTCATCCAATGTTTTCGTTAGATGTTCTTCAGTCCCTGCTTTTGCTGTTAGACCTGAGTCTCTGCCCTTAGATCACGTCTCTTATAACCACAAGTTTCCCAGCCCTACAGGTACTGTCTTCTACCATCTGGTTGGATCCTCAGGAGCTACTTAGTTTCTTTGACCATCTTCACAGACTTGTGGATTTTATAGGGTGGCTTATATAGGGTGACCCATAACTCATAGACACAAGTATACAGTGCGATTCCACAGTAAACAGCTTATATAGGGTGTCCCATAACTCAGACACAAGTATACAGTGCGATTCCACAGTAAACAGTTTATATAGGGTGTCCCATAACTCATAGACACAAGTATACAGTGCGATTCCACAGTAAACAGTTTATATAGGGTGTCCCATAACTCATAGACACAAGTATACAGTGCGATTCCACAGTAAACAGTTTATATAGGGTGTCCCATAACTCATAGACGCAAGTATACAGTGCGATTCCACAGTAAACAGCTTATATAGGGTGTCCCATAACTCATAGACACAAGTATACAGTGCGATTCCACAGTAAACAGCTTATATAGGGTGTCCCATAACTCAAGAAAAGTAGTAAATAATACTAAACCTGAGCATACAGCTTACACATTGTCTCCAATAACTCATGAGCAGAAGTAGATATTACAACACCTGAATAAACAGATTATATAGGGTGTCCAATAACTCATTAACAGAAGTACAGAGTATGACTCATGAATAAAGAGACCTTGTATACTCTGTACTATTTACTTCCTCTAGGTCTCTCCATAACGGAAGTATGTAGTACGACAACAAACAGCTTATACAGAATGTCCCATTACTCATGGGACAGTAGCAGATATATGGCATCCTTACATAAAGTTTGAACAGGGCGCCCCATAACTCATGAAGAGAAGTATATAGTACGATACTTGTACATACAACTTGTAGGGGGTATCACATAACTCATAGGTAGACATATATAGAAAATCTCTTGAGCACAAAGCTTATATAGGAGTCCCATAACTCATGGCAGATGTATATAGTACAACTCCTAAGCATACAGCTTAAACCGGGTGTTCCATAACTCATAGGTAGATATATATAGAAAAACTCTTGAGCACAAAGCATATATAGGAGTCCCATAACTCATTGCAGATGTATATAGTACAACCCCTAAGCATACAGCTTATACCGGGTGTCCCCTACCTCATAGATATACGTACAGTATACAGAACAACTCCTGAGCACAGAGCTTATATAGGAGTCTCATAACTCATGAAGAGAAGTACATAGTACGATACCTGAGCATAAAGCTTGTAGAGGGTGTCCCATAAATCATAGGTAGACATATATAGAAAACCTCTTGGGCACAAAGCTTATATAGGAGTCCCATAACTCATGGCAGATGTATATAGTACAACCCCTAAGCATACAACTTATACCGAGTGTCCCACACCTCATAGATAGACGTATATAGAACAACTCCTAAGCACAGAGCTAATATAGGAGTCCCATAACTCATGGCAGATATATATAGTACAACCCCTAAGCATACAGGTTATACCGGGTATCCCACACCTCATAGATATACGTATATAGAGCACCTTCTGAGCACAGAGCTTATATAGCAGTCCCACAACTCATGGCAGATGTATATAGTACAACTCCTTAGCATACAGCTTACACCTGGTGTCCCATACCTCATAGACAGAAGTAGATTTTATGACTCCTTAGTATAAATCTTATACAGGATGTTCCATAACTCAAACACAGAAGTAGATTTGATGACTTCTTAGTATAAATCTTATACAGGATATTCCATAACTCATGGAGACAAGTATATAGTACAACTCCTGAGTATACAGCTTATACAAGGTGTCCCATAACTCATGGAGAGTAGACAGTACGACTCCTGAGCATACATGTTATACATTGTATCCCATAAGTCATAGGCAGATGTATAAAACTACTTCTGAGCATTCGGCATATACAGAAAGTCCCATAACTCATGGAGAGAAGTATATAGAACAACTCCTGAACCTACAGCTTATATATAGGGTGTCCTATTACTCGTAGACAGAAGTATATAGAACAACTCCTGAGCTTATACAGAATTTCACATAACTCATGGAAAGAAGTAGTTACTACGACTTCTGAGCATAGACCTTATACAGGGTGTCCCACAATTAATAGAGATACGTAGATACTACTACTCCTGAGCATAGACCTTATACAGGGTGTCCCGCAATTAATTGAGATACGTAGATACCACGACTCCTGAGCAAAGCCCTTATACAGGGTGTCTCGCAATTAATGGAGATACGTAGATACTACGACTCCTGAGCATAGACCTTATACAGAGTGTCCCGCAATTAATGTAGATACGTAGGTACTACGACTCCTGAGCATAGACCTTATACAGGGTGTCCCGCAAAAAATGGAGATACGTAGATACTACGACTCCTGAGCATAGACTTTACACAGGGTGTCCCGCAATTAATGGAGATACGTAGATACTATGACTACGACTCCTGACCATAGACCATATACAATGTGTCCCGCAATTAATGGAGATACGTAGATACTATGACTCCTGAGCATAGACCTTATACAGGGTGTCCCATAACTCATCGACATAAGTACATAGTACGACTCCTGAGCATGATGCTTATACCGAGTGTCCAATAACTCATAGAAAGAAGTATATAGAACAACTCTTGAGCACAGAGCTTATATAGGTGACCCATAACTCATGGTAAAAATGTATAGTACAACACCTGAGCATTCAGCTTATAGAGCGTGTCCCATAACTCGTGGACAGAAGTAGATGTTATGACTCCTTAGTATACATCTTATACAGGGTGTCCAATAATAACTCATGGACAGAAGTACATAGTACGATTCCTTATCATACATCTTATACTGGACGTCGCATAACTCATGTAGAGAAGTAGATAGTACGAATTCTGAGCATACATCTTATACCCGGTGTGTCATAACTCAAAGGCAGAAGTATAGTATGACTCCATAGTAAACAACATAACCTTTTCCTACTGGAAAATTGTTCTTTCGCTTTTAAAATGTATTCAAAAATATGAATAACTTATAAATGATTAATAGTAACAAATTCGTTTTATACTTGATGGATATAATAAAAAAATTGTATAGTACACTGTGTCCAATACAGACATTTTAAGATTAATTCTTTTTAATATAAAATATTTATAAATTGTTTCTATTTTTTCTGATTTAAATAATTTTCTAATTTTAGCAATAATATTTCAAGATTTAAAAACCACTGTTACTTTTAAAATAGTCTTCGGGAGTTATTTTTGAAGAGAAATAGTTTTCGCTGTAATTTTTTTAATCTATTGATGGATCTTAGCCTAAAATTCTATGACTATCTCATTAGTTGAGGAATTATTAATAGTTAAGTTGAATATAAAAGTAACCAAATTGCCCATTTAATAAAGAATATTTATTCCCAATAATAATACTTTATATTTTTTTCATATCACATTTTAGGGTAATTAAAGTTGTATTCAATTTTGTCTAGAACGCCTAAAAAGAAATTATAAAATAAGCAGAATTATAGTAACTATATATAAACATTCCACTCCTATTAGAGTTTTGATGGTTCATTATATTAATACTCAAACCTTTAATATATAATATATATACTCTTGTGTTAAAAACTGCATAGATTATGTAGAATCTCTGTTTCCTTTAGACAAACCCTTTGGTGTAAAAACAAATATTTATTTCTTACTGAACAAGTCCATTATTATTTAAAATATTCTTATAAACAAGTACAGGAAAACCAAATAATATTGAAAAACATCAGTGACGCATTATTTTGTATTGCACTAACGTTTATTAAACCATCATGAACAGTTACACGTTGGGGTAGAGGGCCTCGGTTGCTATGCCACATAAACAGTTACACGTTGGGGTAGAGGGCCTCGGTTGCTATGCCACATAAACAGTTACACGTTGGGGTAGAGGGCCTCGGTTGCTATGCCACATGAACAGTTACACGTTGGGGTAGAGGGCCTCGGTTGCTATGCCACATAAACAGTTAGACGTTGGGGTAGAGGGCCTCGGTTGCTATGCCACATGAACAGTTACACGTTGGGGTAGAGGGCCTCGGTTGCTATGCCACATGAACAGTTACACGTTGGGGTAGAGGGCCTCGGTTGCTATGCCACATGAACAGTTACACGTTGGGGTAGAGGGCCTCGGTTGCTATGCCACATGAACAGTTACACGTTGGGGTAGAGGGCCTCGGTTGCTATGCCACATGAACAGTTACACGTTGGGGTAGAGGGCCTCGGTTGCTATGCCACATGAACAGTTACACGTTGGGGTAGAGGGCCTCGGTTGCTATGCCACATGAACAGTTACACGTTGGGGTAGAGGGCCTCGGTTGCTATGCCACATGAACAGTTACACGTTGGGGTAGAGGGCCTCGGTTGCTATGCCACATGAACAGTTACACGTTGGGGTAGAGGGCCTCGGTTGCTATGCCACATGAACAGTTACACGTTGGGGTAGAGGGCCTCGGTTGCTATGCCACATGAACAGTTACACGTTGGGGTAGAGGTCCTCGGTTGCTATGCCACATGAACAGTTACACGTTGGGGTAGAGGGCCTCGGTTGCTATGCCACATGAACAGTTACACGTTGGGGTAGAGGGCCTCGGTTGCTAAGCCACATGAACAGTTACACGTTGGGGTAGAGGGCCTCGGTTGCTATGCCACATGAACAGTTACACGTTGGGGTAGAGGGCCTCGGTTGCTATGCCACATGAACAGTTACACGTTGGGGTAGAGGGCCTCGGTTGCTATGCCACATGAACAGTTACACGTTGGGGTAGAGGGCCTCGGTTGCTATGCCACATGAACAGTTACACGTTGGGGTAGAGGGCCTCGGTTGCTATGCCACATGAACAGTTACACGTTGGGGTAGAGGGCCTCGGTTGCTATGCCACATGAACAGTTACACGTTGGGGTAGAGGGCCTCGGTTGCTATGCCACATGAACAGTTACACGTTGGGGTAGAGGGCCTCGGTTGCTATGCCACATGAACAGTTACACGTTGGGGTAGAGGGCCTCGGTTGCTATGCCACATGAACAGTTACACGTTGGGGTAGAGGGCCTCGGTTGCTATGCCACATGAACAGTTACACGTTGGGGTAGAGGGCCTCGGTTGCTATGCCACATGAACAGTTACACGTTGGGGTAGAGGGCCTCGGTTGCTATGCCACATGAACAGTTACACGTTGGGGTAGAGGGCCTCGGTTGCTATGCCACATGAACAGTTACACGTTGGGGTAGAGGGCCTCGGTTGCTATGCCACATGAACAGTTACACGTTGGGGTAGAGGGCCTCGGTTGCTATGCCACATGAACAGTTACACGTTGGGGGTAGAGGGCCTCGGTTGCTATGCCACATGAACAGTTACACGTTAGGGTAGAGGGGCCTCGGTTTGCTATGCCACATGAACAGTTACACGTTGGAGTAGAGGGCCTCAGTTGCTATGCCACATGAACAGTTACACGTTGGGGTAGAGGGCACTCAGCTGCTATGCCACATGAACAGTTACACGTTGGGGTAGAGGGCCTCGGTTTGCTATGCCACATGAACAGTTACACGTTGGGGTAGGTTAGAGGGCCTCGGTTGCTATGCCACATAAAACAGTTACACGTGGGGTAGAGGGCCCTCGGTTGCTATGCCACATAAACAGTTACACGTTGGTGGTAGAGGGCCTCCGTTGCTATGCCACATTGAACAGTTACACGTTGGGGTAGAGGGCCCTCGTTGCTATGCCACATGAACAGTTATACGTTGGGGTAGAGGGCCTCGGTTGCTATGCCACATGAACAGTTACACCGTTGGGGTAGAGGACCTCGGTTGCTATGCCACATGAAAAGTTACACGTTGGGGTAGAGGGCCACGGTTGCTATGCCACATGAACAGTTACACGTTTGGGTAGAGGGCCATGGTTGCTATGCCACATGAACAGTTACACGTTGGGGGTAAAGGGCCACGGTTGCTATGCCACTATGAACAGTTACACGTTGGGGTAGAGGGGCCTCGGTTGCTATGCCAAAATGAACAGTTACACGTTGGGGGTAGAGGGCCACGATTGCTATTGCCCACATGAAACAGTTACACGTTGAGGTAGAGGGCGCTCGGTTGCTATGCCACATGAACAGTTACACGTTAGGGTAGAGGGCCTCGGTTTGCTATGCCACATGAACAGTTACACGTTGGGGTAGAGGGCCTCGGTTGCTATGCCACATGAACAGTTACACGTTGGGGTAGAGGGCCTCAGTTGCTATGCCACATGAACAGTTACACGTTGGGGTAGAGGGCCTCGGTTGCTATGCCACATGAACAGTTACACGTTGGGGTAGAGGGCCTCAGTTGCTATGCCACATGAACAGTTACACGTTGGGTAGAGGGCCTCGGTTGCTATGCCACATGAACAGTTACACGTTGGAGTAGAGGGCCTCGGTTGCTATGCCACATGAACAGTTACACGTTGGGGTAGAGGGCCACGATTGCTATGCCACATGAACAGTTACACGTTGGGGTAGAGGGCCTCGGTTGCTATGCCACATGAACAGTTACACGTTGGGGTAGAGGGCCTCGGTTGCTATGCCACATGAACAGTTAACACGTTTAGGGTAGAGGGCCTCGGTTGCTATGCCACATGAACAGTTAGACGTTGGAGTAGAGGGCCTCGGTTGCTATGCCACATGAACAGTTACACGTTGGGGTAGAGGGCCTCGGTTGCTATGCCACATGAACAGTTACACGTTGGGGTAGAGGGCCTCGGTTGCTATGCCACATGAACAGTTACACGTTGGGGTAGAGGGCCTCGGTTGCTATGCCACATGAACAGTTACACGTTGGGGTATAGGCCCTCGGTTGCTATGCCACATGAACAGTTACACGTTGGGGTAGAGGGCCTCAGTTGCTATGCCACATGAACAGTTACACGTTGGGGTAGAGGGCCTCGGTTGCTATGCCACATGAACAGTTACACGTTGGGGTAGAGGGCCTCGGTTACTATGCCACATGAACAGTTACACGTTGGGGTGAGACCCATTCCCCCCCACCAAAGCTGGGAAGCGTGCCAACCGGGGGGGGATGGCTCAAAACAAGTCGAGCGATGGGATCACGGGTGGCAGTTGGAGGGTCAAAATAACACTCGGCAGCTGAGCAAAACTAATTTTATTTCAAGAAACATCATTTAATAAATCAAAAACGGCAGAAGGCCACAATATAAAATAGGCAGAAGGCCACAATATAAAATCTGCAATTAAATAAATAACAATAAACACAAAAATAACAAGATACAACACATAAACTACAGAAACAACAAACTCCACAAATACCAAAACTACAATTAACAAACTGTATGGCCTATCTGCAGTTTTGGCCTGAGACACCCAAAAACGAAAAAAATTAAACCTTTTAAAAGTGAAATTTAGAACCTTTGGAAACAAAAATTTAAAACCGGGGCAATTTTAGCCCAATATCCTTGATTCCACGGGGCCAGGGGAAGCCGGCCCCCTGGGCAGCTCCAAATTTGAAAGTTAAGCAAAAAACAATAACCCCCTTTGGGGTGAAATTTAAAAATTAAAATAATTTAAAAGAAAATCAACACGGTCCGTTCTATTATCCCCTGACATCAATAATACAATTAACAACGAAAAAAAATAACAACTAGCCAAAACAAATAAATAAATAACAATATGGTTTAACAATGGGGCCAAACCAAATATAAAATTTTAAAAAAACTATAAAAAAAATAAACTACGTAAAGTTTAAACCATAACAAAAAATAATAAATAAAAAACAAAAATATAAATTTTTCCTTTTTTTTTTGAAATTTTAAATTATATGCTCTGGAAAAGTCCCCATGCTGTTTCATACAGTTATCACTCTGTCCAAAGTTAGGCCTAGGCCACATACTTTTTCCATAAACATTTTTTTTTCTTTTTTTATATTTCATGATTTTTTCTTTTTATTTTTTTTTTTTTTTAATATCAAAAAACCCCTCAGCTCACCCGCCGGGAAATACTAAACCACTGACCTGAGGACAGAAGACTTCTACCACCAAGATTAAGGGGGGTAGCTGGCGACCCCAGACTCCAACAGGGTCCCGGGCCGGGCTAGCAGGCAGAAGGTCGCAACCCCCGGACGGCAGGCCGGGGGCTGAACGCCCATCGGGGGGACCCTGGACGTGGGGGAACACCACAGCCAAAAAAACCGCCACCATCACAAAAAAAAATTTTACACATAACCCCTAATAATGAAATGGCAAAACAAAACCAGAACAGACAAATTTACTGTTAGCACACTAGAAAAACTAAAAGATCATTTTTTTTTTTGGGTTATAAATAATTATGTTGGCAAACTCAGATTTAAAAAAAAATTACAATTTAACAAAATATCAAAAAAATTTAATTCGTATATGAACTTTAAAGGACAAACTGAAACTTCTAGGGAAAAACAGAGCAATTTGTTATAACCTAAAAAAGAAAATTCACCGATAGGCTAGGTTATTGTAAATAAACAGAAAATTGATATACGGTAACTAAAACTGTAAAAAGGCTCAAGAAACATCATACAGAATTACAATTGAAAATAAAACGAGATATAATAAAGCAATTACTGGTAAACCTGTAACCTGGAGAACATGGCTTTAACCTAGTCCGAGAAACATCTAGACAAAGAACACAAATTTAACAAAACTCTGAAAACCAAGCAAGAACGATTAATATCATTGAAACAAAATATTCTCACCAAAAGGGTGATTAAATATTAAAACTTACAAAAGAACACTTACGTTAACGTGTCTCTCAGCCACCATGTCTAGTTTATGGGCGGGACGCACAAGACTAACCCCGCAGCCCCCTAAACACCGAACCTCTAGAAGGCGGGCCAAAGGGGACCGAAGCTTCTGGAACACGGAATTTAAACGGAACCAGGAAAACGGTACCAAAGTACGGGGAACGCAGAGCGTGAGGATCTCAGGCAGCCTGGCAAAACAAAAAAAAAAACCAAAATGTCCCGTCAAAGACCCGGTACAACCCCCTCTGCAAAACCTCAAAAAAAAACACCCCAGGCGGGGAAAAAAAACTCGGTACCTCAGGGAACCAAGAGAAGAAGAAAAAACCTCCAAAGAGTGGTGCTCCAAGGACGCCAAAGAGAAACTAAGGGGGGAAACCCCTCAAACAGGGAGCGAACTACCCTGACGGTCGGGCCCACCAGAAAAGAGAGAAAGGAGACTCCTCGAACGCCCCTGGGCGCAAGGTGATCAATCTCTTTGCCCAAAAAAACCCCGGAACCCCAACCCCGGGATCAACCTTTCCCCCCGGGAAAGCCTTAAGCGGGGACACGGGGCTTTCCTAACACCTGCCTGACGGGGATCAACCAGCAAGCAGTCCCCGGTGACAAAAACCTGTCGACGGGGGGGACCAGACCACCGATACAAACTTGGCAGCTCTTCGTTCCGGGGCCAACTGCCGGGTGGTGCAAAAAACCAATCTCCCCCTGAAAAGGGTAGGAGTGCGACCCCTTTTCATACCTCTTCCCCCCACTCTCTCTCTAGCCGTCAGGGTTTCGCCGAGCAGCCCCCCGTGGACACTACTCAGTGGCACCTGGCGTAGGGAGAAATCCTCAAACCCCACAAGTTGGAAAAGGGTTGTTAGGAGGGTAGCCATGAGAATTTCGAAGGGGTGGCATTTGACTCTCATGCTTAGAAGAGTTAAAAAACAAGCTGGGCCAAAGAGACTCTCACCCAGGGGTTCGCTTTTCAGCATGGAAGGAAATAAGGGGAGCCGAAAATTTCGGTTGAACCGCTCTGCATGAGAAGGCTGTGGGGAATACGGAGGTGTACAGGTTTTTTAACCATTTGCCCAAAAAGAACCAAAGAAACCATGGGGGTAAAGGCTACCGTTGTCGGGCACAAGAGTGGAAGGCACACCAAAGTGCTGAAGAGTTGGGGGCGGAGAGCACGGATGGTGAGCTTAGCCGGGGCACTCCCCAAGTGGGAAAAAACCAAACGAACTTCGAGAAAGCATCCACACAAACAATAGGTAGGAGTTACCTGACTTGCTACGGGGGAAAAGGACCCCTAGTCGATGAACACCTTCCAAAAGGACGCCGCCACCCCCAGAAGATAAAAACCCTAACCTTGCATTTGACAGGGTGCTGAGAGAGCACAGGTGACAAGCCCCCACTCTGCCCGCAACATCCCGGCCATGCCCTTTCCCGATGAAGTCCTACGAATTTTTCGATGGTCTTTTGAATGCCAAATGACCCCCCACAAGAGAAAATGATAATATTAAAGACCACGGGACTAGATACTAGGGAGGGACTCACGGGGTTCCCCCTCTTCGAGGCGGAACAGAGAACCCTTTGGACAGAAAATAGGAGGGTGGGCCCCCCTCTTGAAGTCACAAGTTACGGACAGCTGGGATTTTCCAAAGGGGGAAATAGGTCGCAAAACCAAGGAAAAACCAGAAGAACCACCACACTGAGCAACAGCCCCATCGGTGGATCACTGGGTTTTGTGGGGACATGCGGGAAAGAGCATCCGCGATGACATTCTGGGTACCCCTAAGAGTTGAACTCGGAACTTTAAAGGGAGAAATTTTGACCACCCAGCGACCCAATTTTCCCCAGCGTCGGGATGGGCAAGAAACCAAAACAGTGCCGATTTTCCGTCTCCAGCAAGAAACCCCGTGTTCCAAGAAAACCCGAAACTTGTCCACCAAAGACAACCGCCAGACACTCTAACTCTAGTGGAGAAGCTTTCTTTTCCTGGTGAGACAACGTCCTCGAAGCAAAAACGATGGGCTGGACCCCATCAAACCCCCAGAAAGAACAGCAGCATGGGGGAGGAGGAGGGATCAGTCTGAAGAATGAAATTTTCTGCTAAAACAGGAAAACGCAGGACAGGAGGTTTTCATGATAGCCTCCTTGAAGCATCAAAAGGGAGTCTGTGGCTTGGCCCCCCCCAAAAGGGACACTTTCTTACGCAGCTCGTTCAAGGGGGCCAAGCTCGGCCATTAGGGATGAAGCGACGGAAAAATTCACCATCCCCACAAAAAGGGCAATCCCCTTGGATCTCTGGGAGGGGGAAAATCCCGAAAGCCCTGGGGCCTCGCAGGATTATGCGACGCCTCGAGAAAGGTAAAATGACCCAGAAAAAAAATTCGGCGAGCAAAATGACTTTCTTGGGTTACGGTAAGGCCAGCTGATTTGAGGCATAAGAACTTTCCCCCAGAGTTGCATGTGTTCCCCCAAAGTCTCCTTAGACAAAAAGATCGTCCAGGAATTGAAAAAAAACTTAACTTTCCATCTGGGGAAAATGGATCAAAACAGACAGTAAGAGTCTGGGCACCCCCAGCAAGACCCATAGGAACCCAGTGAACTGATAGAGATTCCGGGGAAAACGAAGCTAGTCATGGGCCCTGATTCCTTCTTTAATGGAAACTGATGGTAGGCCTGGTTCAAATCAAAAAAACTGAAAAACTTGGCCTTACCGAACCAATCAAACGCAGAATGCAATCAGGCAGAGGTACCGAGTCAATAGCGACCTTAGCGTTGAGCCTCCGATAATCCATCACAAGCCTAGCCTTACCATTAGGCTTGGGCACAAGAAAAGCTGGACTGGCATAAGCAGAACGAGACGGTTCAATCACACCCTTGCTCAGAAGATCTTCAATCATAGCCCTCATAACCTCCATCTTTGGGGGAGCAAGTTTGTACGGATGACTTCTAACTGCTGAGAATCGGTGAGGTGGATCTCATACTCCAGAAGAGAAGTGAATCGGCTTACGCAAAAAGGTTCTAAGTCATGTAGAGGAAACTTTCGGAAAACAAAACAAAACCATCCACAGTCTAAATTAGGAAATCAGACTAAAATTTTAATATTACATAAAATACTAGTCCTTAAGTACTTAAGCTTTGCCCTTAAGCTTTGACCCAATCATAAAAATCAATTTGTTGCTTTGGTATAATTTTTTTTTTGTTTGCTGGACTTAGAACGTTTTTGCATGGTATGGAAAAACGTAAACAAAAATTATTTCAAGAATTTATTGTACACAGAATTTCTTTAGGAAAGTCACAAATTGTCATCAATAAGTTCATTTTCGCCGTCGGATATATCCCCAGTATCCCCAATTCAGTATTTCATTGTAGAATTCCTCAAATTCTGGTGGGATGAACGGTAAAAGTTGCCCTTATGTCATTAAGTTTCTGTACTTTTAGTGGTATTTTCCCTGTTGGATAGGCTTTATTAGAGGGGAATGACGGTTTTGGTTCTTGACGGTGCGATAGTTTGAAGGTATTGCACTGTCAATCCATCAATAAAATGTCTTGCTGTGATGGTCCCCGGTGTGGTTTGGCTGTATGTGAAATGCATTATGGGAAGAGATGCCAAAATAAACTTTTTGTGCCTTAGGGACTTTATTACCTCGTGTTTCCTCAGACACGCATGTTTTTTTATAAAAAATCTTTCCACCCAATTTTTAAAATCAAATATATCAGCTGCATCAACCTCAACAACCGAAAACTTCTGCGACTGACTGCTGGCGATGATGATTTCTGTAAGCTGATGTACTGAGTAGAGTCTGTCATGTTTCCTAAGGCTTCTTTTTGATTATGGAAAAATCCCTATCGCAAGGAGAAATGAGTGGCCACGTACAGGATAATACTGCTCTATTTTCTTAAATCTCTTGCTATCAGTGAGAGCCAGAAAGAGTCTGTTTAACGAGTGATTTTTTATTTTGCCCGGAGCAGTTATCCGAGTAAACATGTACTTCATCAATGTCACTTGGAACAGATAACAAATATTGTATACAAATGAGCATACCCTCGTCTGGACATTTTCTGGCCTGTCCCTCGTGATATACATGAATGACAGCTTTATTTTGTTTTATGTCATGGATATAAAATACATTGGACTGTAAGTTGTCTAAGGTAAAATGTATCTTGTACTGGGATCATTGGTAAACTTAAATTTTGCATGTAATCGAATGCGATAGCCAATACATTTTTTTGGACTATTGGCAGTTGCGTTGTCAGATTCTGATCTTAGCCTACTGTAAAACTTTTGAGATTTTCTCTCATGGACAATTTTTTCTTGCGGCTGCTACTCTTTTAGTGGCTTCACTTAAATGAGGAGATTTAATCTTTACCGCAGTTCTTCGCATGTTGGACAGCTGTCAATTTGTGGCCTTCCAAATTTTTGTGCATAATTTTCATTAAAAAATTTACAAAAATTATGAGTAGCCACATTTCATGTCAGGGTGTTGTTTTCTATTAAACATTTTTAAAATAGTTTTTAAGGTCAGCCTGCTATCAAGATTTTTTTCAACTTCCCTGCGTATTTACTTTCTTTTACAGGGAAACTATCAATGTGTTCTCTTATAGCCAACCTTACTTGTCCAGGAATTGTATTAGCAGAAGTTTGTTTACCGCGTAGTCCTTGGGGGGATTTCCCTAACAACAAAAGGTTTCGTAGTCTTCTTATGCGGCTTATTTTTATTCCAAACAAAGACTGAAAGGCTTTAACACATACCTGCTGTCTGTGATCTCCTACCATTACATAATAATTGAAGCTTTTTTTCATGAGGCGTTCCTTGCATTTGCTCCTTGTTTCTGGGCCTGTGTTTTTTTACATTTTGGACTTGTTATTAGAGATTGTAGGAATACGTCCTTGCTCGTTTTTCGTGTCAAAACTTCTTAATCTAACAAATATTTCGTCTTCATTTTCAGCCAATCGTTGAGTACACTGCTGTTTACATCTGAAACAAAGAACTAGGTTTAGGCTTACGACAAATTATCAGTGAGTTAGGTTAGTTAAGGGTTTTAAGGCTAACACCGAGTTTAGGGGCGGGATGACACCACAGAACTAGTTATTAAAATATTAACTAATCAATGATACCTAGGTAAAATTAACACCAACGTAATCCAAAAAATAAAATTGGCAAAGATTACCCAAAACAACACAATTGCCATTAATAATATATTTCATTAGGACTAATTCTCTACAAGTTAAAATAACGTGATGAATCTCAACGAATTAAAGGCGATTGTCTACTTACTACAATGTGGTCCAGAAGTAACAGCAGGACAACCCTATTCTTGTTAGTCAACATATTCATTCCCTTTTACTCTTGCATATTTGATATTATTCCTCTTCCAACTTGACTCATCCTTAACTTTTTTGCCTCTACTAGTACTGGGTTCTTATCCATTTAAACAATATAGTAAGTAAACTACAACCCAACTTTTAGAATACAATTTAAACCAAACATAACCTCTCACACACTTCTGACAAAAGACTGACGACTGACATGTCCCAGCAAATTAACAGATGAAATTCACGGCTGTATTCGCAGAGTTACCAACGTAATCCCAGCACAGCCTTCTTATCTTCCCCTTCGCACAATCCATGCACAAACGTTCTAAGTCAGTGACATAGAATCTTTTTAGCACGGAACTGAAATTTGAATCAGTTATTTACTGTGGTAACGGAGCATCAGACTAAGAATGTTTTTGCATGAAAATGTGCATCTATCCTTTAGAAACGTGTTTCTGGTGTAAAGTCAAAATGGGAAAAAAAGTGACTTAGAACCTTTTTGCACAAGCCGATTCAAGTGACCCCAAGCTCGGGCGTAAGCACATCAGGAAACCGCAACACCAGCCTCCTAATGGCCCTCCGCCTGCTCAGGGAGGGAGATGACCAACCGGATCCACCTTGGGTTGTTCGGGCTCACAACACCACCTCTCTGACTGCAGGAGGGCAGTCAGAATCACCTACTAGAGGCACCAAAACTCGCTGATTAAACCTTGAAAAATATCTGGCCGCTTCTGGAGGTCAAGCACCATACCACTCTTAGAAATAAAGTCTGCCCCTAAGATACAAGAAACCGCCAGGTCCTTGGCAACCAGGAAAACCCCACCTCCAGGAAAATCCCTTCAATTTTTAAAATGGAAAAAAACGCCTTTAGAAATTATAGGTAGAGGAGTTTGGGATGCCGTCCAGCACCGTAATAGAAGAAGGCTCGGTGTGCCTGACAAGTCCTAAGGCGTCAAGGGACTCAAAAAGAGAAAGGCTGATGATACTGCATGCCGAACCAGAATCAAGAAGGGCTCCGACACACCGTACCACCACAAAGATACAAAAAACGCCAGGACACACCGAGGTGACTCGCACTAAGTCCCAGGGAAGCCATGCCAGCAAGGCCCGAAAAATCCCCGACACTCCTGCTATGGGCACGTGTCAAAGGCAAATGGCCACGGTCACTCGCAACAACGCGGGGAGCTACTGTGGAGGCAACCCCCCCGCGCTGAGCGTTTCCCGCCACCACGACCTCGAGCACGTGGACAGTCACGTCGAATGTGACCAGGTTGGCCACAAGCAAAACACACAACAGGAGGCCGAGAACCACGACCCTCCACTGGCTGACTCACAACCTACAGACATAGCTGGTCGACGGGTGGGGAGAGCACGATGACTCTCAGAATCCTCCCTTCGCTGGTCTGAGAACTGCACGCTGCGCGAAACAATGCACAGCTGATGCAGCTCCCGAAAAGTCGAAGGGAACACCAGCAAAAACCAATCTGCACCGTTTCTTCGGGAGAAATGCCATCCAGGATGACACGAACGGTGTCAGCTTCAGAAAGGGTGTGAGGGCCCAACGATTGCGAGCTTTCCTTGGAATGAAGAGACATAGCGCTGCCAGAGACTCGCCCCTTACCCTGCGACCGATATTAAAATCTGTCTATGACATCCTCTCCCTGAGTCGAATGGGAAGAAATGACGAAAGTAATCTCGATGGAAACGACGTTCCACCGAGGCATCACTGGCCAAGACAGAACTCAGCAAAACTCCCCAACGGGAACCTCTACAATAAGGGAACACCAGACGATAGCAAGTTCCAGCTGCATGCCGGGCATCTCGCTAAGTCTGAGAAAAGGCCACCAGATACTTAGAAGCGCCTCAGGATCCATCCATCGCATCACAGGGATGAGTCTGATAATGGGCGTGAGAGGGTTAGGTAGCTGGTGGTAGCTCAGCTGCAGAAGAGCAGTGTGAAACCCACAGGAGGCCGACGCAGAAGGAACGGCAGCTGGGCCAACCACAAGCAACCCCAACAGAAAGACTGCAGGCTCAGAAGGAGCCTCAGGCTCAGTGAAAGCCGTTGTCTCAGCTGACTGCGCTCGACACGTTAGGAGAAAGTGTGAAATAGGCCGTGGCCCAGACCCGTAGGAGTAGTGGAACCGGTGAGAGGCCTGAAAAATCTTCCTCAAGCCTAGATACACTCTCAAGATCCACGCCCTATCCGACGGTTCCAACCCGGCGCCCGGCTTGACCAGCCTTTTTAAACGGGCAAGCAGTATGACCCAGACGTGCAAGGCGCAGGCCCGGTCACGACCACACTGGAAGGTTCCAAATGCAATCCTCTAACACCCTTCCCAATCTTCCACTTCCGTTTACAAATCCCAAACTCTCACCAACCTCCAGCAGGTCAGAACAATTCCACCGCACGTACCTACCGCGGTCAATCTGCTCCCGCAGCAACCTCCGGGGATTCAAAACTCACCTCCGGTGTCACTCCACGCGACCTCAACTCGATAATCAACTCCTCCTTGACTAGGAGCGCAAACATTCTGAGATATGGCCATCTCTACCACAACGATTCCTCAACAATATACACAAAAAACGGACAACTCCAGGGTCCAAGATCGAAACTAAACCCTCAGCTACCCGAGCCACTGCCGACCACTCCAACCACCCAATGAAACCCATTCAACAAAGTAAACAGCGGATGCCTAAAGTTTTTTTTTTTTTTTTTTTTTTTTTTTTTTTTTTTTTAAATTATTTATTAGGATTTTCTAATTGTTTTGCCTTTTAAATAATTTTATTTAATTATTTTTTTTTTATACAATTCAAGACACCTGTCGGTTAGGTCGGCCAATCATGACCTACTAACAGGCAAACCACCCACCGTCAACAAACCAATGTGTGATTTTTTTTTTTTTTTTTTTTTTTTTTTTAGGGAAACCACGCTCTGCATACAATTGAGACCCATCCCCCCCCCACCCAAAGCTGGAAGCGTGCCAAACCGGGGGGGGATGGCTCAAAACAAGTCGTGCGATGGATCACGGGTTGGCAGTTGGTGAGGGTCATAAATAAACACTCGGCGCTGAGAAAAATAATTTTATTTCAAGAACCACCATTTATAAATCAAAAACGGCAGCAGAAAGGCCACAATATAAAATAGCAGGGTAAGGCCACAATTTTAAATCTGAAATTAAATCAAATAACAATAAAACACAAAAATAACAGATACATCACATAAACTACAGAAGAAACAACCAAACTCAACCATATACCAAATACTACAATTAACAAATGTATGGCTATCTGCAGGTTTTGGCCTGAGACACCCAAAACGTAAAGAAAATTAAAACATATAAAGTTGGAAATTAGCTAACCTTTTGGAAAACAACAATTAAACCGGGCAATTTAGCCACATATCCTGATTCCACGAGGCCAGGGAGTACTACGTAAGCCGCATCCTGGGCAGCTCCGAATGAAAGTTAAGCAAAGAAAACAATAATCCCTTTTGGTGAAAAGTTTAAAATTTAAAATAATTTAAAAGAAAATCTAACACGGTACCGTTCTATTATCCCTGACATCAATAAACAATTAACAACGAAAAAAATAAATAAACAACTAGGCCTAAACATATAATTAAATAACAAACATGGTTTACAATGGGGACTAACCAATATAAAATTTAAACACTATAACAAAAATAAACTTAGTAAAGATTAACATAACCAAATAAACTAACTAAATAAATAACAATAAATATAAACTTTTCCTTTTTTTTTGAAATTTTAAATATATATAGCTCTGGCAATGTCCCCATGGCCTGTTTCATACACTGTTATCACTCTGTCCAAAGTTAGGCCTAGGCCACATACAGTTCCAATAAACATTTTTTTTTTCATCTTTTATATTTCATGATTTTTCTTTTTATTTCTTTTTTTTTTTTTTTCTTTTAATATCACCAAAACCCCTCAGTCAGAGCCGCCGGGAAATACAATAGAACGCACTGAACCTGAGGAAGATGGACTTCTACCACCACAGATGTAGAGCGGGTTTAGCTGGCGACTCCAGACTCCATCATGGTACTCAGGCCAGGCTAGCAGTGGCAGCAAGGTTCGGCGAATCCCCGGCGGCAGGCCGAGGGCTGAAAGTCCCCACTCGAGGACCTGGACTGTAGGCAAACACCACCAGCACAATTAAAACATGCCAGCCTCACAACACAAAATTTACACATAACCCCTAATACATGAAAATGGCACAAAACAAAACCAGAACAGACGAAATTATACATGATTAGCAAATAGAAAAACTAAAAGATCTATTTTTTTTTTAGGTTTGCAATAATTATGTTGGCAAACTCGATTTAAGAAAAATTACAATTTAACAAAAATATCAAAGAATTTAATCTAGTATATGGAACTTTAAAGGACAAACTGAAAATAGGTCTATGGAAACATGAGCAATTGTTATACACCTTGAAAAGCCAAATTACACCTGATAGGCTAGGTTATTGTCAATGAACAGAAAATATGATATTTCGGTAACTACATACTGTAAAAGGCTCAAGAAACATTCATACAGATTACAATTGGAAATTAAAACCACGATTAATAAAGCAATACTGGGTTAAAACTGTAACCTGGAGAGAACATAGGTCTTTAACCTAGTCCGAGAAGAAGAAACATCTAGACAAAGAACACAATTTAACAAAAACTTGAAAAACCAAGCAAGAACGATTATAATCATGAAACAAAATATTTCACCCAAAGGGTGATTAAATATTTAAATTACAATTAGAACACTTACGTTAACGTGTCTCTTCGCCACGCATGTCTAGTTGGATCGGCAGACAGCACAAGACTAACCTCGCAGCCACCCACTGAAACAGCTCGAACCATCTAGAAGGCTGCCAGCGGACGCTAGTTCTGGAACACGGGACTAAACGGAACCGGGCCAACGGCTACCAAAGTACGCGGAACGCAGAGCGTGATGTGATCTCAGGGGCACAGCCTGGCAGATCAACGAAAAAAAAAAAAAACCGAAAATGTTCCGGGTACAAAGACCCGGTTAACAGGTGTAGAAGGGCCTCGGTTGCTATGCCACAATGAACACCGTTACACGTGGAGGTAGAGGGCCTCGGTTGCTATGCAACATGAACAGTTCCACGTTGGGGTAGAGGGCCTCGGTTGCTATGCCCACACATGTTATTCCTGTTCATAGCCATCTTGGATGTATCCTGCTGCCCCCCAGTTCCTGCGCCCAGAGTTCTTCACCAACCAGTATTCACTACCGTTTGCTTCACGGCCGTAGCCCACCACCAAGACTGAATGATCCAAATCTTCGTAACGTGTCGAACAATTTGTATCGTAGTACACCTCTGAAACAATGAGCCTTTCAATAAATTAATTTAATTACATCACTGTTACGTACGTCTAGATATCACTATATGTTTATAAAAGAAAACCCAATTAAATTACTACAAAAGTTATTAATAATATTAAAACAAAACAGTTTATGAATAGTATTTGATTTTGATAAAATTGGTGAACATTTTTCAACAAAGCAGATGGCAGTGGCTTAACGGCCAAGTCTGCAAAATCTCAGGTGAGGGGATCCAACTCTACGCTGACCAAGTCACTCACCTCCATGAATCGGAACGCCATCAGGATAGTGATTGTGTATATTACTGGACAAGGCTACTTCAGGAAACATCTGGCAAAGATTAATATCCCTACAGAGAATACACCAGTTGCCGGCTTTGTAGTTTTGAAGGAAACCCCTTTCAAACTACTGTCGATTTCAAAAAGCAATGTAGTCGAGTTTGAATCTCTTCTACAAAGTAAATACTCATTAGATTTCGTTGTGCCATACATAAACATTTAGCTTATTTATTTCTACGTAATATCACATAAGTTACCTCATTTTTTAAAGTTTTTAAGAGTTTTTTATAGCAGTTAGTATACAAAGAAAACACGAAATTTTAGCACTTTTGAAGTAATTCTCAACTTCAATTTTTTTCTAAAACAAAATATATTAAGATAAGTCAGTGAAACTTTAACTACATGTGAAGAAAGTTGTCTTTTATGTTTTTTCTGAATTCTAAAATGTTTATTCTTTTAAAAAGTTTTATATCATGACTTTTGTAAACCCTTGCAATCTTAAAAAATGGCTGATCAAACAAACTTCCAACATGGTTCGAAAATATGGGATTAAAAAATAAAGTAAGATTATAGAATGGCTAGCGTGATAAAAAAATATTGCAATTTTATACCACATGTTTAGTATTCTTAAGTTGGCATAAGTATATATATATATATATTATTTTTAATTGTCTTCAATGTATGTTATATTCTCTGTTGTTGGTACCACTTGGACAATATGGGCATGGAGGTTAGAAGGTTTTCCCCCTCTCTCTTATTGTAAAACCGCGCGCAAAACCCCCTCTTCCCTTGCCGCGACAGACAGACACCGCCAGTGCTTCCAAACCTCTCCTCCGGTGCACGTGCTATTGTGGTGTGCGGGTGTGCTAACAAAATAGTGTGTGTGTGACTTTTCCTTCGTTTCTTCGGAATCACCTCCTACCAGAACTTCCTCTCTTCTCATCGTGCTTCGCCCCCGGGGTCATCACACAGCGTTGGAAATACTCAACCGACAACCAGCCAAGTGGGTTTATATTCTTCACCTTACCTCAGCTCAAGGTTACTGTCTGCTTTCTATCTCATTATATATTTACCGTTTATCTCTTCCCTCACCGTCTTAATCGGGTATATATTAAGTGTCCTTACGCCCCCTATGTATTTTGTTGTGTAATTAGAATAATGTGATGGTCTCATTCTCTCACGGTTTCCTAAAATGGTCCTTTACGAGCCGCATTGAATGTGACACCCGTTCTGTGGACCAAAAACTAGTTCAATCGATCTCACAACTCTCTACAATCTTTTAAAACAACTCTCTCATAACAGGTTTATTGTGTAACTTTGCCTCATTAACTCTCATACTTGATATTTGTCTATAATTTTGTTAATTGCCGCGAATTGGCTGCGACGTGGTGTTTCCCATTGTGAATTCCCGCGTGATTCACCTCCCCACTTTCTAGCCTTAACTGCCAGTGCATTCGATCCAAAGCTGTACTATGCAGCACAGCTGACATCTGTCAAAAACGACAACTGTCACTTCCATTGTTATTGTTTATTGTGAATTATTTACATTTGATTGTTTGATGTTTAATCAGCTAGTAGCTTAGACTTATCTATGATAGTAGATTTAAGAATGTTATAATGCCCTCCATTTTATTGTGTTTAATTCGATTTCTTCTATCTTTATACGAAGCTTAACGTAAAAAACTTGTACCTTTTGCGGACACTTGTTTATATATTAGTTTTTTGGATTCTCATGGTTTTCAAATATTTTAAACATATTCAAATAATTATATGAAATACTTACCACTTTATATCACTGTAATAAAAAGGAGTTTTTGTTTATTTTAACAAAATTTAAGCTGAAAACAAAACTTGTATTTTGTTTGAAATATTTTGTTTAATATGACATAGGGCCTTCAATAAGTGTTTGTTTTGTATAGTTATAGATTTAACTGCGCTATCCTCTGGTTGTATACATTGTTAACACTCACAAGCTACAAGGTTATAATACTGTAGCTATTTTCTTATATTAGGATTTAAATTAAAACTTATGGTTTTACACCCGTCATTTTTTAGCAGTTGCGGGTTTAATTTTGTTTTGTGCCCATTACAATGACACCTCTTGGTCGTAAATAGTTCATTATTTTGGACACCTCAAGTCTCCTGGACTAAATGATTGTAAATTGTGCTACGGATGACCAGTGTAATTTTTTTTTATTGGTATGTATGATAGTCTCTGTAATCACAGTCAACTTGTCCTCCGGAGAATATTTTTTAATTATTATTCACACATCACCGTCTCCGACGCCCCATTGTCTTTTGTTGTTTGCATAAAAATATTTTTTATTGTATTTTTTTTTATTCTTAATTTTAGGTTTTGCACTGTGTTTACATATGATACCATAGGCCCTACTCTATGTCGTTGGCTATATGACCCTACGCCTCAGTGTCCTCAAGGAATATTTGTGGTCTTCTCTCACTCTGTGGATGTAATTTGTATTTCTATTGATTTTTAAAGTAACTCAGTGTTTTACATCTATGAAGATGGCTCCCAAAGAAATTGGAGAATTATACCTCTGCTATTACACCGGTCCACGTTTTGACCTAAACTCGGTTTACTAAACTGAAGACCGCTGTTGATGAGCTAGCCAGACGGACAAGGACGGCTTACTCCCGTCCAACCTAAAGCACTTGTCTGCCTATGCCAATGAAATCAGGAAAAAAAAAGGCTCTGCCTGAGTTTGAAAAACCACCTCCAAAGGGCTTATGTTTATCGAATAAGATCCTATCCTGATGATACTTATGTCACTTGATCAGGACGAAATAGAGTCTTTGTTCTCTTCATCTCCGCAACCATTGATGTATTATTACTCCGATGTGCTAACACACCCTCTGCTCTTTAGTGTATGCTTCAAGCCGCCTCTCAACCCCTGTTTCTCATGTCCGGCCTGCCCCAAAACTCGATTTGCAGAAAATTTTCTGGTTGTTTCCCCTCAACGTGGTCCAGTTTCATCAATTTATTTGACACTACAACTACACAGAATCGCTTCCCTTTCGAGGTGATGAAAATTCCAATACCTTCTAAGCGTGCTAAGTAACGAGCCGCTTAATCTGGTATTAAAAAAGCCTAAATCTCACAGCGGCCAACGACCTGGTGGCATTTTAACCTGTGAGAGAACGTTACCACAAACTCGAGAAGAAGGACTGCCATCTCTCACGCCTCTCAAACCAGCGGTTGGATTTACCCAACATAACCGCCACCTCTCTCAAGGGATTGCGCTCATTTGAGAATCTCTTTACGGACCATTCCAGTTTTAAATGCCTTGTATGCATCGTCACCGATGACAATCACTTTTATCTCGCACTCCTGTTGCGCAAGATGGATAATGATCTGCTGCAAAAAACTTGATGAGTTTTCGCACCTATTACAGTTGAGGAAGCCTCTTAACGCCTCGTTACCTGGCGTACAGAGATTATAAATTTTCTGAATTTGGATTGTTCGCAAACGGAGGTTGCTAACCTTCACAGCAACCTCTCACTCAAAGCCCGCGCACTCAAACCTCGAAGCCTTTCGCGCTAAAAAGGTTGCACTTTCCGCACTTGCGATGTCAGTATGGTCACTGCACATTCTTACGACCATATCAACCTCCCTCTGCCGCTTCTCAAGGCAAGGCCCCCGCCTTGGCATTATGTTTTGCTTGTAACTCAAGCGGACATTAAATTACGCTTGGGCAGCTTTTCCGTGAATAAAATCTTCATGATCGTCAGCGCATGGTAAAAGACCATAGGGCCGTTGTTGTATTTCCTGGTTTGGGAAACCATGAATTAAGGATTGCCGCTCTCAAGGCACCTGTCAAACTTGGTAATAAGAGCCATCACACTTTATTACATTTTCCCCACTTTCTCAGGGCAAACAGGCTAATTATAGCGCCCTCCTAAAAGCAATAAGCCTCCCTCAACTCGGCTGTTCAATTAAGGAGATAGCCACTCATGAATCAAAACACCTCACACTCGGTGACAATGACTGTCAGGGTTCACACCAACTCGCGTATTTGGCACTCTACCGTTTTATTAGGCAAGCCTTAATAAAACTCACTCTTCTCATGGTACAATTCATCAATGTGTTCCGAGCTCTGATCGGACTGCGGTTCAATGACGGAGATTGATCACAGAACGGAGCCGCACAGCTTTTAGGCGCACGTCGGTTTAAATCCGAAGTTCAACTCACAGGGCTTGGTAACCACAGTACAAAAATAAAGGTCAACTCTTCTCAACATTGAGACACTCTCGGCTGTCCATCGTTCACCAAAAACCCATGGCATGATCCGTGGATCCACCTGACCACGGATCTCCCTCGAGGTTCCCATCGCCCAGGAGGTTTTCGTCTCACCAGGGGCTACGTCTCGCCGACCCTACCTTCCACCAGCAGGCAGGTTGATGTCGTCCTGGGTGGTGCCTTTTTCCCAAGGGATATTCACTCATGAGAGTCATGAACTCGACCCGGGCCTACCTCACCTCTTCGGAACTCACTTTGGATATGTTGGTCATGGAGCTCCGCACCTTGTGACGCCTCTGCTTATCCTGCTTCACACCTCGTGACGCTTCATTCGGCATTGTGATCCATCGGACTTCACTCCTCATTACAACGCTTTTGACACAGGGAAGAAGATACTCCTAACTCTACTCGGAAGTCTCAAGAAGAAGAGCTTGGTGGTTCAACACTTCGCAGCCACTCACAGGCCGGACTGAAGGAAACGGAAAGATATGTTGTCCAACTGCCATTCAAGTCTGGACCACCCCTCTATTGGTCACTCACGTGAAATAGCCACGAAAGCGACTAGTCTTCCCTGGGGAAGGAAATTCCAGCTCCAACCTCAGCTACGTGATCTCTATGTACAATACATGAGAGATGGCGAAGGCCGCTGGCACATGATATAAGTTCATGACTTTGAAGGAAGAGAAAATCTCCCTCACAAACTTTTCTACCACACCATGGTATATTAAGACCAATGGTTGGACACCTTCAAAACTGCGAGTTGTCTACGATGCCAGCTGCAAAACGGCAGTGGCCACTACCTCAATGACACTCTTTTAAATTAGTAGGACCCAAATGCAAACCAAATCAGCGGACGTTTTGCTGAAATTCCGGGACCACCACAACATTGTGTTCACGTGCGATATTCGTCAGATGTATCTGCAAATTTTAGTCCAACCTTCGGATCAGCTGTTTCAGCTAGTTTTATGGCGGGAACAGCCCCTCAGACCCTCTCTCTATTTTCAAGCTGACCCGAGTCACTTTCGGAGTCAATTGCTCGCCTTTTTTGGCCATTCGGACCTTGCATCAACTGGCTAAGGACGAAGGCCGCCCCCTTCCCTGAGGCCGCCCAGGTTCTGGCCACCGATACCTATATTGACGACATAGTGTCGGGAGCAGACACCTTGGACGAAGCCAAGAAGCTTCAAGAGGATCTCATCAAGCTATTGAAACTTGGACATTTTGAGCTCCGAAAATGGAACCTCCAACTCCCCCCGAACTGCTTCAGGCACTGCCCGAGGATCATCGGGACACCCCTGTCTTCTTGGAAAACCACAATTGAAACCTCACCTCACCATCCTGGGTCTTCGCTGGTCACCCGGAGACGGATGCCTTTCACTTATGACTTTAATGTCCCCCCATCTCTCCCTACGAAAACGGCACGTGCTCAGCACCATTGCCAGAATCTACGACCCTTGTGGTCACCTCGCACTTGCAACCATGCTAGCAAAATGCTACATGCAACTACTCTGGACTCAAGGTTTGCAGTGGGACGAACCCCTGACTCCCTGATCTCAAGCGAAGTGGGCCACTTCGTGTCCACTCTCTCCTCTCTCTCTTCGGTCTCCATACCCCGGGCTCTCCGGCTCTCTGCGCTCTCAGTATCGAAGTACACGGTTTTTCTGCGACGCCTCCGAAGCTGGGTTTGCCGCCGTCCTATATCTCCGCTGCCAGCTTCGCCAACGATGAAATTCTAGTACGTCAAGTCTTCGCCAAGACACGTGTAGCGCCACTTAAGGCGAGTGACCCTTCCTCGTCTTGAGTAGTGTGCTGCTTCATCTCCTAGCACAGTCTGACTGCCCACTGCTGTACTATTTTTGAAGAAACAATCTCTCCCTCCAAAAATGTCTTTCTCTGGTGCGACTCAACGGTAGCTCTGAGCTGGCTGCCAGACTCCCCTCGTATAGGCTAAAAACCTATTGTGGCAAATCGTGTCGCCTCAGACTCAAGAAACTCATTACCTCCTTCAGTGGGCGTTATATTCCCAGCAAGGAAAACCCAGCAGATTGTGCCCTCACGAGGAATCCCTCGCCTCGGAACTGGTGGAACACCCTCTCTGGTGGACTGGACCACCATGGTCTCTCCATGCCACCTTCTCATTGGCCTGACGCCACTCTTCACCCCGATACTGACACGGATATCTCAGCCTCAGAAGAGATGAAGACCACTCCCTTGGTTGTCCTCACCCTCCGCTCACCCAAGCTGAATGGGATCTCCTATCCGCCTATTCCTCATGGAATAAACTCGTGCGCATCGTAGCACTCTTGCTGCGCTTCATTGGCAATTGTCGTAAATCGGCCCCACCTCGGTCCTCTCTCTCCCTCCGAGCTCGACATAGCTCGACTCAAGATTTTTTAAACTCGTCCAGGACTCGTCGTTTGCTGAGGACATCTCTTCTCCTTCAACCGTCAGCGGGACTGCCACTACCAGACTCCAACGCCTAAAGCCTTTTCTCGACGCTGATGGACTTCTGCGCGTAGGCGGCGGACTTAGCCGCACCTCACTCTCCTCTGACGTCCGTCACCTGTGCTTTTGCCCAAAAAAACACCATATTGTGGACCGGCTCGTGGATCATTGCCACACTACTCACCTTCACCTCTGGACCTCAGCTCACACAAGCTCTCCTCTCTCAGTCTGTTTGGATTTTATGTGCCCGAAGTGTGATTCGTTCACGAATTTTTAAATGTGTGACCTGTTTTTAAAAACAAACCTCGCAACGTAAACACCCCCTGATGGGTGACCTACCCCCCTCCAGAGTGACCCCTGCTCGACCATTTTCGTCTACGGCAATGGACTAACTGTGGACCCTTTATGAACAGATGTTGACCCTTCGCTCTATCAAGCACGTAAAAGTGTATTTGTGCATTTTTGTTTGCATGGTGACCAAGGCCGTACACCTCGAAGTTGTCACGGACCTCACTACAGACGGTTTCATAGCCGCCCTCTAACCCGTTTTGTTTCTCGCCGCGGTCTGTGTACAGATCTCTACAGCGACTGTTGGTACAAACTTCATCGGTGCCGATGCCACGCTTCGTCGCCTCATCGACACTCAAGTCAACTCTACCTCTGCTCAAGAAGTGATACATCGCTTCACCGCCCCTCGTGGAATCAGCTTCCATTTTAACCCCCCCCGCTGCTCCCCATCACGGTGGATTATGGGAAAGTGCAGTGAAGTCGGCAAAATACCATTTAAAACGTGTGATGGAGAGACACCATTTTAAACCCTTCCCGAGTTTATAACTCTGTCAACTCAAGTGGAGGCGATGCTTAACTCTAGGCCTCTCACGCCTCTATCAAGCGATCCCTCTGATCTGACCGCTTTGACTCCCGGTCATTTTTTGATCGGCACCACCCTGGCAGCTGTCCCTGAACGCAACGTCAGTGAAGTGCCCCTCAACCGCCTGAAACATTGGCAACTGACGCAATCTTTGCACCAGCGGATTTGGCAACGTTGGAGCCTGGAATATATCCACATGCTACAACAGCGCTCAAAATGGACCAGCTCCAAGAATAACATCGAGATTGGTGACCTCGTGCTTGTGCACGCCCCCTCTGCACCCCTCACTTGGCCTCTTGCTCGAGTGACGGGTACTCACCCCTGGCAAGGACGGCATCGTCCGTGTCGTGGACCTCAAGACGGCCACCGGACATCTCACGCGTCCAGTCGTCAAGATTTTCCCTCTGCCCCTGAAATAAGTGACTGAGGTGTCCGCCCCCATGTACTATATTTTTTCTCTTGTGTGTTCAATGTTTTGTTGAAGCCTGCAATGCTTCAAGGGGGCCGGAATGTTTAGTATTCTTAAGTTGGCATAAGTATATATATATATCTATTATTTTTAATTGTCTTCAATGTATGTTATATTCTCTGTATGTTGGTACCACTTGGACAATATGGCATGGAGGTTAGAAGGTTTCCCCCTCTCTCTTATTGTAAAACCGCGCAAAACCCCCTCTTCCCTTGCCGCGACAGACAGACACCGCCAGTGCTTTCCAACCTCTCCTCCGGTGCACGTGCTATTGTGGTGTGCGGGTGTGTAACAAAATAGTGTGTGTGTGACTATCCTTGTTTCTTCGGAATCACTCCTACCAGAACTTCTCTCTTCTCATCGTGCTCGCCCCGGGGTCATCACACAGCGGTGGAATACCCAACCGACAACCAGCCAAGTGGGTTATATTCTCACCTTACATCAGCTCAAGGTACTGTCTGCTTTCTATCTCTATATATATTTACCGTCTTATCTCTTCCCCTCACCGTCTTAATCGGTATATATTAAGTGGTCCTTCGCCCCCTATGTATTTGTTGTGTAATCTATAATTAATGTGATGGTCTCATTCTCTCACGGTTCCTAAACACCACATGATAATTCAATAGACATCGATGTGTGATAATTCGCGGTGTTGCCACGTATTGCTGCTGGACTTCCACCCAGTATTAGGGGATTTATGCTATGTAAAACAGGTAGATATGTTACAGCTAAAGGCTTATGAATCACTCACAGTTACAAGAAATGTGATCTATCCTGCAAATCACCAATATAATAGGTGGCTCTCATTTTACATTCAGCTAACTACATGTGAAATTTACATAATTGTAAATACTGTAGATAAATTATTTTTGAATGTAACATTCGTTTTAGAGCTATACCATTTTAAAACCTCTCGTTGAAGGTCCAAAGCCCTCATGAGAAAAGGTGATGGAAAATGGTTAAATTTAGATAGAAAACATGATTGATTTAACTGTTCAATACTTCCACAGTAATAAACCTTTCCTTCACTGTTTAAATTCTTCCAAGCGCACGATTCGGCAACGCCGTAATGCTCAGTTGAAACTGGTTTTGAATTGCTGTGCCGCGTGAGTTGCTTACACATGAGCGCACATCAATGTCTGTTGAATTATCATGTGATATAAAATCGGAAGATTTTTGATCGAACTTAACATTTTTTATAATCTATTTTTGAACCGTTTTGGAAGTTTGTACGATCAGCCATTTTTAGATTGCAAGGGTTTACAAAAATTACAACAGAACTTTTATAAAAAAGTGAAAATTCTAAAACTTAGACAAAATACAAAAGTCAACCTTCTTCATGTGTAGTTAAAGTTTCACTGACTTATCTTCAATAGTTTTTGTTGTAAATTGTTTTAAGTTGAGCTTTACTCCAAAAGCAGTAAAATTTTGTATTTTTTTGTATTATACCCGCTATAAAAAAATTCTTAAAGTTTTAAAAAAGGATTTAAGTTATATGGTATTACGTAGAACTGGGTACGCTAAATTTTGGTGTACGACACAACGAAATCTGATGAGTATTTATTTTGCAGCAGAGGTTCAAATTCGAGTACATTGCTTTTTGAATCGTACAGAGGGTCAAGGTACCTACCTAAGACAAGGTTTGATTTTATGTTATATAATAAAAAACAAGTTAAGTAAGTTATAAAATTGTGTTAATTAATACTAAAACAAAACAGATTTCGAATTTTTTTTATAAACCAAATTAACAGTGAAAGGGGATTGCTTTATGAATATCCCCTGAGGTATATTCATAAAACATGTGGTAAACTGAACTCCATCATAATATATATTACCTCCTAGTACGTATAGTTAATTTTCATTTAAAAAAAATGAAAGTAACTGTTGAGCAACACATTTTACTTATTGTTAAGAAGCTATGAAGATATATAAACCGAATAACTCATAAGTTATTATTTTCATTTTAAATGTTCTCACCGAAAAGTAACCTGTCCATTTGTAAGTTATATGGAACAGGAAAGGTTATTATGTAATTTGAAAGCCTTAATTTTAAAAATAAGTTACAACAAAATGGCAAGTGAGATTAAATGGAGTCTCACCATGGGTATAACGTTTAAATAGTGATTGACTGGCATCGATGCTAACAGATATAGGCCCCACTTTGACGACTGCAGCCTGCAAATGGTCCTCACGGCCTTGAGTGATGCTCACGTAACCATTGGTAGAGGCACCTTTGTTCTTTGGATCATATCGGCAGGCGGCATCCTATAAAAATTAAATTAATAAATATATTACAGGTTTCCCATAATACGTGTATCAGATTGTGAGCTGGGCAATGGAATATGAGTTTTACTACTTACTGTCGGTGCAGAAATGATGTCTACCAATACCACTATAAATGTATGGTTGGTTTGGTAAATAGGAAAGACACATTCAATCAACAAAAATATGCCAATTAAATTGCTATACGTGCCACTAGCTAGTATATGAAAAAAGAGAGTTATGCTTTCATATATTACCTTATCTCCTAAGTCACAAATCCTGGGTGACATCTAAAAAGGCTGATGAACAGTAATGTTCGTTTTCTAAGCACTGACGTATCAGTTCAATCACCCTGTGGACTTCTTCTATTGTAATATGGTTTGGCCTGAATCTGAACTGATGGCTAGGCACCATTTCATCCATGTTGATTGAAGAGTGCAATTTTCTGGGAAAAGGTGTTCAAACAATTTCGAAATGTTTGGCAGTAAACTTATAGGCCTGTATTATGTAAGTTGATTGACCGGGCTTTCCCGGTTTCGGCTGTTATATCCGTAATATGGCGTTAAATAGAAAAGTGAAGAATATTATTCCCTTTCTGAGTAGTTATTTCAGTAATGTTCCTGTAACAAAGTCATACCCTGGAGATTTGTTAGGAATAAGATCATGATTTATGATGGAGCAACCCTCAGATGGTGTGAATTGATGTAAAGGTAAGTCAAGTTGCAGTAGAGAGTCAAGATATTCATCTTCATTATCCACTACAGCATCATAGGGCTTAAAGACATTTGAGAAGTATTCCGCAAAAGCTTCAGATTTCTCAATGTTGTTTTTTTGAAACCATTGATTTTTATTAGTTGACAGGTCTCTTTTCAAACGTTGAGCAGTCTGTTAAAGTTTGCCTTGTCATTTAGATTCCTAGTAGTCTGCTAAAGTCACCGAAATCTCCTTTTTTCACAGACTTTTTTTCGTGATGTAGGGTAATTGAAAGTTGATTTATCAGTCCTTGACACATTCAGTAAGGGTGTAGACGCTTTGGAAGAGTTTGTAAAATATACGAATGCAATTTGTAAAATAGTCCACAGCGTTTTCTGTTTTCAACACTCTTCATTTGTATTGTTAAATTTAAAATTTCATTAATAAAATGTCTAAACAGGTCACATAAATGTTTTTGTTGTGTAAGATTTCCTGAGGCTGATTTCTAATTGTGCATATACTAATGTGTAAAAAGACTGGTGAATGATCAGAAGACAAATCAAGACGATATTTGACTTCTGTATAGTTTTGGTTTATACCTTTAACATCAAAGAAATCTAACAAATCTGAAATTTTTCGTAAATCTGTTGGCCAGTATATAGGTTCACCTGTCGAAAGATGATCCAAAACATTATCATTCAGCTCTCTTCAAAGTGCTGGCCTCTAGCCAATCATGAACCCCATTCAGTATTTTTGGCATTTTAATCACCTCCTGCAATAAATTTGTTTCCGAGAGTAATGAAAAATCTTTCAAATCGTTCTTTAGTAATAACATTTCTTGGAGGACAGTATATTGTTGAGAGTGTAATCAGTACAAATCTATCTTTGAGAGTAACGGTGAAAGCTTGAAGATAATCCTATTTAAAACCAGGTGACTCGTGATGCTTGATAGTATCCTTGACCAATATAGCACTGCGTCCATGGGCCGTGTTGTCAGGATGGTTATTAAAATATAACGTGTAGTTTAGAATTTTGAAATAACTTCTATCCGTGAAATGAGTTTTTGAAATAAGTAGGACATTACTTTGTGTTAATAAGCAGGAAAGTCTTTGTAAATGCTGAGTGCTCACCAGAACACAATACACAAGTTGGTGGTACTGTTGACGGTTTAGGGCAATCTTTTGTGTCGTGATTCTGGGTGCACTTGACACAACGAAATGCATTGTGACAATATGTTTTTGTAAGGCCATATTTTTGACATATCTTGCATTGCACAACCTCCTTCTTTTTAAGAGGTGGTTCAAATAGAACTTTAACATTCAGTAAATATTGAATTTGGAATACGTCTTTATTAGTATGGTGTAGCTCTAGATCAATAAAAAACAAAGACGTTGGTTTCTTAGTAAACCTATTTCTAACATTAGTCAAATTCTTCACCTTATGACATTTTTCTTCTATGATTAGAACTGGTCATAGGAGAGTTTAAATAAACATGATCGTTAGTGATCATTGTAATCATTTAAAGTTGACGTATGACAAAAATATAAACAAAATGGGTAACTAACAAAAAAAATAATCAACAATCAAGAGTTTAAAGAATTATTGTACAGAATGATAAATATATAAACTGTCACTGACTCTACATGATTAATTTAATAAATTAAAAAAATTAAATAAAAAAATTAAATAATTCACTAAGAGAAAAATTGTATACGCACTTTGTAGTTAAGCACATCAGCTGATTCATGATATATCTAACCTCCTAAATATTACAAACACCATTGTTTACTTTCCAACAGCTGTTAAAACTTTTTGGAAATCATTATTTACGTTTCAACAGCTGTTACTTTTCAATTTATTTAAATATCTCTGTGGTATTCTTATGGCCTAAAAACGAAATTTGAGGGCTTCCCATACCCTACAGGTTGAAAATATTGAACAATTAAGACCTAATTACACAACTGGGAACAGAGGCAATTTTTTGATACCTCAACCGTTTAAATTGGTTACAACATAAAGGAGGAGTTGCGTTGACAAAAAACGGCTTCACGTATTATATATAAGGATACTACTACGACTAACAATAAAGTTGTTTGAATTTAAAATTACCATACTCACTTCAACAAAATTGTATGAACTATTTTATCTTACCTTTCCTTCGTAGGGATAAGACTCTTCTGTATCTATACCCTTGTTTCTTGTTATGTCCTTGAAAGCCAGTCCCGGGTCCCCTCCGTTACAGCCACTGTTCTCAGTGGAATAGTCTATTAGGTCCTGTTCACTCAAAGACACGAGCTTTTTTGTTTTGATGAAAGTTAAACCTTCCAGGCATCCCGTCTGTATCAAACAGTGCAATTTCAGATTGTAAATAAATGTTTATATGACTATGTCTGATCCATATTACTTAATTAAGCATTAAAATATCGTGTCGTACTTTTCAATAACGTTTTAATATTTTGCTGTAAAAAATCGAATAAAGTCGTTCAAATAATAAAACTATCATTTGGATTAAGTTTGAATAAATGCTTACTCTTAAGTGAAAAGTAAAATGTCCAAATTAATTTACAAATGTTGTTTTCTTTATCCAATATCTGGGAATGTATCCATAAGTACACAAAATTGTATGATTAACAAATTTATGTACATTAAGTATGTACCTAGTGCATGTTTCCCCAATATGTCCTGTGGTAGATAGACCTTACCAATATTGAAGTGGACTGCCTGATGACAAGGAACTGCTACTTGATATGATATTTTATGATGCTATGGTAGATTTGGTCGGAGTAAATGATGAGTGAGTTGAATGCTGGTGAACTAAGATTGGTGACGGATAGATCGGATAAGTGAACATTATGAGATACAGGAGTGTTTTGACAGTTCAAATCGACATTCGGAGGGTGTTCTGAGCAATAGTTTCTTTCTAAGGTCGAAGGCAGTTCCTTCAATGTTTTAAGGAACAGGTTCAGGGATCGTACCTCTCACTCTGATCACCAATCCCACCACCTTCATTTCTCTCTTTCCTCATCTCGCGAGCTCTGATACACGAATGCTGTATTCAAATCGAATTGTTGGGTCAAGAATTAATCCTTATCTTTTAACTTATCAAATGCTATTATTTCAGCACGTTATTTGTGTCTCAATGCTCCTGATAGTGAATATATTCAAATACCTCAATACCACGATCCTTTCAAGCTGCTGCATCTGCCCCAGTGTTGACGTTCCTTAATGAGAAGTTCATTGAATTCGCACCTACCCAAGATATTCGGAACGGATTCAGTTTGAAGGGTTAGCCACATCTCCAAAGGATTCACCGGAAGCACGTCTACGCACCGGTTCCCGTCCCAAGATCTACCAGGGGGCATTTTTAGCAAATGAGTTTGGGGCGGGTTTCACCGATTAATTTCTGATAAAGATTAGACCTTCTTTAATCGTTAAGAACTTGTTGGTCTTCGTGGAATCATCACACAAACTGAGGCCTACCAAGGGTGGGAGACAAAACATCAACTCAGGAGGTGGGAGGAAAAGACACCCCAAGGAAACCATGTTCAATATTTAAAACCATTAGTCTCGAATAAAATAAATTGAATAAAAACCTAATGAAAACCCTTAACAAATACAACATCAAGAAAATTTGGACATAGGGCTGCTTTCTGTTGAAGTGTATTTACTGGTATATGGTACTGCTTACTGGTACCAAAACTTGGAGCACAGTAGCGAACAAATGATAAAATGTGTTCGCTTTAGATAATGTGTTAGACATTATCTCCAATATAATTATAATATTGGAGATGATGTCTTTATTTTAAGAATTATTTTTGAAAAGAATAACAGTTTTATATACAAGCAGGACCTCAAAACTAAGAAAAAAACAAGAAATAAACAAAATCCAACAGAAATCAAAGACTAACCATGAATCTTGATAACTGTAAACACATTTTAACGATATAGAGTACTAAAACAATTATACCAGAATAATTAACATAAAAAGTACAAGTAAATAAGTATCAGAATTAACAGAAAAAGTGAAGTATTAAATAAATAACTGCAGATAGTTTATATACAGGGTGTTCATAAAAATCCATTCAAGATTTGTGGTATGACTATTTACATGAAAACAAAGAAAAGATTTCCTATAAACATATGTCCTAAAACGATTAGTTTTCCGTCTGTCTGTGTGAATGAGATTTTTACATAATGTATCATATCCTAATAACTACTCAAGTTAATATCTTCAAACCCAGTACATGTATTAGGGATAATAAGACCTGATTCAGTACATATTATAAAATTTCAAAATGGCGGCTATTTTTAGTTTCCGCCAGTTATAAATAATATAGCCACTATTAATTTGCGTTACCATGTGACTCGCTAGTAATTAGATTAACCTGATCGCATTCACAAATGGACAACATCTTTATAGAATGACATGTTAAGTTTGACTAAAAGAGGACTTTGAAAAACACATATAAACAATATTTAAACATAAAAACAATAAGATCATCCAACAACTCACCATTTAAAAACTAGCCATCCATCAATAAATCCGATGATTCTAACTAGAAGAAGAGTAATGGCACAAAGTCAGCAGACGGAGAGGAACGACGGTACGAAGCAGTGAAATAGAGGAACAACGAGACAACGTCTGTAAAACTATGGCATACACACACAAAGGTAGAATGATAGGTGAGGGACGTCTGTAATCTACCATAGCGAACGTTAGCAATGACCTACGCCTATCCCATGAATAGCAAATCTTTCCATTTTTGTCTAGTTCCTGTTCACTTATTTTGCTACGAATTTTAGTCGGTGAAAGTCGAGATTTATCCGTGATCCCAAGCACATCTAGTTACTTTTTTTCTTACAAATCCCTTGACTGCACCAAAAGTACATTCCCATTTATTGCTGATATTATGTATACAAGTAAATGGAAATGCCTCTAATGCGAGTGTTTTCGTATATTAAAAGTGATCTTCTCTTTAAAAAAAATTACTGTCAACTTATATATAAATATACGAGCTATAGTTGGTATCATTTAACAAATAAATTAATTGTCATTAGCAAGCTCTGACAATTGCATTAATTGTCATTATGACATCAATTGTCATAATGCCACCGTACGTTAAAACAAATTTTTTTCTAACAACCTTTGAAGCGCCTGTGCTATTTGTGATACAATTCCCGCAATACATGTCTGTACCTGAATCACGGTTCAGTGCCGTCACATATTGTAATACGGACAGCACCTTGTTACACCACATATTGTAGTACTGTACAGGGCCAGCACCTTGTCAGTCCCTCCCTTTATTAGCCCAAGTCCTCAAGAATAAACGTAGTATTTATTGATACAAACGTATTAAATTTTAACTAGATAAAATCTAACTAAGATTTATTTTCCAAAACCTAACTAGATTAATTTTTCTCGTTGCTCACACTTAACATTACCAGTGAGTTGGCTTAGTGCCTAAAGATTCGGACTGTGGATGGCAAGGTCCACGGTTCGAATCTCCAACTGAGGTAACAGTCGGTACTTCACTCATCGAATGAAGTTCACGCACAGGCCTAGGTGAACTAGTGAGTGAAGTAAAAAAAAACGTTAAATAAATAAAATGAGTATAGGTTTATTAAACTAGGACACGTCAATTATTTGTGGCCCTCAGCTCGGTAATCATTGGCCCAAAATAGGAGGCTCGGTAATCACGCCAATTTCCAAAAGGTGCAAATGCTGGTCACGGCGGATGCTGCGCTGTAAGACCTGACATCGTAATTGCAGTTTTTCAAAAAGTTACGGGTGATTCCAGAATGTCGGAATTTTGTGAGTCCTTCATTTTGCTAGTATCTTACAAATTAAATTCATTAGAAAAATCTCAAAAAAAAATAATATTAATAATAATAATAAAAAAACAATATAACTTGCTGCGTTTTGAAGAGTTTGTATTCATTGGGCGTTCTCCTTCGAAATGAAGTTTCTGTAAGCAGAATTACAGTAAAACGTAGCAGTGCTCCAACGGATGAATAAAAGGACATAGCTTACACCTTTAAGGGATATGTATAGAACATGAAGTTAACACAAACTGACCGTACTGAAAGCCCAGCATGATCCGCAGGGTCCTTGGTCCTTAACAGGAGTTACGGCTCCTTTCTCCCTCCAGTCTTCGGTGGCTGGTAGTTCCAAGTTAGCAGGTACCTGAAAGACTTCTCCAGAAGGAACCCAGTTCACTGTTTTTTTTTAAACCTTTCTTCGTAGCCGAAAACTCCTCGGTGGTCTATAACATAAGAAATGCATTGAAACACTGCCCTTAAAGTCAGTCTCGTACACAAAACGTGTAATAATAATTAATTTACGTAATACTTTTACATATTTGTTAAAATCTCCTTTTTTTCTTTCATTTATATGTAACTATAGATAATATTTTCAATTAAAAATTAGTTAATTTCATACGTCACATTTAACAATTCAAATGCAATATTTAATAATTTTAAGTGTTCAGTAACTTTTCCACATGATATAATATTATAGACCTAGTTAACAAAGTTAGTATTTTTTATATGGATTTATCCTTATACATACAAGCCAAAGACGATTCACTGACTGATCGCAATAGTATCTTAAAATATACTAGGGTTTCGACCACTCTACATGCTCAATAAGAAATATTTTTTAATATTTTATATTAAAGGTATAAACTAAGGTAGTTAATAAATATCCCAATACTAGTTAATTAGAGCCTCTTTTACCATTCTCCATATGAATGAGAGACTTTAGGGTGGTGACACTCTATGTAAGGGTTATTTGTAAACAATGTAAGAATGCAACGTGACACAAAATAACAAAATTACGAAATTTTAAACGAATGTTCGATTCCTTAAATAAATATAGCATATTCTGTCACGGTTCTGTTTTGAATTAGTTCATGCATTTTCCATTACTTGAGTAGCATTAATTGAGTTACCTGTGATCAGCTTTGGTAGCCATCTGTGATCGACTTGGCTGGCACCCGTAATAATCTTGGGCAGCCACCCGTGATCATTGTGAGTGTATTTATTTTCTTCTATTCACGTTCTATTTTAAACATTACTCAAATACATAGCTCGTTAAGTACTTGATTGAATCCATAAGTCAGATGATTTGATCCTCAATACTAAAATGTTTAGAGGGCCACCAATAATAAGGCATCATATCTCTACTTGTAAATACAGAGGTAATATAATTTATTTTTGTTTTAATCTAATATATCTAAGGAAAACAAAGGTAACAGTTATAAGTACCATATCAGAGAATTTGTTGATCCCAATGTCATAAGTGACGTCTCCCCTCTCGTACTTGGCGTTGTGTTCACGTACAATGTGCAAGCTGTCCATGAAAATCTTTTTCCTCTCGTTATGTTCTTTTTCCGATTTGTATTCTTTCTCGTACTTTATCTTTAAACAGAGACAATATATAAATGATTAAATAAACTGTGTGACTACAAAATAATCATACAATGCTAACGAGACATGAGATGAACGATGGAGTAATATACACTGATGAACCTTTGTGTGTATTTACTTTATAAACTGACCAAGTACAGATGTTCAACGGTTTAGTGATGTTCAAAGGCACAAAGTTTAAGTGAATATTACCACACATAACTAATTCTACCCAGAGAGCTCACAGTATACGGGAAAAGCATAAGCACTGGAGGCATGCACTACACGGCCGTATTGTGACGTTACTGCCTCCTTCTCTTCTAAGTACCAGTAGGTGAACTGAAAAGGCACGTGTGTGTTGGCTGAGTTCTGGCAACGCCGCCCAGTTCACATCCGCTCAACGCGCTTTAAAGCAGATAGTTCAGACACTGCAAATTACTCTTTAGCTATCTGGGTAGAGTTAATTATCTCTGATATTACTTTTACTACGTAATTGATAAGTCGTTTAGAATAAGTGCGCGTGTAAGACGTCTGCTACATAACATAACACAAATTAATTAAAATTTTTATTCACGTTTATTACGTATAGTATGTAGAATTATTATACAAAATATTTAACAGCCAAACATTTAAGCATGCAATACAATATCACTTATGAAAGAGTTGAATATTAAATATTCCTTCTTTATAGTTTTTATTGTTGCAACATTCTACTACAGTACTTATTCCTGTGCTATTTATAGCTGAAGTTAATTATCATTTAGTTATTGATTTAGTCAATATGAAGCAAAAAATTTTACTTCAATCTAATTCTTGATTGAGTTATGTATATTTTAATACAAGTGTTAACTGCAACTCTACCAAGTAAAAAAATCACTATACAGTACTAAATAATCTGACATACCTTAAACAGTTCCCACTGTTCCAGGTCATCACTACCCGGGAAGTCTGTAGGTTGAAGATGCACTGCTCCGGCCATCAAGGCTACGACTAGCAACAGATTCTTCATCCTCCACTGTAACACAAATCATTAACCAAACATGTTGTATTTATTAACTTTTATTAACATGTATCAAACTCAATGAATATATTTTGGAAACATTCCTAATAAATAAGTGTGTTATTTGTATTCATCCCATTAAAACAATTACCTCACCTTAAATTTGATGAACTTGTAATGGCAATCCTATAACCAAGATGGTGCATGTACATTATATATTTTTGTCGACTTATTGCTTTTTAACAGTGTTAGGATAATATAGTAGAGTCACTTCTTCATAAATGAACTCTTAACATTGAACTTATATATGATACTGGGGGGGGAAGGCGGGGTTTTTTAAAGATATTAATCACATTCACTCACTAAACTCTTTAGGAATGGTTTACTTTACCCAATAACCTTTTTGGGACAGCCCAACATCCCTCATTAACCTGTTGAGGAATGATCACCTTACCCAATAATCGTTTTGGGGCTGCCCACCCTCCCTCAGAAACCTGTTGAGGAATGATCACCTTATCCAATAACCTTTTTGGGACAGCCCAACCGTCCTTATTAACCTATTGAGGAATGGTTACCTTAACTAATAAGCTTTTGGGACTGCAGAAGCTCCCTCAGTAAACTGTCGAGGAATATATGAACTTTGTTGTTGGAGAATATATAACCTTACCTAATAACCTTTTCATGACAGATCACCCTTCCCAAGTAAACTGTTGAGGAATGGTCACCTCTCTTTAACTACATCCCCATTACAATCTTTCAGTGAGTATTTTCACTCTCTCTGTGATTCCATTGTACAAAGACAATGAGAAACGTTATATATACTGAGGGCAGAAACTGTGCAAGATGATTAGGTATCCATATAAACTAAGTAAAAACCTTAGAAAAAACATGTCAAATAATAATAAAAAAAATTACTCAAGTTTACATATAAAGTTTACATATTACTTACAAAATTTGAGGACTGCCCTATGTATTTAACGGCTCAGGGTAGACGACATAAAGTAACTTAATCTTTACTGTGTAGTTACAAATATTTCCACGTGGCAGTTTTTATTGTTATTGTTTCATGCTTAAACAGCAATCTGCGTCTTTTACAACATATGTAATAAAATAATACAAGGTACTAAAATGAAAACTGTTAAAGCTTTTGGATTTTAAAATGTTACTTAATGTTTAAATACCTGACATTTATTTAGAGAAAACCTGTTGTATTTCGTACAGTATCAGTAATACACCCGCCGACTCTCATACATACAGTGGTATTGACCCACCCACATACATACAGTTGTATTAACCAACCCGCCGACCCACATACATAAAGTGGTATTGACCAACCCGCCGACCTACATACATACAATGGTATTGACCCACCCACATACATACAGTGGTATTGACCCACACACCGACCCATATACATACAGTGGTATTGACAAACCCACATACATACAGTGGTATTGACCAAGACACCGACTCACATACATACAGTGGTATTGACCAACCCGCCGACCAACATACATACAGTGGTATTGACCAACCCGCCGACCCACATGCATACAGTGGTATTGACCAATCGACATATATACAATGGTATTGACTCACCCACATTCATACAATGTTATTGACCCACCCACATTCATAGAATGTTATTGACCCACGCACATACATACAATGGTATTGACCCACCCACCGACCAACATACATACAGTGGTATAGACCAACCCACATGCATACAGTAGTATTGACCCACCCACTGACCCACATACATATAGTGGTATTGACCCACCCGCCGACCCACATACATACAGTGGTAATGACTCACCCACCGACCCACATACATACAGCTGTATTGACCCACCCACATACATACAGTGGCATTGACCCACCCGCCGACCCACATACATACAGTGGTAATGATCCACCCACCGACTTACATAAATAAAGTGGTATTGACCAACACGCCGACCTGCATACATACAATGGTATTGACCCACCCACATACATACAGTGGTATTGACCCACACACCGACCCATATACATACAGTGGTATTGACAAACCCACATACATACAGTGGTATTGACCAAGACACCGACTCACATACATACAGTGGTATTGACCAACCCACATACATACAGTGGTATTGACCAACCCGCCGACCCACATGCATACAGTGGTATTGACCAATCGACATATATACAATGGTATTGACTCACCCACATTCATACAATGTTATTGACCCACCCACATTCATAGAATGTTATTGACCCACGCACATACATACAATGGTATTGACCCACCCACCGACCAACATACATACAGTGGTATAGACCAACCCACATGCATACAGTAGTATTGACCCACCCACTGACCCACATACATATAGTGGTATTGACCCACCCGCCGACCCACATACATACAGTGGTAATGACTCACCCACCGACCCACATACATACAGCTGTATTGACCCACCCACATACATACAGTGGTATTGACCCACCCGCCGACCCACATACATACAGTGGTAATGATCCACCCACCGACTTACATAAATAAAGTGGTATTGACCAACCCGCCGACCTACATACATACAATGGTATTGACCCACCCACATACATACAGTGGTATTGACCCACACACCGACCCATATACATACAGTGGTATTGACAAACCCACATACATACAGTGGTATTGACCAAGACACCGACTCACATACATACAGTGGTATTGACCAACCCACATACATACAGTGGTATTGACCAACCCGCCGACCAACATACATACAGTGGTATTGACCAACCCGCCGACCCACATGCATACAGTGGTATTGACCAATCGACATATATACAATGGTATTGACTCACCCACATTCATACAATGTTATTGACCCACCCACATTCATAGAATGTTATTGACCCACGCACATACATACAATGGTATTGACCCACCCACCGACCAACATACATACAGTGGTATAGACCAACCCACATGCATACAGTAGTATTGACCCACCCGCTGACCCACATACATATAGTGGTATTGACCCACCCGCCGACCCACATACATACAGTGGTAATGACTCACCCGCCGACCCACATACATACAGCTGTATTGACCCACCCACATACATACAGTGGTATTGACCCACCCGCCGACCCACATACATACAGTGGTAATGATCCACCCACCGACTTACATAAATAAAGTGGTATTGACCAACCCGCCGACCTACATACATACAATGGTATTGACACACCCACATACATACAGTGGTATTGACCCACCCGCCGACACATATACATACAGTGGTATTGACACACCCGTCTACAAAATCCACGTGGAATGGTAGTAACCCACTCGTCCATACCATACATGTACAGTGGTAGTGACCCAACCTCCCATAACATACACGTACAGTGATAGAGACCCACCCGTCCATATCATACATGTATAGTGGTAGTGACCCACCTACTCACAACATACATGTACAGTTGTAGTGACTCACCTACTCACAACATACATGTACAGTGGTAGTGACCCACCCACCCACAACATACACGTACAGTGGTAGTGATCGATCGGTCCATACCATACATGTACTGTTATCGTAACCCATGCGCCCGCAACATACGTACAGTGGTAGTGACCCAACCGCTCGCAACATAAACGTACAGTGGTAGAGGCCCACCCGTCCATACCATACATTTACAGTGGTAGTGACGCACCCATCTACCCATACATGTAAAGTGGGTCACTACGTATATGGGTAGGTGGGTGGGACCATTCCCAAGCCCTTGCCACACAGCTGGCCCACGTTCGATTCCCGATGTGACTACTTACGGTTATGTCCTGTACTGTTACTTCAAGCCGTTGTTCCCAGGTTAAGTGTTAGAGGGTTTGAACCATGCTTCTTCGCCCCAACGTCACCTGGTAAAATAAAACGATTTTTAACTTTTCTATTTTACCTATACTGTTACATAATTTAAAGTAAAATATTCCAAGAAGAAAATAAAAATAACAGTATTCCTGAAATTAATTTCGGATAGTTTTAGTAGAGATGTTCTTAAATAAATTAATTCTTAAACATTTCTTGTTACAACTAAAGTTGTTGGAAACTAAATATGATAACTATAAATATAACTAAAATAAATAAAACTAAAACTGCAAGGAAAACTATAAATTTAACTTTTTATATCCATCAAAACATAAATGATATGGACATTAAAATAAGAAATTGTGAATCTACACTAAATACTTGTTTAACCCTGAATGATTATGGATGGTGTTATGTGCCACATACCAATTATCACATGTAAGTATTGACTATCTCTGTAAAATACAAAGTTTAAAGCAGGCATTGGCCTGAAATTATTTCTCATAAATATAGATGGAAGTTTTGTCAAAGTGATCTTTTCACATTTCCATTTTAATAAAAAAAAAAACAAAATCACAATAACCACGTTTTGATATTCGGTTCTTCGATACTTAGTTATTTTGGACGTACATTACTTTTACAAAAATATTGGTAGTGTATATCTTCAAGAAAAAACGTATACATATCTGAATTCAGAGATTCAAACTTCAAAAACTTCAACTGGTGAGTGAATTTAAATGTGTATAATTATTTGCTTGGCATTTTTCAAAATGTATGTATCCTTTCTATAAAAATCAGACATAAATGGCTGAATTTCTCTTGCAAAAATATATTTCCTTATAAATTAATTTCTTTTGACTAATTTTATGACTTTAGTTCATATTTGTTTATTCAAATCAATATTTTTATGTCAAGATATGTTATAATGTCATGTTATTTTATTTTTAAAGTCTAAAAACACCAATTATACACTTATTTGTATTATAAGTCTATATACAGTATTACGTTTATTGTGTTAATTTTCTAAAAATTATCATTAAAATGTAGTAGACGTTCTATATAAAATCAGTAGTATGTCTACTTTAAACAGAATATTCAAATATTATAATTATAAATATTAATTACACAACTGTACTGTATACATTTAATAAAATAAATGCTATATAAATCAACTAATTATATAACAATGTTAAGGAGAATGTAATGTTTAAATCTGAGCAGAAAACATGCTCAAGACGCTAGGAATTTAATAATTTGCAAGTTAAAAAATACAGTAGTAAGCGTTATTTTAATGGCAAATATATTAGAAACAAACATTGTTAATTTTTCAATATTTCAAAATTGTTCATCCTTAAAGATAAACATGTAATTATGTATTAACGGCAATGTTCAGTATTTATAATCCCTTACTGAGTGTACTTAATCATGTAAACAATACAGTATAAGGAAGTTGTACGAGAAACAGGCACATTATATACGTATAATTAAAGGAAGTTTAAAGTGTGAATAAAAGTAGTGAATAAAGTGTGAATTTGTAGTAATGATTTACACATTACTTTACAAATAAGTAGGGGAGACTTGCGCAGATATCCTGGTTACTTGCTAATTTAACCAATAGGTTCAATATCACTGTACGTGTATGGGTAGGTGGGTGGGTCAATACCACTGTATGTGTATGGGTAGGTGGGTGGGTCAATACCACTGTATGTGTATATTCAGGAAGCTTACTATTAAACTTGATGACAACTTGTGATGGTAACATATATGACAAACTTTGCCAGTACAGTGGTATTGACCCACCTGACCGCCCATACACATACAGTAATATCACTGTACGTGTATGGTTGGGCGGGTGGGTTCATATCACTGTACGTGTATAGGTGGGCGGGTGGGCCAATATCACTGTACGTGTATTGGTGGGTGGGTGGGTCAATATCACTGTACGTGTACAGGTGGGCGGGTGGGTTAATATCACTGTACGTGTATGGGTGGGCGGGTGGGTCAATATCACTGTACGTGTATGGGTGGGCGGGTGGGTTAAACATGATAGGGAGTTCCTCATGGTTACATATTATTTCCATAAATTAAAGTAATGTAAAAGTATCTCCTTAACTAAAAGTTATTTAGAAAGGTTTAATATAAATTTTGATAGTGTATAGTTTCATATTGATTAATTAGCCACATATACTGCTGAAATCTTAATTATGTATCATATTTGCGTTCAATAACTGCTACTATGGCTCTCTACTTGTATATAACACTAATACAACAATTAAACCCTAATATTGAATTCATGATTGTGTGAAAAGTTGGAATGGGGTGGCTTGCGTATTTTAAATCAGGTAAAAATTTAAAATTTATGGAAATGCGTTCCCGTAATTTGTTTGTTGGAAGTTCAACCCCTACTGTTCAGCCATAGAACGTATCCAGTCAAAAGAAGAAGTAGGAGATTAAAGCTTTTTATGATGATAATCTACATTTGATGTCATCTCCAGATGAAATATGGAGCTTGACTCAGCAGATATTTTGGGCATTATCAAGTGTATCACCACCCAAGTAGCACTAAACTTGGTACGTCAACAAAAAGTGACAAAATAACAAAGTACAGCGTAGTTTAATTTGTAAATCGTTTAGTTGTTTATAGTGACTAACCAACTTACATAACTATATTAACTACATCACACATATCAAATCACAATACCAAAATGAATCTATGTTTGTAGTAATCATTATATTTATTTACTATATTTCTTTATGGACCTTTTGTGGTTAAGTAAATTAAAAGTTAAGCTTTTATATAAATTGTGATCAGTAGTTGTCATAGTTTTTTTCTTAGTTAAAATTAATACACAGTAACAATAATTCGTGTTATTTATTAACTTGTGGTAAAAAATAGCTTGAACATTTATTAAAAATATAGTAGAAACAACAAATGCAATAAACATTTCCTAGAATTAACTCCCTAGAACAACGAAGTACAAGATTCTCTATTTAATTGTGAAAATATTCAAAGCATATTTTGGTGTCTCACAGTTATTGTTAGGTTATGTTAGCTATCTAGTATTTTAGTTTATTACTAGACCTAAATAATAATGTTTAGGTTTTGTTAGTAGAGTGGGGTTATGCTAGTGTTAAAAAATACTAGGTAATTTACATCAATGTAACATAACCTAAAATAATCTAACCTAACCTACCAATCATAATCTAACCTAACATAACCTAGCCTATCTTATCCTAATCTAACCTAAACTAACCCACATAGGTTTTTAATAACTGAGTTATTATTTGTAGTATTAGGAGTTGGATTTGATATTCGTCTTTAAATAAAAAGATATATTGTTTTCGTCATTAAGCTTCTTTTTTTGTCAAAATCTTTTTTCTTTTTCGGAAAAATTTTTTATGGATTCGTATTTGTGGAGTAAATATTACTAGATTTAAAAACAAACCTAACCTTTATACTTCATTTTTACCAAGTAAGAAACAAAACTTCCAGTCTTCTATACAACAGAAAAACTAACTAAATAATTTTAAAATGTACCAAACTTAAAATATAGACTTAAAACAATTAAAAAATTAATATGTATGTTTTGGTACTGTCAAACATAAATGTAATATCTTATTTCATTTATTTATTCATAAGACACCGATCGTCAAGATATGGGTGTATTTGGGAAATTTGCTATCTGACCTCGAAAGAATAAATGTTTTGTTAATAAATTAATTAGTTTTATAATTTATTAAAGAAGGGCATAACAATATGTAAACATATCAGTTACTAATAATAAATTACTTGAACAATACATGGTCATCGACATAATCTGTTATTAAAGAGTGGTGTGACAGACGTGCCACTATGTTTAACATACACCCGTTGGACGTAACATACAGTCTACGTATTGGATGTTCTTTGAATGTTATGCGACCTGATGAGTTCCCATCCTTCCACAGAAATATCTATACATGTTGTAAAGTTGAATTTGAATCAAGATAAAAATATGCTGAAAACAGCAAGCATACCTCTCCCCACTAAGGAACTAGGTAGTAAATCCTCCATCTAGATTCTCCATCACTGCAATACAGCTTGGGTAAACTGTAGTGTCGTTACTAACCTTGCAGTGCTTTATACGTATTATACTGTACATTTAGTTGTAGGACAACTCATTAAAAAGATAGTGCAGCATGTATCCTTTATACTCATTAAAAATATAAATGCCGAAAAATGTCGATATATTTTATGTACTATAAATTCATGTAAACTTAAAACAGTTACAATGTATAATGCCTTGAACTGTTGTAGGCCTACTGTTCAAATGAAACAAACAATTTGTGACTCATTTAACAAAAAGCTATGTAACAAAAATACCAAATATACATTAATTTCCAATACATCCAACTATTGCGAATATTTGTTTATACCTAAGGATAAACCGGTTTTTATGATCCTTGACTAGCCTTTCAAGTTTAGACCCAACAAAAGCAGTATTACTATGTACAAAAGCCACGTATCTACAGTACAAAGGCTTGTTTTTATAGCTATCATCAGTCTTACAACCTTTTATTACATTGTGTAATGTAAACAATGATATATTCCAACATATTGCAGTCCCATTGACTGTGCCGTACGCACACATGGTTTACAGCACATATATCTCCTGAAAATGTACTTGTTTGTACTCAGTCTTAGTGTTCGACGAGCAATCGCCGGAGACATTCTGACATATTGAAGTCCCATTGACTGTAACATAGGCTTACACTTTACACACACGTCTGTTGAATTTGTACTTTTTTATATAACATGTAAGCTAAATATTAATTATTTATTTACTCTTTTACGAACGAATATGTCCTTAAATGATAAAATGGTATTATTATTATTATTATTATAGATCGGTGGTCAACGAATCTATAATATTTTACTGTCAAGCTCATCAAGTTAAAGAATTTTAAGTGTTTGAGATATTAAGACTTTTTGGATAAATGTTTATTTATCGTTTTATATGAAATGAGTATAACATTACATATAAAAAGAATGTTCCCTACGCATATTGGTGTAGATAGTCAATTTTTGACATATTTTCTCTTTTTATACACCAAATATTATGAAACGAGCCTTATCGTTTGTCAGTAATGAGCATTTGATTTCTCTTCATATGTGGGTAACGCACGTCACTCACGTTTTATGCCAAAACCAGAGCAGTTTTCTCCTTAATTTGTAATGAAGACTGTTTATACTTGTGTAGTTCAACTTATGAATCCACACTTTGAGTCTCCATAGCTAACACGTCATTATTTTGAACAGTATTTCATTTTAAATTAGCTTTAGTCTGCGCTTGGACTCTTTACTTTATCAATTATGACAATTTTAAAGTGGATACATCTAAACTCAAATCACTGTATGTACTCGTAATAATATGGAATAACCACAAAATAGGGCTGGAATGTCACTTTGATTTGATAAAAACTGTCTATGTAGTTACAACCCAGCCTATTTTAAAGATTGGATAAAACAATTCCATGATACTTCCGGACTGTAAGTAAATAAAGGCAAATATTTAAGGTTTACCATAAATTATTTATCTAAGGTATAAATTCTCAAAAAAATGAATACGTTCTCTCATTGATGTGTTACACAGATCGGGCCACTCTACTGTAGTATGAAAGTGTTAACATTAATTAGAAGTATACATAACTCCTTAACGATCAAAGTAAGTAAATTTAGCTACGATCTAATGATAGAGTAAAAGAATTTCCGTTGACAAATTTAATGTTAAAAATTCACGTCCAAAGTGTCTTTTATATGTGTTAATATTGTTTCATTGCTTGTTGGATTAGTTTCTTGTGGACATTTTTTATTTGTCCTAACTCTGTCAAGTTTAACTGATTTCACAAAAGAAAACACGAATTAGTTTTGTTCAAGAATTGATAGACATTTTTATATTGCTATATTATGTAGGTACTTTTTTTTTTTTTTTTTACAAATGACTCTTAAAAATTTTTATGAAGGAAATTAGTAAGAATATATACTATCAAATATTGTGAGCATAATTTTTATTATGCTTTTTAAATTTTCAATGGAAGTAAAACTAAACGGTGGTGTATGACACCTTCCCATTGATCATTTCCAAAACATTTAAGGGCCGCTTAAAAAAGATTCTGATATATGAGGCTTTTTTCATTATGTTATTATTATCTCAGTTCTAAGCACATAACTGGGAGATAAATAATTAGGTTTAAATAACATCAGCAATGTAATGACTGGGCATTTGTCTGAAGAACAGCGGATTAATGAAAACTTTGGTTTGTTGAATGTGGGGGGGGGGGGGGGTTGAAGAATGAATGTGTTTCGGAATGAATATTTTTTTGTTGAAATTTGCGATACATTTTATAGAACGGGATGCCCCTATATCTTACTGGTCCAACCACTGTCCATTGACACTGAACTAGTCTCAGATCCAAAACATCCAGCTTAAAAATAAAGTAATAATAAAAAAAATAAGGATAATCTTGCTGGTTACATACTTACTGTTTGAATTCAATAATATAAATATATTATTACAAAATATGTTTGCGTGTGTCCATTGGTATTAAGACAGATGAGGATGTATCAGAAACTTGTTTGAAATTCATCCAAAACATCAAATTTCAACGTAAATATTAATCTTCCAATCATATTTCTAAATAAACAAAATCTTTTTACTCTTTGGAAAACTCTCCTCTGAGTAATTAATAAAGGAATAAAGGTATCGCAAATTAATACTGACTTTGTCTCTATTGAATCTACGTTCAAATACAACTTGTTTTAATTCGTACTGAAACATATAATAACATAAACAGTGTTAGGTGAGGATGACATAATCCCTGAGGACATGTAATATCACACCTGACATATTGAAATGTGAAATCCATTTATCACATTTTACCGTGATAGAGAGACTTCTTTCAATTTACCAATCCATTTTACCCTTGTTATTGCTATAAAAACATTTATTTTTACACTTTTTTCATTTTAGGTATTTATCATCTATTAAACCAATAAAAAATTAATTGTTCGGATTTATTGCAGTATTATCATTTATTTCATTTTATATACCGTTATCATCTTCACCCAATCGTTATATTCTCAGGACTGCTTTGAAATGATTGAAAAAGATTATATTTTCACTGAGGGCTGTTGTTAAACCTTTCATGTTTTTTAATGAAGTAGTTTAATGTATGAGTAATAATTATAGTTATATTAATATACTAGAATTGCAACAAATTTTTAAGAATGATTCTTATAACAATTCACAATAAGTAATACGTCTCTGTTAAAATGTGATCAGTGGTGATTTTTGTAACCTAGTGAAATTTGTAGACAACAGTTAAGAGGCTTTCTCACACAAATCTTACACTACCTCTTAGTCTTCAGTTGTGTAGTATCCCTTTGAGTAACGTATATGGCACTACTTCTTCAGTAGAGGTGTTCCAGAACTATTACCAGGGGTTTTCCTTTAAGTTGGAGGTGCGTTACTGTCGGACCATTACCCATCGTTCGTAACTAATGACGAGTGAAAGGATACAAGTTCCCTATCACAGGGCTGGTCTGTAAGTGCATGGAAGCCGAGGAAGAGCGTTAAGTGAGTGTGTGAGGTAGGGCGTCCATGGATCGGGCTAGAGACAGCCCAAGTTACCATAGGGGGTCTCTGGTCTGTCGTTGTATGGAAGCCAAGGAAGAGCGTTGAGTGAGTGTGTGAGGTAGGGTGTCCATGGATCGGGAAAGAGACAGCCCAAGTTACCATATGGGGTGGCTGGTCTGTCAGTGTATGGAAGCCGAGGAAGAGCGTTGAGTGAGTGTGTGAGGTAGGGAGTCCATGGATCGGGCAAGAGACAGCCCAAGTTACCATAGGGGTGGCTGGTCTGTCAGTGTATGGAAGCTGAGGAAGAGCGTTGAGTGAGTGTGTGAGGTAGGGCGTCCATGGATCGGGTAAGAGACAGCCCGTTACCATAGGGGGTGGCTGGTCTATCGGTGTATGGAAGCCAAGAAAGAGCGTTGAGTGAGTGTGTGAGGTAGGGTGTCCATGGATCGGGCAAGAGACAGCACAATTTACCATAGGGAGTGGCTGGTCTGTCAGTGTATGGAAGCCGAGGAAGAGCGTTGAGTGAGTGTGTGAGGTAGGGCGTCCATGGATCGGGCAAGAGACAGCCCAAGTTACTATAGGGGGTCGCTGGTCTATCGGTGTATGGAAGCCAAGAAATAGCGTTGAGTAAGTGTGTGAGGTAGGGTGTCCATGGATCGGGCAAGAGACAGCCCAAGTTACCATAGGGGTGGCTGGTCTGTCGGTGTATGGAAGCCAAGGAAAAGCGTTGAGTGAGTGTGTGAGGTAGGGCGTCCATGGATCGGGCAAGAGACAGCCCAAGTTTATGATAGGGGGTGGCTGGTCTGTCGGTGTATGGAAGCTAAGATAGAGCGTTGAGTGAGTGTGGGAGGTAGGGCGTCCATGGATCGGGCAAGACAGCCCAAGTTACCATAGAGGGTGGCTGGTCTGTCGGTGTATGGAAGCCAAGGAAAAGCGTTGAGTGAGTGTGTGAGGTAGGGTGTCTATGGATCGGGCAAGAGACAACCCAAGTTTATGATAGGGGGTGGCTGGTCTGTCGGTGTATGGAAGCTAAGATAGAGCGTTGAGTGAGTGTGGGAGGTAGGGCGTCCATGGATCGGGCAAAACAGCCCAAGTTACCATAGAGGGTGGCTGGTCTGTCGGTGTATGGAAGCCGAGGAAAAGCGTTGAGTGAGTGTGTGAGGTAGGGAGTCCATGGATCGGGCAAGACAGCCCAAGTTACCATAGAGGGTGGCTGGTCTGTCGGTGTATGGAAGCCAAGGAAAAGCGTTGAGTGAGTGTGTGAGGTAGGGAGTCCATGGATCGGGCAAAACAGCCCAAGTTACCATAGAGGGTGGCTGGTCTGTCAGTGTATGGAAGCCAAGGAAAAGCGTTGAGTGAGTGTGTGAGGTAGGGAGTCCATGGATCGGGCAAGACAGCCCAAGTTACCATAGAGGGTGCTGGTCTGTCGGTGTATGGAAGCCAAGGAAGAGCGTTGAGTGTGTGTGAGGTAGGGCGGCCATGGATCGGGCAAGAGACAGCCCAAGTTACCATAGAGGGTGCTGGTCTGTCGGTGTATGGAAGCCAAGGAAGAGCGTTGAGTGTGTGTGAGGTAGGGCGGCCATGGATCGGGCAAGAGACAGCCCAAGTTACCATAGAGGGTGCTGGTCTGTCGGTGTATGGAAGCCAAGGAAGAGCGTTGAGTGTGTGTGAGGTAGGGCATCCATTGATATTCTGAGAGTATTATTGATGATAATTAATTGCAAGTATATTTAATAATAGTACATATATTGTATGTGGTATAAATAGTAAAACATGTCATTTTCAGCAATTTTTAGAAAAAAACTATAATTTTTAATGTAGTGGGTGCAAAGAAACAGAGCGCCATCGACTTGGTGTTATTATTAAAGTCTTAATTAACGATTAATGTAAAGTAACTTTTACTTTAATCGTTACTTTAATTACCTTGTTCATTTTGTTTTAGAAAGAATAATGTCACTTCTTTTATTGACTATTTCAAGATACAATGGATTTTTGTCATATAATTGTCAGGCAATATTTTTAAATAAGCGAAATTTATATGTTTACAATATTTCTATGTAGACAAACCATGTTATGTCATCTCATAGGATACATATCACCTATTTAAACATAATAAATAAAAAAACTCTTTATTATAAGTCCAAAATAAGTGCGAATCAATTTATTTTAGCCCAAATTAGATAACTGGAACGTAGAAACCAAGACATATATTTCCAAAGTGTTCAGTCTACTCATTATTTACAATATGGTCGTGATGATCTAGACAGGGTTATAACGTCCGGCTTTCCGGCATGTCCCCTCCTCAGCCTCAAATCCGTCCGTACACTTCCGCTTCCATAATTTCTGCGCCGACAGTAATAAAGGTCATAAATTTCAGTGACACAAACGGCTAACATATCGGTATTTATTTTCTGTTTTTCCCTGATACTTAAGTAAGTTAAAAGCTTATCATCGCACCGCTCCTCTTAGTTAAGGAGATTATTTTTCAGACCTCGTTAAAAGTTAGGAGATCAGTTTATCGGTGAAGGGGCTTACTCTCAATACCATGACAGGTTCTTAACAGCATCTCTATCCTCTTCCCAAGTTTTCAAATATCACTTTATCGTACTAAACTGTAATGATTTATTAGTAATAGTGTTACGGGGTAAATTTCCCCAATATTACGATACATTTTCTATTTCACCAAACCTTCATCTCAAAAATATACCTAAATGTCAATATTGAATTAAATGATGAAAAAAAATGTATACATAAAATATTCAGATATATAGAACTATCATGTTTTATAATTCAAAGCAGCTGCATTTTGGAGCCCCCCAGGGATCAATAATTAACCCATTTTTTTTTTCTTTGTCATTAATATTGGTTCATCGCTGCAGCATGATCAACTCATCCAATATGCCGATGAAACGACTCTAATTTAGTGAAAACTGCTTCAGTGATATTCCTGAATAACAAAATAAACAATAACAAGCAAAATATACTATATTTTTATAGAATTATTTTGAAGATGTACAATTACTCGTATAAACACCCGATTGCTGTTTCCTTGTGTTCAATTTTGGGGGGAAAATATATCAATGATCACTTTTTAGAATGCCAATTCTATAATTTACATGTTATCTTTGACTCTAAAAATAGTATCTCAGTTAGCATACACGTGTTTGTAGAAATTCGAGCGAACATACCTCACTGACGACCCATACGCGTACAGTGGTATTGACTCACCCGTCCTTCCAAAAACTTACTTTATAGTAATCAAAGCAGGTCGGTATACTTACAGCCCGTTATACTGAAACATTGAATTTCTTTCCCCTTCCTTTATTAGTGAGCACTCAACTAGCTGACGAGGTTTAATAAGAGCTAACTATGTCTAATAAGAAACTATAGTGTGTCTCTGAATCTCCAAAATCTAATAAAAATAATTAATTGTTTATTTTAATTAGTGTCAATGCATAATGTAGCATTTGCATATTATTACGTATGGTTAAAGCTAAACATATATTATTCAATGTAGCCTTCATTAAATAGTTTTATACATAATTATGTAACCTAAACTAACAAAATTCCTTTATTTTATTTAGTCATTAATTGTTTAAATACGCTTCAGCCTGGTTATTATTAATAGGTAATCTTGTTACAAAATGCTGGACTTGCAGAACTGCGTATTAAATACTATTTCTGATCTGGTAGAAATAATTATGTTTTCCTGGTATATCAATAACTACCACTCTTAACTCTTTGTTAATAAAGCACGCTAAAATTGTATAGCCGGAATAGATTTCTTGTTAATTCCTCAAATGTACTTTAGTAATACAAAAAATGTATTAATAATAATTATATTTCTCAGTAAAACATTTCACTTATAATCCTTGAAAACTGTAAGTAGTTTTGTATCATATTTATAAATCAAGACTATAAGTAATGTTTTAATTTCTTATGATAATTATGTCACTGAACACAGTTTAAAGATCTATGTATATAATAATCGCGACATTATGCATTGGCCCTTTTGATTTTTTTAAATAAACAATTATGCACTACATGCAGTGCATAATGATCAGCTATTTTGTTTTAAATTCGTGCACAAAGATAATTATTTTACCAACATAAATAAACTGAAAAGGCAACATATTTCATTTAAAAAGATTTATGTAGTAGATTCATTGGTTTAATAATGGCAGAATGTTTGTAAAATGTTAAATAAATAAGCAATAATTAAATGTATAGGGGAAACCAAGCTTATATTAGCTTGAAATAGTATAATAAATTACAAACAACTTTGAAAAATGTATTGCACACTACAAGCGTAACGGGAGTACTGCGCGTTGTGTGGTAATTTAAAAATAAAAAAAAAAAAACATAATTGCTGTAAAGATCAGAATTAATTATGTTGCTAGTATCAAAACTTTTATTTGAGCACGTTACTAAGACATTAGTATATACTACTGAAAGTGTTTTAGTGAAAACTAAAATTAATTTATTTATATAATGAAAAGTACTCAAAGTTTACATTTTTAATATATTTTAAGTATCCGTTTAATCTTTAAACTTATAATTATACGAGCATATCAAATGACTCTAACCGGTTACTTGAAAACAACTGTTAAGCTTTTTGAGCTATTTTTAATGAATTAAAACACTAAATTACAGCGTGCTGATAAATTTTATTGCTAGCATTTACTAAAAGGATTTATTGTTACCAGCTGTGCTGAAAGGCAAACATAATTAAACGCTGTATGTAAAAGCTCTCCTGAAATGTCTAGATTATTTCTTTTGTACTTGTAGTTTTATAAAAAGGAAATTGTGTTCATTTATGTAACTTCGATTATTTATTACACTATATTAGACAGACTATGCAAAAAAATAAATAATTTTCTTGGAAAATCGTTTATCTAGAACAGTTTAGTTTCTTTTTAACTTTTTTCTTCCAGAATGCAAATAAAATACTCTTTTGGTAGTGCAAGTACCTTATTTTTAGATTTCAATAATACATTGGTTTGTTTGAACTACGAAAATAGCTCAGTAACAAGTAACCACCTATGTGATAGAATGTTGTATTGATCGAACAATTCCCACATTACTCTCAGTGACTTATAGATTCAACATTTACTAAATACGTCTTTAATTTGTTGCATTATGTTTATACTTATATGATATTATTGGGAGTTCAATAAAAATGCAAATTAGCATTTTATTTCTTTTTAAAATACTGTATTTGTTATTTTTAAATTCAGCTATATTTTGTATAGTTTAAGATTTAATGCTGAAAGTTGAATGAAAAGATAATAATTAAGTCCATATTTAAATAATACTGAATATTTTTATAATAATAGTCCAATGTATTTCTTTAAACGTCCAATTTTCAATATAAAACATTTTTGAGAAACCCAAGAGTTGAAGTTTTTTAGTATTAAAAATAGCCATAAAGACTAATTTCAATTTTATTTTTGTCTAATAACATTGGAAATCTTAATTAACAACTGACTCACGTCCTTTCATTTACTGCTTATCAGAGTTCCTTTGAGAAGTCTGCAATCAAGTTTAAGTCCTACAAAAGTGGAGGTATTATAATTTGCTTCTATAAGACTTCTTACTCAAGGAAAATAACCGATCTTTAAGGCTATTAAGAAACCCCATAGAATATTAAATGGTAATATTACAAACTAATTTTTAAAATTCCATAATTGGTTTACATAAATATTTTGATGATTTAGAAATAAATATGTATTATTAAATTAATAAAGTCCTATTAAGAAAGTAAGTCCTAAAATGCAATTTCAAAATTGATTACTGCCTTAAAATTGTCACTGCAATACAGTTAACATTACGATAGTTAAATTCTAACAAGTAAGAGAGTAGTTTTTTATTATTATTATTATTATTGTTTTTATATATAAGTTTATCTGAACCTGTGGGCGGGCTTTTATTTAAAAAAAAGCACAGATCTTATTAGTGAAATTTAAGTATTCTTGTTAAATAACTGAAACTAAAAAGATAGTGTGCTTATTCTAATAGGTTTTACTGTTCCTTTAACTTCTGAGTTTTACATTGAACTGGTTTTTATAGGAATTTAAATTTGAATAAAAAATTATTTAATATAAATCACCGTTTTTAATGAAAACGTAAATGTTAAAATTAGTGAGCAACTAATTTTGAATTTGTTACATTAGTAATTATGGACCCCTTCTAACATCGTGGAAGGAGGGGCGTGGTCAACATTTTCATGCACAGTGTATGTAGTTAGTTCTCATGCCAACTGTCATCATATGGACGTAATGGATTTACAAGGCCTTTTTATTTGTGAATGTGATATTAAACAGATTCTATCAACTACCCCACACACGTGACAGTCTGATGGATCTTAAATAAAAAAATATGATGTAAAAACACATTACAATAATTAACATGTTCATTTTAACTCTTTCTTCCTTATTAGTATATTAACATTAATAAAAGTATATAAATGTCAAGTGGTTTGTAAGTTACATTATATGTTTTAATGTTTCTCAAGTGCCAACACACTAATGGGGTAAAGACACAATACCTTACTTCATAGCCCTCCTATCCATTTATATATTTTTGACTTCAATAGTTTTTCTTTTTCCCCCTCCCCTCACTCACACCTGCATACATAATTTGAATATGCAATCAAATTTATTCAAACTTTTCAAAACATTAAGTTGGCTTGAGAAATGAATCTTCCAAATCAATTTTCAAGCAGACGTTTATAAATTATATAGCGCTTTGTTTTGTATTTTACTTCAACCAATAAGTAACCTACAATACTTTTAAATGCCTAATAGGAGCTTTCTGTATGAATTAGATAAGTCATAGAATAGAGTGGAACTCAGTTATTTTTTACAAAATCATAAAAAATATAGTTTTGTTGTGTTTTTTTTTTTTTTTTTTTTTTTTTTTTTTTTTTTTTTTTTTTTTTTTGATCAGTGAATTGATACATTTAAACTACTTCTAACACAGATAATTTTCAATTACATTTCATAAAAACGGTCAAAGTGGGATGGATGTTGATCAGTTCAAACAGTTTGGTTATACTGTTCAAACATGTATAGTCAATAACTTATACATTTCTCAATTTGACATTTTCTCAATTAACTGAAGATGTCAAATTATTATGAAACCATACACTGACATCTTGCAGGGTTTCACTGTATGGTTTCACGGTCATACACTGATTAAATAGTTAAAAAATGTAAAAGTGAAGTAATTAAATTTGTTTTCTTTAATACTGCCAACTAACAATTTAGAGATCATGCTGTAACGAAGTTAATTGAAATACATAAATATGAGATTTGACCTTTATTGATTAAATGTAGAATTAGTAAATTTACGTAAGAATTGTAAATTAAATTGTATTTAAGAAAATCAAGTTTTCAGTATTATACCAAGTAGAGTATTGTTTACTTTTTCTATTGTTAACTTAAAAATCAAACCTTATAAAATTATTTTCAGTTTATTTATATGTTAAATAGATCTTACTTAAAATTTGATAAAACTCATATATCGATTATAATTCGTTACAAAGCATCCAAATTTGACTCCAAAAAGGAATATTGTTGAATAATTTGTTTCACAAAATACAGTCATAAAAACCAAACACAAAAACTTATCTCATGATTACAAAACATGTATTATTAAAAATAAACTAAAATTATTCAACAAGTACTAACTGGAGGAGCAGAAATTTGCTTTATACAAACCGTTTGGTTGTTGTGAATTCAGATATTCTGGATGTTGTTTCTGCTTTAAACAGACAATTTTAATGTTGTTTTCCTATTTAAGAAAGACAATGTCCCTGTTCTTGAGTTTTTGATTGTTAATAAATATGCAAGTAAATGATTTCCTATGGATATATTTCATAATGAGGTTTAAAATAATAAACTTAATTTTAGAACCTAACAGTAACAGGATTCAGTTTTTGGAAACGTAAAAATATAGTTGTTCAGGTTATCAAGAATTAAGTCAACACTAACAATTACATATCTTACTATACAACGATCACATTTCAATAAGTTATTTAATTAAATTTAATATTTGTTTAGTTGTTGTAACATTAGTACAGAATGTGTTATATTTATTACTAACAGGATTACTCAAGTTTAGTCTTAACCTACCACTGGTGAGTGAAATTGTAAAATACTGACAAATATGTATTTAGATTAAATAAATGCCCCAAATACTAACTTTATACAAACAGTAACAATTATGAAGTACATACTATAAAATTATTTCGATAGTGACTTGATAAATTATAAAACGAAAAATGTAAGAAATATGAGTGCAGTAAAATTAAAATAAAAAACCGACTAGTTCTGTTTTGTTCCTAAAGAGAATAAAATCTTGTATAGTACCTAAATATAACAAGATAACAAATGGCAACACCACAAGTTTTATTCATAAATAGTTAACAATGAACGTGAACTATAGTAAGTGATTGTATTGGTAGTAGCTAGATTTTCCGACATTTTCCAATCTCAATCTGCCACCAATGCTGCTAGGTCTGTTAAGCTAAGTAAAAAGGTTAAGTACGCTAAAACCCTTTAAAGCCCGCCTGAGCTCTATTTTATGCTACTGAACGCTGCTATAAATTACTACCGTAATCTCTGTTACCCCAAAATATTCAAATAAATAAATATCAACTGAACTTATTTTTATAATTTTTTCTTCTTTAAGAAAAAAAAACAGAAAAAGATATATATGAATAAGTTATTGTTTCAATCCTCGTAGTATAGGGGTTAATTGTTGGAGAGGCCTTTACAGTTCTAACTACACTTCTTAACAATGGTACTTTTTGTTTTGTATTTCATTTCGATTTAATATAATCCATCTACAATAGAAACAACTTCATACTTTTGTATACTATTAAATTAGTTTTAAAAGGCGTTATAAGCTCTGGTAATTAAATTCACGAACAGATAGATTTATCAGTAAGTATGGTTCTGCAAAAATGTTAAGGTTTGAAAGAGTTTAATTTAAAGCCATGATTAGGATAGTTTGGACTTAAATGTATTGAATTACCTAAAAAAGTAATGATTATCTAAGGGCACTTAGTAGTAAACATAAATATTCAACCGTAAAAAAGAACATTGTATCTTGTTTTGTAATACTGATGACACTATTTTCACTTGGTGATTTATTGCTATACCGAAAGTCAGTAAAGTACACCTTACGGGAAGTTACAGTCAGGGTTCTATCGTACTCGATGTAACAACAATACCCACTCAAACAACCCTCCCCATGAACAAACTGTAGTTCGGATAAGACAACACCTTACGGGAGGTTACAGCCGATGTTCTATCGCATTCGATGTATCAATTTACCACCTAGCCCCCCTCCCTCATAAACAAACTGTAGTTCGGATAAGACAACACCTTACGGGAGGTTACAGCCGATGTTCTATCACACTCGACGTAACAATTTACCCACCCAGCCTCCCTCCCCCGTAAACAAACTGTAGTTCGGATAAGACAACACTTTACGGGAGGTTTCAGTCGATGTTCTATCGCACTCGATGTAATAATTTACCCACGCAGCCCCCTCCCTCATAAACAAACTGCAGTTCGGATGAGACAACACCTTACGGGAGGTTACAGCCGATGTTCTATCGCACTAGATGTAATAATTTACCCACCTAGCCACCCTCAGTCATAAACAAACTGCAGTTCGGATGAGACAACACCTTACGGGAGGTTACAGCCGATGTTATATCGCACTCGATGTAACAATTTACCAACCTAGCCCCCCTCCCTCATAAACAAACTGTAGTTCGGATAAGACAACACCTTACGGGAGGTTACAGCCGATGTTCTATCGCACTCGATGAAACAATTTACCCACCTAGCCCCCCTCCCTCATAAACAAACTGTAGTTCGGATAAGACGACACCTTACGGGAGGTTTCAGTCGATGTTCTATCACACTCGACGTAACAATTTACCCACCCAGCCTCCCTCCCCCATAAACAAACTGTAGTTCGGATAAGACAACACTTTACGGGAGGTTTCAGTCGATGTTCTATCACACTCGACGTAACAATTTACCCACCCAGCCTCCCTCCCCCATAAACAAACTGTAGTTCGGATAAGACAACACCTTACGGGAGGTTCAGTCGATGTTCTATCACACTCGACGTAACAATTTACCCACCCAGCCTCCCTCCCACATAAAGAAACTGTAGTTTGGATAAAACAACGCTCTACGGGAGGTTTCAGTCGATGTTCTATCACACTCGACGTAACAATTTACCCACCCAGCCTCCCTCCCGCATAAACAAAATGCAGTTCGGATAATACAACACCTTACGGGAGGTTTCAGCCGATGTTCTATCGCATTCGATGTAACAATTTACCCACCTAGCCCCCCTCCCTCATAAACAAACTGTAGTTCGGATAAGACAACACTTTACGGGAGGTTTCAGTCGATGTTCTATCACACTCGACGTAACAATTTACCCACCCAGCCTCCCTCCCCCATAAACAAACTGTAGTTCGGATAAGACAACACTTTACGGGAGGTTTTAGTCGATGTTCTATCACACTCGACGTAACAATTTACCCACTCAGCCTCCCTCCCGCATAAACAAACTGTAGTTCGGATAAGACAACACCTTACGGGAGGTTACAGCCGATGTTCTATCGCACTCGATGTAACAGTTTACCCACCCAGCCCCCCTCCCTCATAAACAAACTGTAGTTCGGATAAGACAACACCTTACGAGAGGTTACAGCCGATGTTCTATCGCACTCGATGTAAAAATTTACCCACCTAGCCACCCTCCGTCATAAACAAACTGTAGTTCGGATAAGACAATACTTTACGGGAGGTTTCAGTCAATGTTCTATCACACTCGATGTAACAATTTACCCACCTAGCCCCCCTCCCTCATAAACAAACTGTAGTTCGGATAAGAAAACACCTTACGGGAGGTTTCAGCCGATGTTCTATCGCATTCTATGTAACAATTTACCCAACCAGCCCCCTCCCCCATAAATAAACTGTAGTTCGGATAAAACAACACCCTACGGGAAGTTTCAGTCGATGTTCTATCGCACTCGATGTAATAATTTACCCACCTAGCCCCTCTCCCCAATAAACAAACTGTAGTTCGGATAAGACAACACTTTACGGGCGTTTTCAGTCAATGTTCTATCACATTTGATGTAACAATTTACCCAACCAGCCCCCTCCTCCATAAAGAAACTGTAGTTCGGATAAAACAACACCTTATGGGAGGTTTCAGTCGATGTTCTATCGCACTCGATTTAATAATTTATACACCTAGCCCCCTCCCCCATAAACAAACTGTAGTTCAGATAAGACAACACTTTACGGGAGGTTTCAGTCAATGTTCTATCACACTCGATGTAACAATTTACCCAACCAGCCCCCTCCCCCAATAAGAAACTGTAGTTCGGATAAAACAACACCCTACGGGAGGTTTCAGTAGATGTTCTATCGCACTAGATGTAATAATTTACCCACGCAGCCCCCTCCCTCACAAACAAACTGTATTTCGGATAAAAAAACACTTTACAGGAGGTTTCAGTCGATGTCCTATCGCACTCGATGTACCAATTTACCCACCTAGCCTCCCTCCCCCATAAACAAACTGTAGTTTGGATAAAACAACACTTTTCGGAAGGTTACAGTCGATGTTCTATCGCACTCGATGTAACAATTTACCCACCAAGCCCCCTCCCTCATAAACAATCTGTAGTTGGATAAGACAACACCTTACGGGAGGTTTCAGTCGATGTTCTATCACACTAGATGTAAAAATTTAACCACCAAGCCCCTCTCCCTCATAAACAAATTGTAGTTGGATAAGACAACACCTTATAGGAGGTTCCGTCAATGTTCTATCGCACTAGATGTAAATATTTAACCACCAAGCCCCCTCCCTCATAAACAAATTGTAGTTCGGATAAGACAATACCTTACAAGAGGTTACAGTCGATGTTCTATCGCACTGAATGTAACAATTGACCCACCAAGCCCCCTCCCTCATAAATAACTGTACATCAGATAGGACAACACTTTATGGGAGGTTTCAGTCAATGTTCTATCGCACTCGATGTAACAATTTACCCACCCAGCCCCCTCCCGCATAAACAATCTGTAGTTGGATAAGACAACACCTTACGGGAGGTTCAGTCGATGTTTTATCGCACTCGATGTAACAATTTACCCACCAAGCCCCCTCCCTCATAAAGAAATTGTAGTTCAGATAAGACAACACCTTACGGGAGGTTCAGTCGATGTTCTATCGCACTCGATGTAACAATTTACCCACCCAGCCCCCTCCGCATAAACAATCTTTAGTTGGATAAGACAACACCTTACGGGAGGTTCAGTCGATGTTCTATCACACTAGATGTAAAACTTTAACCACCAAGCCCCCTCCCTCATAAACAAACTGTAGTTCGGATAACACAACACCTTACGGGAGGTTACAGTCGATGTTCTATCGCACTCGATGTAACAATTTACCCACCCAGCCCCCTCCCGCATAAACAATCTGTAGTTGGATAAGACAACACCTTACGGGAGGTTACAGTCGATGTTCTATCGCACTCGATGTAACAATTTACCCACCCAGCCCCCTCCCGCATAAACAATCTGTAGTTGGATGAGACAACACCTTACGGGAGGTTCAGTCGATGTTCTATCACACTCGATGTAACATTTTACCCACCCAGCCTCCCTCCCCCATAAACAAACTGTAGTTCGGATAAGACAACACTTTATGGGAGGTTTCAGTCGATGTTCTATCGCACTCGATGTAATAATTTACCCACGCAGCCCCTCCCTCATAAACAAACTGCAGTTCGGATGAGACAACACCTTACGGGAGGTTACAGCCGATGTTCTATCGCACTAGATGTAATAATTTACCCACCTAGCCACCCTCCGTCATAAACAAACTGCAGTTCGGATGAGACAACACCTTACGGGAGGTTACAGCCGATGTTCTATCGCACTCGATGTAACAATTTACCAACCTAGCCCCCCTCCCTCATAAACAAACTGTAGTTCGGATAAGACAACACCTTACGGGAGGTTACAGCCGATGTTCTATCGCACTCGATGAAACAATTTACCCACCTAGCCCCCCTCCCTCATAAACAAACTGTAGTTCGGATAAGACGACAACTTACGGGAGGTTTCAGTCGATGTTCTATCACACTCGACGTAACAATTTACCCACCCAGCCTCCCTCCCCCATAAACAAACTGTAGTTCGGATAAGACAACACTTTACGGGAGGTTTCAGTCGATGTTCTATCACACTCGACGTAACAATTTACCCACCCAGCCTCCCTCCCCCATAAACAAACTGTAGTTCGGATAAGACAACACCTTACGGGAGGTTCAGTCGATGTTCTATCACACTCAACGTAACAATTTACCCACCCAGCCTCCCTCCCACATAAAGAAACTGTAGTTTGGATAAGACAACGCTCTACGGGAGGTTTCAGTCGATGTTCTATCACACTCGACGTAACAATTTACCCACCCAGCCTCCCTCCCGCATAAACAAACTGCAGTTCGGATAATACAACACCTTACGGGAGGTTTCAGCCGATGTTCTATCGCATTCGATATAACAATTTACCCACCTAGCCCCCCTCCCTCATAAACAAACTGTAGTTCGGATAAGACAACACTTTACGGGAGGTTTCAGTTGATGTTCTATCACACTCGACGTAACAATTTACCCACCAAGCCTCCCTCCCCCATAAACAAACTGTAGTTCGGATAAGACAACACTTTACGGGAGCTTTCAGTCGATGTTCTATCACACTCGACGTAACAATTTACCCACCCAGCCTCCCTCCCGCATAAACAAACTGTAGTTCGGATAAGACAACACCTTACGGGAGGTTACAGCCGATGTTCTATCGCACTCGATGTAACAATTTACCCACCAAGCCCCCTCCCTCATAAACAAACTGTAGTTCGGATAAGACAACACTTTATGGGAGGTTTCAGTCGATGTTCTATCGCACTCGATGTAACAGTTTACCCACCCAGCCCCCCTCCCTCATAAACAAACTGTAGTTCGGATAAGACAACACCTTACGAGAGGTTACAGCCGATGTTCTATCGCACTCGATGTAAAAATTTACCCACCTAGCCACCCTCCGTCATAAACAAACTGTAGTTCGGATAAGACAATACTTTACGGGAGGTTTCAGTCAATGTTCTATCACACTCGATGTAACAATTTACCCACCTAGCCCCCCTCCCTCATAAACAAACTGTAGTTCGGATAAGACAACACCTTACGGGAGGTTTCAGCCGATGTTCTATCGCATTCTATGTAACAATTTACCCAACCAGCCCCCTCCCCCATAAATAAACTGTAGTTCGGATAAAACAACACCCTACGGGAAGTTTCAGTCGATGTTCTATCGCACTCGATGTAATAATTTACCCACCTAGCCCCTCTCCCCAATAAACAAACTGTAGTTCGGATAAGACAACACTTTACGGGCGTTTTCAGTCAATGTTCTATCACATTTGATGTAACAATTTACCCAACCAGCCCCCTCCTCCATAAAGAAACTGTAGTTCGGATAAAACAACACCTTATGGGAGGTTTCAGTCGATGTTCTATCGCACTCGATTTAATAATTTATACACCTAGCCCCCTCCCCCATAAACAAACTGTAGTTCAGATAAGACAACACTTTACGGGAGGTTTCAGTCAATGTTCTATCACACTCGATGTAACAATTTACCCAACCAGCCCCCTCCCCCAATAAGAAACTGTAGTTCGGATAAAACAACACCCTACGGGAGGTTTCAGTCGATGTTCTATCGCACTAGATGTAATAATTTACCCACGCAGCCCCCTCCCTCATAAACAAACTGTATTTCGGATAAAAAAACACTTTACGGGAGGTTTCAGTCGATGTCCTATCGCACTCGATGTACCAATTTACCCACCTAGCCTCCCTCCCCCATAAACAAACTGTAGTTTGGATAAAACAACACTTTTCGGAAGGTTACAGTCGATGTTCTATCGCACTCGATGTAACAATTTACCCACCAAGCCCCCTCCCTCATAAACAATCTGTAGTTGGATAAGACAACACCTTACGGGAGGTTTCAGTCGATGTTCTATCACACTAGATGTAAAAATTTAACCACCAAGCCCCCCTCCCTCATTAACAAATTGTAGTTGGATAAGACAACACCTTATAGGAGGTTCCGTCGATGTTCTATCGCACTAGATGTAAAAATTTAACCACCAAGCCCCCTCCCTCATAAACAAATTGTAGTTCGGATAAGACAATACCTTACAAGAGGTTACAGTCGATGTTCTATCGCACTGAATGTAACAATTGACCCACCAAGCCCCCTCCCTCATAAACAAACTGTACTTCAGATAGGACAACACTTTATGGGAGGTTTCAGTCAATGTTCTATCGCACTCGATGTAACAATTTACCCACCCAGCCCCCTCCCGCATAAACAATCTGTAGTTGGATAAGACAACACCTTACGGGAGGTTCAGTCGATGTTCTATCGCACTCGATGTAACAATTTACCCACCAAGCCCCCTCCCTCATAAAGAAATTGTAGTTCAGATAAGACAACACCTTACGGGAGGTTCAGTCGATGTTCTATCGCACTCGATGTAACAATTTACCCACCCAGCCCCCTCCCGCATAAACAATCTTTAGTTGGATAAGACAACACCTTACGGGAGGTTCAGTCGATGTTCTATCACACTAGATGTAAAACTTTACCCACCAAGCCCCCTCCCTCATAAAGAAATTGTAGTTCAGATAAGACAACACCTTACGGGAGGTTCAGTCGATGTTCTATCGCACTCGATGTAACAATTTACCCACCCAGCCCCCTCCCGCATAAACAATCTTTAGTTGGATAAGACAACACCTTACGGGAGGTTCAGTCGATGTTCTATCACACTAGATGTAAAACTTTAACCACCAAGCCCCCTCCCTCATAAACAAATTGTAGTTCGGATAAGACAACACCTTACGGGAGGTTACAGTCGATGTTCTATCGCACTCGATGTAACAATTTACCCACCAAGCCCCCTCCCGCATAAACAATCTGTAGTTGGATAAGACAACACCTTACGGGAGGTTACAGTCGATGTTCTATCGCACTCGATGTAACAATTTACCCACCCAGCCCCCTCCCGCATAAACAATCTGTAGTTGGATGAGACAACACCTTACGGGAGGTTCAGTCGATGTTCTATCACACTCGACGTAACATTTTACCCACCCAGCCTCCCTCCCCCATAAACAAACTGTAGTTCGGATAAGACAACACTTTACGGGAGGTTTCAGTCGATGTTCTATCACACTCGACGTAACAATTTACCCACCCAGCCTCCCTCCCCCATAAACAAACTGTAGTTCGGATAAGACAACACCTTACGGGAGGTTCAGTCGATGTTCTATCACACTCAACGTAACAATTTACCCACCCAGCCTCCCTCCCACATAAAGAAACTGTAGTTTGGATAAGACAACGCTCTACGGGAGGTTTCAGTCGATGTTCTATCACACTCGACGTAACAATTTACCCACCCAGCCTCCCTCCCGCATAAACAAACTGCAGTTCGGATAATACAACACCTTACGGGAGGTTTCAGCCGATGTTCTATCGCATTCGATATAACAATTTACCCACCTAGCCCCCCTCCCTCATAAACAAACTGTAGTTCGGATAAGACAACACTTTACGGGAGGTTTCAGTTGATGTTCTATCACACTCGACGTAACAATTTACCCACCAAGCCTCCCTCCCCCATAAACAAACTGTAGTTCGGATAAGACAACACTTTACGGGAGCTTTCAGTCGATGTTCTATCACACTCGACGTAACAATTTACCCACCCAGCCTCCCTCCCGCATAAACAAACTGTAGTTCGGATAAGACAACACCTTACGGGAGGTTACAGCCGATGTTCTATCGCACTCGATGTAACAATTTACCCACCAAGCCCCCCTCCCTCATAAACAAACTGTAGTTCGGATAAGACAACACTTTATGGGAGGTTTCAGTCGATGTTCTATCGCACTCGATGTAACAGTTTACCCACCCAGCCCCCCTCCCTCATAAACAAACTGTAGTTCGGATAAGACAACACCTTACGAGAGGTTACAGCCGATGTTCTATCGCACTCGATGTAAAAATTTACCCACCTAGCCACCCTCCGTCATAAACAAACTGTAGTTCGGATAAGACAATACTTTACGGAGGTTTCAGTCAATGTTCTATCACACTCGATGTAACAATTTACCCACCTAGCCCCCCTCCCTCATAAACAAACTGTAGTTCGGATAAGACAACACCTTACGGGAGGTTTCAGCCGATGTTCTATCGCATTCTATGTAACAATTTACCCAACCAGCCCCCTCCCCCATAAATAAACTGTAGTTCGGATAAAACAACACCCTACGGGAAGTTTCAGTCGATGTTCTATCGCACTCGATGTAATAATTTACCCACCTAGCCCCTCTCCCCAATAAACAAACTGTAGTTCGGATAAGACAACACTTTACGGGCGTTTTCAGTCAATGTTCTATCACATTTGATGTAACAATTTACCCAACCAGCCCCCTCCTCCATAAAGAAACTGTAGTTCGGATAAAACAACACCTTATGGGAGGTTTCAGTCGATGTTCTATCGCACTCGATTTAATAATTTATACACCTAGCCCCCTCCCCCATAAACAAACTGTAGTTCAGATAAGACAACACTTTACGGGAGGTTTCAGTCAATGTTCTATCACACTCGATGTAACAATTTACCCAACCAGCCCCCTCCCCCAATAAGAAACTGTAGTTCGGATAAAACAACACCCTACGGGAGGTTTCAGTCGATGTTCTATCGCACTAGATGTAATAATTTACCCACGCAGCCCCCTCCCTCATAAACAAACTGTATTTCGGATAAAAAAACACTTTACGGGAGGTTTCAGTCGATGTCCTATCGCACTCGATGTACCAATTTACCCACCTAGCCTCCCTCCCCCATAAACAAACTGTAGTTTGGATAAAACAACACTTTTCGGAAGGTTACAGTCGATGTTCTATCGCACTCGATGTAACAATTTACCCACCAAGCCCCCTCCCTCATAAACAATCTGTAGTTGGATAAGACAACACCTTACGGGAGGTTTCAGTCGATGTTCTATCACACTAGATGTAAAAATTTAACCACCAAGCCCCCCTCCCTCATTAACAAATTGTAGTTGGATAAGACAACACCTTATAGGAGGTTCCGTCGATGTTCTATCGCACTAGATGTAAAAATTTAACCACCAAGCCCCCTCCCTCATAAACAAATTGTAGTTCGGATAAGACAATACCTTACAAGAGGTTACAGTCGATGTTCTATCGCACTGAATGTAACAATTGACCCACCAAGCCCCCTCCCTCATAAACAAACTGTACTTCAGATAGGACAACACTTTATGGGAGGTTTCAGTCAATGTTCTATCGCACTCGATGTAACAATTTACCCACCCAGCCCCCTCCCGCATAAACAATCTGTAGTTGGATAAGACAACACCTTACGGGAGGTTCAGTCGATGTTCTATCGCACTCGATGTAACAATTTACCCACCAAGCCCCCTCCCTCATAAAGAAATTGTAGTTCAGATAAGACAACACCTTACGGGAGGTTCAGTCGATGTTCTATCGCACTCGATGTAACAATTTACCCACCCAGCCCCCTCCCGCATAAACAATCTTTAGTTGGATAAGACAACACCTTACGGGAGGTTCAGTCGATGTTCTATCACACTAGATGTAAAACTTTACCCACCAAGCCCCCTCCCTCATAAAGAAATTGTAGTTCAGATAAGACAACACCTTACGGGAGGTTCAGTCGATGTTCTATCGCACTCGATGTAACAATTTACCCACCCAGCCCCCTCCCGCATAAACAATCTTTAGTTGGATAAGACAACACCTTACGGGAGGTTCAGTCGATGTTCTATCACACTAGATGTAAAACTTTAACCACCAAGCCCCCTCCCTCATAAACAAATTGTAGTTCGGATAAGACAACACCTTACGGGAGGTTACAGTCGATGTTCTATCGCACTCGATGTAACAATTTACCCACCAAGCCCCCTCCCGCATAAACAATCTGTAGTTGGATAAGACAACACCTTACGGGAGGTTACAGTCGATGTTCTATCGCACTCGATGTAACAATTTACCCACCCAGCCCCCTCCCGCATAAACAATCTGTAGTTGGATGAGACAACACCTTACGGGAGGTTCAGTCGATGTTCTATCACACTCGACGTAACATTTTACCCACCCAGCCTCCCTCCCCCATAAACAAACTGTAGTTCGGATAAGACAACACTTTACGGGAGGTTTCAGTCGATGTTCTATCGCACTCGATGTAATAATTTACCCACGCAGCCCCTCCGTCATAAACAAACTGCAGTTCGGATGAGACAACACCTTACGGGAGGTTACAGCCGATGTTCTATCGCACTCGATGAAACAATTTACCCACCTAGCCCCCCTCCCTCATAAACAAACTGTAGTTCGGAAAAGACGACAACTTACGGGAGGTTTCAGTCGATGTTCTATCACACTCGACGTAACAATTTAACCACACAGCCTCCCTCCCCCATAAACAAACTGTAGTTCGGATAAGACAACACTTTACGGGAGGTTTCAGTCGATGTTCTATCACACTCGACGTAACAATTTACCCACCCAGCCTCCCTCCCCCATAAACAAACTGTAGTTCGGATAAGACAACACCTTACGGGAGGTTCAGTCGATGTTCTATCACACTCGACGTAACAATTTACCCACCCAGCCTCCCTCCCACATAAAGAAACTGTAGTTCGGATAAGACAACGCTCTACGGGAGGTTTCAGTCGATGTTCTATCACACTCGACGTAACAATTTACCCACCCAGCCTCCCTCCCGCATAAACAAACTGCAGTTCGGATAAGACAACACCTTACGGGAGGTTTCAGCCGATGTTCTATCGCGTTCGATGTAACAATTTACCCACCTAGCCCCCCTCCCTCATAAACAAACTGTAGTTAAGATAAGACAACACTTTACGGGAGGTTTCAGTCGATGTTATATCACACTCGACGTAACAATTTACCCACCAAGCCCCCTCCCTCATAAACAAACTGTAGTTCGGATAAGACAACACTTTATGGGAGGTTTCAGTCGATGTTCTATCGCACTCGATGTAACAGTTTACCCACCCAGCCCCCCTCCCTCATAAACAAACTGTAGTTCGGATAAGACAACACCTTACGAGAGGTTACAGCCGATGTTCTATCGCACTCGATGTAAAAATTTACCCACCTAGCCCCCCTCCCTCATAAACAAACTGTAGTTCGGATAAGACAACACCTTACGGGAGGTTTCAGCCGATGTTCTATCGCATTCTATGTAACAATTTACCCAACCAGCCCCCTCCCCCATAAATAAACTGTAGTTCGGATAAAACAACACCCTACGGGAAGTTTCAGTCGATGTTCTATCGCACTCGATGTAATAATTTACCCACCTAGCCCCTCTCCCCAATAAACAAACTGTAGTTCGGATAAGACAACACTTTACGGGCGTTTTCAGTCAATGTTCTATCACATTTGATGTAACAATTTACCCAACCAGCCCCGACCTCCATAAAGAAACTGTAGTTCGGATAAAACAACACCTTATGGGAGGTTTCAGTCGATGTTCTATCGCACTCGATTTAATAATTTATACACCTAGCCCCCTCCCCCATAAACAAACTGTAGTTCAGATAAGACAACACTTTACGGGAGGTTTCAGTCAATGTTCTATCACACTCGATGTAACAATTTACCCAACCAGCCCCCTCCCCCAATAAGAAACTTTAGTTCGGATAAAACAACACCCTACGGGAGGTTTCAGTCGATGTTCTATCGCACTCGATGTAATAATTTACCCACGCAGCCCCCTCCCTCATAAACAAACTGTATTTCGGATAAAAAAACACTTTACGGGAGGTTTCAGTCGATGTCCTATCGCACTCGATGTACCAATTTACCCACCTAGCCTCCCTCCCCCATAAACAAACTGTAGTTTGGATAAAACAACACTTTGCGGGAGGTTACAGTCGATGTTCTATCGCACTCGATATAACAATTTACCCACCAAGCCCCCTCCCTCATAAAAAATCTGTAGTTGGATAAGACAACACCTTACGGGAGGTTTCAGTCGATGTTCTATCACACTAGATGTATAAATTTAACCACCAAGCCCCCCTCCCTCATAAACAAATTGTAGTTGGATAAGACAACACCTTATGGGAGGTTCCGTCGATGTTCTATCGCACTAGATGTAAAAATTTAACCACCAAGCCCCCTCCCTCATAAACAAATTGTAGTTCGGATAAGACAATACCTTACCAGAGGTTACAGTCGATGTTCTATCGCACTGGATGTAACAATTTACCCACCAAGCCCCCTCCCTCATAAACAAACTGTACTTCAGATAGGACAACACTTTATGGGAGGTTTCAGTCGATGTTCTATCGCACTCGATGTAACAATTTACCCACCCAGCCCTCTCCCGCATAAACAATCTGTAGTTGGATAAGACAACACCTTACGGGAGGTTCAGTCGATGTTCTATCGCACTCGATGTAACAATTTACCCACCAAGCCCCCTCCCTCATAAACAAATTGTAGTTCACATAAGACAACACCTTACGGGAGGTTCAGTCGATGGTCTATCGCACTCGATGTAACAATTTACCCACCCAGCCCCCTCCCGCATAAACAATCTTTAGTTGGATAAGGCAACACCTTACGGGAGGTTCAGTCGATGTTCTATCGCACTCGATGTAACAATTTACCCACCCAGCCCCCTCCCGCATAAACAATTTGTAGTTGGATAAGACAACACCTTACGGGAGGTTCAGTCGATGTTCTATCAAACTCGATGTAACAATTTACCCACCAAGCCCCTTCCCTCATAAACAATCTGTAGTTGGATAAGACAACACCTTACGGGAGGTTCAGTCGATGTTCTATCGCACTCGATGTAACAATTTACCCACCAAGCCCCCTCCCTCATAAACAAATTGTAGTTCAGATAAGACAACACCTTACGGGAGGTTCAGTCGATGTTCTATCGCACTCGATATAACAATTTACCCACCCAGCCCCCTCCCACATAAACAATCTGTAGTTGGATAAGACAACACCTTACGGGAGGTTCAGTCGATGTTCTATCACACTAGATGTAAAAATTTAACCACCAAGCCCCCTCCCTCATAAACAAATTGTAGTTCGGATAAGACAACACCTTACGGGAGGTTACAGTCGATGTTCTATCGCACTAGATGTAATAATTTACCCACCTAGCCCCCCTCCCTCATAAACAAATTGTAGTTGGATAAGACAACACCTTACGGGAGGTTCAGTCGATGTTCTATCGCACTAGATGTAAAATTTTAACCACCAAGCCCCCTCCCTCATAAACAAATTGTAGTTCGGATAAGACAATACCTTACGGGAGGTTACAGTCGATGTTCTATCGCACTCGATGTAATAATTTACCCACCAAGCCCCCTCCCTCATAAACAAACTGTAGTTCAGATAAGACAACACTTTATGGGAGGTTTCAGTCGATGTTCTATCGCACTCGATGTAACAATTTACCCACCCAGCCCCCTCCCGCATAAACAAACTGTAGTTCGGATAAGACAACACCCTATGGGAGGTTTCAGTCGATGTTCTATCGCACTTGATGTAATAACTTACTCCCCATAACTACGTTGCATTACTGTTGTACGGCACTCTATCTTGCAAATAAATAGAATAGTAACAACAGAAAAAGGGCCATGACCGATTAATCACATTACTAACTATAGGTATCATTTGACATTTACTAACCAAAGCTGTGGATGTAAACAGTGCATATATACGCACTGCTGTCGATTGGCCGCTAGGTTCGCCAGCGTCGTGGTTGTTGTAAATATCAAACGGAATGTCACGACCTTATGTAATTAGACTGTGCTTACAGTGTATTAGCACAAAGCTACAAATAAATTAAAATAAGAGTATTAGATTTTAATTTACACTTTAAGTAAACGTTAATATACTTTAAAAGTATATTAAAATTTATACTTAGTAGTGCGTGCCTAAAATCTTAATTTCCATAAATAATGTTAAATAAACAAAGCCAAGGCAACAGATCTATCATTTTGAACTATTGACAGGGAACCCAGCATTGTGACAGGATGGCATCGTCACGTAGATATGTTTTTTGTTGTTTTGACAGTGAACCCAGCATTTTGACAGGATGGCTTCATCACGTAGATATCTTTTTGAAGTATTGACAGCGAACCCAGCATTTTGACAGGATGGCTTCATCACGTAGATATCTTTTTTACATGATTTCAACTCTTTACGATATTATCAGTATGAATTTACAAAACCGTTAACAAAATAATAAATGGATAACGGCTGATAAATATATCAATTATGTTAATTAAAAATGTTTTTAATTTACTATTATAATCGTTAGTATGACAGAACAAACTAAAACAACATTCTCATGTAGACAAACAATACCACAGTAATTAGAATATTTCTTTATCGATCATGTTCTATAAGCAAAACGTAAAATCAACGTATATAAAAGAAAATGTCATATTATTTTATATAATGGTTATTCTGAAAGAACACATTTTCGACCACTTGAAGAGACTTTTGTCATAGTGTTTTGTAAACAAGAAGAGATGTTTTCTTTCAATATTTCCTTTAGACCCTTGTTTTCTTGTCATCTCCTCAAGTCTGTAAGCGGTAAAAGTAAGTTTGTTTGTGTTCAGAACCATATTGAACATTGTATAGAGTCAAAATACATGTGTAAATACCATATATAATAATATATTTATTTATAACATGAAACTTGAACAATATTTTGAACAATTTAAATTCTTATGAACTATAGTTAATATGTTTACAAGGTGTGTGATTAATAGATATACAGAAAATATGACTTTAAAAAAGAGTTCAGTTAGATTTATAATCAATAATAATGTCAACAATGCCACTATTTATGGCGTCTATATTTAATTAATATACATATATACATAAAATACATACATATATACATAAAAAGTACATACATACAAGTAGATATAATGAGAACTAAGGAAAATCTAAAAAAAATATACAATTAATGTCAACATTCTACTAACGCAGTATAAGTGTGAGTATGTATTGCACGTACAAAGATTACATATTGTTAAAAGAGAATACACAAACAATAAACACACACACACTAATTTGGTGTTAAAATTGTACAAGTACTAACCATATTTAGGTAAATACATATATAAACTCAATTTTAACAACATAATGCACAATATGTATTCTAATAATGAAGACATAAGTTAAGATATAAATTGGAATATAATATGTATATATACTAATTACAGTTAATTTTATTAATTGACACGTCATAAAAATTCTAAAATATCATTCTTACGTCTATATATTTTTTTTATATGAAAAAACTTCAGGGTGTTACAATTTTTAAATTCAAGTGGAATATTGCTATAATAACTTGGACATGTAAAAACTCATTTAATCGTCTAAATATTTCTTTTTTAACTTTTGGCAAACAAAAAATGTTATGCTCTTCATATCTTTCACTGATCATAAGTTAATTTGTATTACAGTTACCAGTTCTTATATAAAAAATTATTAATACTTTAAATACAAAAAATAATCAATGGTAGTAATTTTAAATAAATTTAAAGTAAAAATTAACTTTCTCTTTTAATGTACTCAGTCATTATGCGAATAAAGTAATTTTATGCAATTTATTAATTGAAAATTTAGAAGAAATTTCATAACACACAATGCCATATTGGATTTTGTGCTCCATTTTAAATTTGAAGCTTCGAATAGAAAATTTTAATTTAAAGTTTGAACATTGAAATTTATTCTTCAGAGTTGGGTTTCTGATCTAGTAGAAAAACTGAGATATTTAAATTTGTTGAGTATGTCGATGAACGGACACACACAATCAATATTATTTGTACAACTTAAAGAATGGTTCTTCAACGTACCTGCAAAATCGAACGGTTTGATACGAACATTTATACATATAGCTTTAGTTACATTAACTTGCATTTCATTTATACACACCACATTTCCAATAAAATTAAACAAGTTTTAGTTTTTCGAAAACTATTTGGGAGTAAAAAATACAATGTCATTAGCGAAAGTGCTGACTTCTCAGAGGAACTGTACATTTATCAAATCTTTTACAAAAATTAGGAAAAGAATTGCGGATACATATAACTGAGCTTTGTGAAACGCCTAAAAATACGTATAACTGAGTCATGTGACACGCCTAAAGATACGTGTAACTGAGTCTTGAGAAATACCTAAAGATACGTATAACTGAGTCTTCTGACACACCTAAAGATACGTATAACTGAGTCTTGTGACACACCTAAAGATACGTATAACTGAGTCTTGTGACACACCTAAGGATACGTATAACTGAGTATTGTGACACGCCTGAAGATACGTATAATTGAGTCTTGTGACAGACCTAAAGATACGTATAATTGAGTCTTGTGACACACCTAAAGATACGTATAACTGAGTCATGTGACACGCCTAAAGATACGTATAACTGAGTCTTGTGACAGACCTAAAGATACGTATAATTGAGTCTTGTGACACACCTAAAGATACGTATAACTGAGTCATGTGACACGCCTAAAGATACGTGTAACTGAGTCTTGTGAAATACCTAAAGATACGTATAACTGAGTGTTGTGAAACGCCTAAAGATACGTATAACTGAGGCTTGTGAAACGCCTAAAGATACGTATAACTGAGGCTTGTGAAACGCCTAAATATACGCGTAATTTTGAACAAATTTTATCTCCAAATCGTGTTTGTTGACATATTCCTTCAAGAAAACTTTAGAACCATTTTAGTGTGACTAGTCTTATTCCTATATCAAATATTTTTTTCATATAGGAAGGTCGAAAGCCTTCCAAAATTCAATGAACAGCCCAGTTAAATCCGTCATATGTCTTTTTCTACATGATTAATACAGCATATTCTGTTGACTACTTTCACTTCTGACACTCGTATTGGTTTTTTAACAATTTTAAATTTATAAATATATTTGATTAGCCTCATTTTTTCAAACTTGTCTTCTCAAATATTTTTGAAAATACTGACAACAGGCTTATTGGCCTTAGATTATCTAAATCAATTGAAGGTCATTTCTTCAATAAAGGAGCAACCACACCTAACTTTAAACTTTCAGGAAGAACCTCCGAAGACAAATTAACATTTATATGTTTCAGATCCAATGAAATTAAATTTGCTCTTTCTTTTATAATACTAACGTTTATAATTATATGCTGCTTACTTACGGGTTATCTTTTCTGATAATTTAACGATCCTTCAACCACAGGGTTAAACAAACAAACGTTGTTTAAAATAAGATTTTGTAAATTTCCTAATGTATTCCTCAGTTTGATCGTGACACCGTAATAATATTTGTAGTAATAATAATAATTATGAAATAACTTAGTGAGAAAAAATAACTATACACTTCAAAAATGTTGAGATAACATGAGTCACATCCAAAAAACAAAACATAATACGTAAACACCAGTGAAATTAAAATTATTATTTACCCATACTTTTTAGATGGTGGTGGATAATATGTACTCTCAGACAAGAATACATTCCTACTTAACTTAAAAGATAAAAATAAAAAAATACGGCTGTTTAGTTGTAATGGGGTGAATATTCAATAAAACTATGAGACATTGATTATTACATTACTTACACTACAGTAACCTTCTCAATAATATTGAAACTAGCCGTTGTTATTGCTGAGATTCTTGCCCAGGGAGTGACGCCCACAGGCCATTTCCATTGACTACCCAACTACCATCTACCCTTGTTCTGATAGAGATGTTAATTGAAGACGTGTTGGCACTGTAAAATAACATTTCACTATTCTAACACCCACCCACGTTGTATTAAGTTGTTATTCTAAATATAAGTGCAGTAAACTTAGAAGCTATGAGTTGTGGAGATTGTGGCAATACTTGTAATCTTAAACATCTCAACAATGCCAACACTGCCTCCACCCGTTGGTGCCATCAGTGTAGACACTGCTGAAGAAGGGTGGGGTGTCCGTGTTGGATGATAGTCTAGGAGAGTAAACCGAGCAATAGGCTTGTCAGTTGACTAAATGTGAGTGAGGTTAGAATAACAGTTAAGTTCCTTAATTCTCCAGGCAATAAGGCTATAAATAAATTATCTTTTTACTAAACTGTTGACCTTAATTAGCAGCAAATACTACATTAGTTCATCTTCACTCATAACATTAAGTCGGCACTGGTGGCGCAGTGTTGTAACTCAGCTACTTGGGGACAAAGTGTTTGAGAGATTGTAAGCGATAGGTTCCATGCTCGATCTTCTTAATACAGACACGACGTCCGCTCAATGGTTGTCATCAACGTAGACAATATTATAGAAGTCTGGAGTGTCCGTGTTGAATGGTAGTCAAGGTTCGGATGTTGTGTAGGGGAGATAACTGAGTACCAGACTTGTCAGATAGCTGAAAATCAGACCAACACTACATGGTTCGGATTCCACGTAAATCTGTAAGTCCCATAGTTGCGCTGGCTATTGGGCTATTAATAAATAGTCCTTTCTGAGCTAAGCCGAACTCAGATAGTAACAACGACTACACTCGTTCATCTACACTCATCACACTCATTCACTCCTCATATTCGCCCATATCTCTACGATTGGCGTCTTAGAGATGAATAATGAATGAATTATGAATACTGAAACTCACAATCCATGTTTGTCCAAACATCTGCGATTGAAGTCTAAATGATAGTTAATTGATTGCACCGGTTAGTTCTTTTTTAAAGTCTGTTTAAAAAAGTATATTATGATACACATACTAATCACTTACAAACGTTACTTATACCTGGATAATATTTTTTTAATTCATTTAGGATGATCACTATAAGATTGTGTTTATTTCCAACATTTGTTTTTTGTTCTTCATCTGCCGAATGGACTGAACGAACTCTTTGATTTAATTTAGACAACAGTAAAAGAAATGCATAAAACAATAAACAATAAATATATTCATTAAGTAATTTTAACAATATTTTTTACTTAATGTTCTGTGAAATGTTTTACATCAAAACACTTATGCTATTTTACTCCACAGTGAAATGCAAAGCATGTTATTTCCAGCCGGGTATCCCGGCGTTTCCTTCTCTAGAACACTGCCTCTATATTCTCATGAATATTTCATTGTTTTACTCCAAATCAAAGCGTTTTATTTTTAAGTAAATAAAATAATGAACACTGTCAATCCACCAGTTTTGGAATGTCTTTAACTAAACCCTTTTCCATATTTTATGATGATCTCTTTATAATTCAGTATATTGTCAACATTTATACTATTTTGTGTTAATGTTATTATATATAAGAAATCAATTGTTGGCATTAATACTGCAATAATTATTTTTAATTATGAAATTGTCAATTGATATTACTTATTATATTTAAAGCATTTTAATACAAACTGACTGAATAGGTACAAGCACAAAATACAGGTTTTATTACGGGCCTATAGAATCACTGTCCTTATAAATATGAGTGGCCTCATAGTAATTTTTAAAATCACCCCAATAATACTAATTGCCTTTTTAAACGTAAAATATTATATCGATAGTTTTTACGAAATACAATGTTTTCAGTTTTTCTATTTGTGGGAGTTTTGAATTTATTCAAATTAAAAAAAACACAGTAACCCACTAGATAAAATATGGCATTTGATGAACATTGTATCTAAGATGACATCAAAATGTATTAAGTTTGACTAAAACAATTATGTATTACTTAAAAGCAGTATGCTACTTGGTCAGTGTTAGTATTATTTAACTTTTATGGTGAACAAAAAAGCACAAACCTCGTAAAATAAGTAAAAATTTATACAATATTTACGCAACTTTCTTATTTTTTGAAACCTTAAATATAGTGCGAGTATTAAATAATAGAGGTTTATTCTAGCATGGATGGATGGGTGGGTCCGTTGGGTATTTAGGAATATTTTAAACTGAAGCATGCTCATATTGTCTGCTTTACCAATTAATTCTAAACCTAACAGGTTTACTTAAAATTAAAACTGTTAACTCTAACCACGTGTCTATAAACAGGAACTTAAAGTAAATTTTAAATAAACCCATGTTTTAAACTGCTAATGAGGCTTTTAGCTTAAATTGCTCACTCATGTTAGCGAAAGGTCCGTCGCTAACATGTACCATAGAGTACATGCATGAAACTTGCAGACGATAAGTGAACGAGTTGCCGATGACCCTGCAAGTTGGAATCTATCAAAAGGCTGTCATTTAATACCAATCTTGAGCGTAGCCAAAGAGAAAAAATAACTGAGGTTAAAGCGAACGCCTCTATGGCACAAACATTCAATGCACTATTGGATACGACATCTGTTTCTTTCTTCTCTGTGGTGTCTCACAGTATTTCAATTTATTTGGAAAACAATGAAATCAACTTGCAAAACTTCGTTATTCTTCCAAATGTGCATATCCAGTGTGTTTCAACCTTTAAGGGTTTCAGCCTGTGAAGAACTAAGAGCTGGGAGGAAATCTTATTTATCAATATTTGAAAAAAATAATGTTAATCAATATTGTAAAATTATGCTAATATAAATTATAATGTGTTCACGTGTGAAGGTGTTGCAATAAGAAGGAGTTCAGTAACATTTCTCTCCAACTCTTTAACATTGAACTTGTACATTTTCTACTCTTTTTTTCCTTATTATCAATATTAAAACAACTGCTATGTAAAATGATGTTCAAATATATTTGCACATATCATGTCCAGTAAATATAAATATGTTAGTTTGTGTGTTTAATTTATATTTATTTCACTTAAATAAGTGTAAGGAATATATCGTCAATTTAATTTGAAAAAAAAACTTATAGTCTATGTTGTTAAAAGTGAAATATTTTTTAACAATCCAATGTAAAAAGAAAAAATATTTACTATAAATACTTTAACTGTGAGTAGGTTTTGTAATTGATGAACATATACTAAATTGGTGGAAGTTATTTAAAACAAAGTTTATAAGATACTGTATTACAATGAACAAAATTGATATTTCAACTTACTTCGATGATGATTATAATAATAATAATGGCTTTATTGTACAAAAAGTATTTTATACAACTGGCGAACTAAAGACTAATAATTCCTTTCTTTCAGTTAACTCTTTTATGTTAAAGTAGTAAATATAACAAAAGCTTAAAACATGGAAATACAGAACTAAACTAAAGAAAAATAATAATAATTAAATTACAAAGAAGAAAATAATATAAATTAAATAAACTACTAACATTTAATCAATTTTACCATTCTCTCACTCATACACTCGTTCGACCTCAATCTTAGACCCCATCCCCAGCCATCATCACAGACTCGTCCGCTCAAAAAGAAAGGCTTTCAATGATGCTGTGAACCGAGCCCGACTGTCATATCTCTTTAAATATGGAGCAAGTTTATTCCATTCTCTGCAGGCAGTTACTGAAAATGAATTAGTGTATAAAGATGTTCTATGAAGAGGAATACGTAATATTGACGAGACTGAGCGAGTCTCCTTTGCACCAATTGTTGAGTTATACTGAAAGTTTTGAGAGAGGTATTTAGGATTCCCATCGTTAAGTACTAAAACAAAATACTCAATATTTTTAATAATCTATGGTAGGCCAATTTAAGAATGGAATTTTGAATATAGTATTGAGAGATATGATCATCATATTTTAAATTAAAAACAAATCTAATACAATAATTTTGACAGACCTGAAGTTTATTAGCCAAAGCCACAGTCATGTCATTGTACACAGAGCTGCAATAGATGAAGTTTGGAAAGACAAGTGGTTTTACAAGATGAATATTTTTTACATCAATATTTTTACTGGGAGAAATGATTGATGTTGTTTGAGAGAATGGATAGAACCAGAAGCCTTTTTACAAACACTAAGCACTTCTTTTTCCCAAGTAATATTCTGGTTAAATATAACGCCTACATTTTTAACTGAGGTACAGAAAGGAAGAGGGTTGCCATTGACTAGAATTTGTTTGATATTGTTTATATTGAATTTGATGTGAAGGCAAGAAGAACAAATATTAGTGGGTTTTGTTTCATCCTCATTAAGTTTAAGGCCATGATTTTTACTAAATTGTCAACATCTAGGTTTAATACGAGTTATTGTTTCGTTTGAAGTACTAATACATGAGTGAACATAAATTCGCAAATCATCAACATACATATGATGCTTTGTGAAGCATAATAATAAGCTTATATCGTTAATATATAGGGAAAATAGCAGTGGACCTAAAATTGAGCCTTGAGGAACACCAGATGAAACAGATTTAAAGGTTGAAGTTATGACGTTCACACGCACACACCGCTGACGATCAGTTAGGTTAGATCCAACCCAACGTAAGCCAAAATTCTGAAGTTTAACCAGAAGAAGGAGGTGATCCATGCAGTCAAAAGCCTTAGAAAAATCAAACAAAGTTAAGTCTGTACATATTCTAAGATCCATGGCTCTTCGAATGTCGTCTGTGACACAGAGAAGAGCTGTTTCTGTACTGTGGCTGGAACGAAACCCTGATTGATATGTATTAAGAATATTATTATTATTAAGAAATGTGTTTATTTGTAAACGCACGATATTTTCGAGGCATTTAGAAATAGTGGGCAAAATGCTAATAGGCCTGTAATGTTTGGCTTCTGATGGTACAGGTACTTTGTTTAGTGTTTAATTGTTTAATGGGAGAACAAGGGCATACTTTCATAAGCTAGGAAAAGTAGTTGTGGCCAAATACTTATTGAATATAGCAGTAATGACAGGAAGAACAGCAAAGAGTATTTTTTTATCATCTTAATAGAAATACCATCCACTCCTGTAGCATTACTGGTAACTTTACGAAAAACCCTAAGAGTATCAATTTCAAGGACATGTTAAAAGAGAATCTTTCAAAAGGCAAAGGTGGATTGGGTTGGTTAGAGAGTCCCTCTATATGATTTAACAATGTCTTGGTCGTTTGGAATGGAAGATGAAAAAAAATTCATATAGATCATTTAAAGGAATATTGACTGGAAGGGTGGTTTTTTGTTTTCCACAACCAAGACTTTTTATATTTCTCTTCATGGCAGCTAATGAAATTCCTCGATCGGGAAATAAGTTATGAATTATCGCAGCTTAACATTGCGAAGCTCTTGCTTAACTTTATTACGTAAAAGTCGATACTGTAACATAAGTTCTGGATCTCTTGATCTTTTAGCTCTACAGTATATAGCATCCCGTTTACCCATCTGGGATCGGATTTCATTGATAAGCCAGGGTGTGGAACGTTTTATAGATATTCTCTTTGTGGTTAAAGGAGCGTGTTTTTTGTAGAGGTCCAAAATCCAATAATTGAATTGGGACGACATTTCACCAACCCTTTTTAGTCCGGTAATAATTTGCCAAGGGATTTACAAAAGATCTGTACAAAACAGATTTTCGTCAATTTTTCTGAATTCTCTATATGTAATAATGTTTTCCTTTTGTCTAAATTGTTTGATATATGATGTCCAGCTATAATACTTTTTATTTTTATATGAAATTTTGTAATATTATTTCTACTAACTTTCATGTTGTTTAGTTAAATTAGACCGTTACAGCCGTTAAAGCCGATCTTTGCTGGTCGTATTATACTATTACGAATTCATAGTCTTACAATATTTATTAATTTAGTTACTAGATTAATCATTGTGCTACTACAAGTTCGAAAGTTTCTATGATGTGTACGACAAAAATGAACAATATAATGATAATATCTGAGTTTTTTAACTATTGTTTCAATGTGTATGCTCTATTAAAGTCAACCCTTATCTCAATATAAAAATAAAAGTGTGAGAAATAAAATGTTTTTAATTTATGCAATTTCAGACTTTATGGACTGTTTATACTTGATACCATTATTAGTTAAAAATAAAATTAAGTGAAGGGACAAATATTATTTGTATGAAATTATGTATAGTCGTTTTATAAGATAGCTTAAAATGTATTACTAAGTATCAGCAAATAATAAAACATGTTTATAAGTATATATTATAAACTTAGGAGGAAGTTGAATTAAATTTAAATTGTTTCCTTTTAAAAATGTTAATCACACTGAATCAATATTAAGGAAGGCATTATTCAGAAGCGCTCTCCTCATAATATTGATAATGACCAAATTTACTTAAATATACAACTATATATTATTTTAATATCTGTCTTAGGTCAAGGTATCCTGTTCACAAATGGCCTTAACAAGGATCTACTTAGTTCTATATTATTTTTTTTATATTTCGACTTTTTGTTAATAGACCATATACTCAATGGTTCCCAAATATTTGAGTAAACAAAACGACTTTAGTAGTTCTACAATGTTAAGAATATTTTATTTTCGGGAATTAAATTTTTTTTATTTAGAAAATTGATTTGTACAGTTTCCATTACAATGCTTTGTCAGACCAACGTATAGAAGTTCATAACAGATGAAAGTACTCCCATATATTATCGGTCCAATCCACTGAAGCCTCTTAAGCCGAGAATACGAGATATATTGGTTTACCCCCCTTGAATCCTTTCATAGCTCAGCTATCTTATATATTGTACCCTAATTTACAAAATAGTAAGGGAATCTGCATCATGGATCCAATATTTCATAAATGATCACTTTTTTACTGTACTTCTTTAAAAAAAAAACTATCAATATATACATTATATCAAGAATAAACTGAAAAAAGTATTTAAATTGATAAATGGATTTTTTTTAACGAAGTCTTAGAACTCTTACGTTTCAAATTATCTGTAATCAAAAGTGTATGTTAGTGAACTTCAGAGTATGTTGCACCACGGTTGGCTATGCCCTCGAGCTGTTGAAAGGGGAAAACGCTATGCTATCGGTTAACTCAAGCGTTACAAGAGCAAACTTGCATGTCGTCCTTCTACTAGCTATCGCGTTTGAAATCATTTACTGGTTTTCAGTGAAAAATCCAGTAAAGCCATTAATGATTTACTCCTAGAAAGGCTGAAGAAACTTGCTTAAGTGTTAGTTAAGAATCTTGCTTACCGGTTCTTAAACCGTTTTAATATAAAATAACTATTATAATAAGTATTAGTTTTAATAATGAGAAGATGTCTTACATCCTTGGTCATTCATGACCAACAAAAAATATATTATAGAAACATGATAATTTTTAGTTAAGTTAATGTCCGGCCCCAGAGATGTATTAAAGGAGGAGTCTCTCCGATTCCAATCAATCAATCAATAACACCGTAACCGTTCTATCTTGTTTACAGGATATCAACATATGTTTGATTAAGTTGTTTCCACTTGGTAGTTTCTCTTTACACCAGTTAGGAAACTTCCTAAGTAACTGTGTGTCTTGAGGTATCTTTGCAGTTCACATGGTTACCTTTCATGTAAGTACAGAAGATAAATGTGTTAAACCACTTAAATATTACCAGTAACCGTTCTACCTTGTCTACATGTAATCAACAGGTGTTTGTTTCCACTTGGTAGTTTCTCGTTACACCAGTTAGGAAACTTCCTAAGTAACTGTTTGTCTTGAGGTAACGTAGCAGTTCACATGGTTACCTTTCATGGAAGTATAGAAAATTGATGTGATTAACCACTTAAATATTACCCGTAACCGTTCTACCTTGTCTACAGGTAATCAACAGGTGTTTGTTTCCACTTGGTAGTTTCTCGTTACACCAGTTAGGAAACTTCCTAAGTAACTGTTTGTCTTGAGGTAACGTAGCAGTTCACATGGTTACCTTTCATGTAAGTATAGAAAATTGATGTGATTAACCACTTAAATATTACCCGTAACCGTTCTACCTTGTCTACAGGTAATCAACAGGTGTTTGTTTCCACTTGGTAGTTTCTCGTTACACCAGCTAGGAAACTTCCTAAGTGACTGTTTATCATGAGGTATCGTAGCAGTTCACATGGTTACCTTTCATGTAAGTACATAAAATCAATGTGATAAACTACTTAAATATTACCCATCACCGTTCTACTTTGTCTACATGTAATCAACAGTTATTTGTCACCACCAGTTAGGAAACTTCTTATTAAATAACTGTGTGTGTTGAGGTTACGTAGCAATCCACACGGTTACCTTTCATGTAAGTACATAAAATCAATGTGATAAACTACTTAAATATTACCCGTCACCGTTCTACTTTGTCTTCAGATAATCAACAGCTGTTTGTCACCACCAGTTAGAAAACTTCCTAAGTGACTGTTTGCCTTAAGCTAACTTAGCAGTTCACATGGTTAACTTTCATGTAAGTACAGAAAATTGATGTGATAAACTACTTAAATATTACCCGTAACCGTTCTACCTTGTCTACAGGTAATCAACAGCTGTTTGTTTCCACTTGATAGTTTCTCGTTACACCAGTTAAGAAACTTCCTAAGTGACTGTTTATCATTAGGTATCGTAGCAGTTCACATGGTTACCTTTCATGTAAGCACAGAAAATTGATGTGATTAACCACTTAAATATTACCAGTAACCGTTCTACCTTGTCTATAGGTAATCAACAGGTGTTTGTTTTCACTTGGTAGTTTCTCGTTACACCAGTTAAGAAACTTCCTAAGTAACTGTTGAGGTAACATACCTGTCTATTCGAGTGTTCTACATGGTTCCCTTTCATATGAGTTCAGAATCAATTTGATAAACTACTTATAGAACATGTATTAGTTGTTTTCGACTTTATCAAATGTTGACATTTAAAAGTTACTAAATGATTTGCAAGCAGCTGAGGAAAAAACTGATGATTCTTCTCTGCTAAACTTTAAAAAACGAGGCTAAACATGTACAATTTAATTTGAAGTAAGGAGACATTCTAAGAACCCAATCTGATGAAGTGGAAATTACTCCACGTTTAAAATTTTCAAGTTTTGGTCAGTTATGAAGAGCACTAGTCATAATTGCCTACTTCCAGACCAACTCTTTTGGTTAACTTGAAGTTTTGGAGAAGGTTTTGAGTACCAACAGACTAAAGTCATGTTACAAACTTATAGAGATGACAAGAAAACATGTACTACAAGCTGAAATTGAATTAAAACACTTCTTCTTGTTTTCGGTAACGATACAGAAAAAACCTTTCTTAATCTTACCAATAATATTATTCAAATTTAAAAGCAATTATCAATCATATGCAATATCTGCGTAAAAAGTCTTGGTTTCAATGTGTGTGCTTATCTAAAATGTTCCAGAGTGAATTTAATTTATATTTTCAGAAAATTCAGGTTAAAACTTGAAAAGGAGATATATACCGTAAGAAAACAGATTCTTTGGTTAATAAACAGCCATTTTACTTAGTTTTGTAACGTACAAGACACAATACACATTCTAATAAATAGAGTGTTCACTGATTATATATTCATATCTACATGCATAGCTTGCAGACCAACACTATGTTGTTCGGATTCCACATAAAGCTGTAGGTCCCTTAGTTGCCCTGGCTGTTGGGCTATTAGTAAATTGCCCTTTCTGAGGAACAGTTGAACTCAGTTAGTAACCAGACTACACTCATATTATCATTCACATTCGCTTTAAAATACGCACAACGTTGTGTCGGCGGAGAAAATATGTAAGAATTCTTGAGAATATGTAAGAATGTAGGAATGCACATTCTCCTGTTTATAAACTCATCACCATGGAGACTTGGTTTTCGAATGGGTATGTGCGTAAAGTCAATGCATTCGGAATTACCTGATTCCACTATTGCTGATGGAAACCGGTACCTCGTGCTCCAGTTTAGTGTTGCTTGGTTGAGATCTTCGTCAGTGAACGGAAATCTAATCCATTGGTTGGATTTCAACAAAACAGCTTCCATGATACTTCAAATAGTATTACAGACGGTTGTCCTGTGAACACCAACGTCGTCTCCTACTCCACTGTCGAACCCCGGATCACCCACACACCGCAAAAACACTCTGATTCGTTCTTCATTTGTTAGGGCACCTGCACGACTTTCAAAACTTTCCCCCAGAAAATATTCGCTCATCCACTCAACATTCTCCCTGTCAAACTTGTAGGCCTACAACTTCCGATAATCTACATCCAAATAATCTCTCAAAACTTTATACAGTTTGCACGCTCGAATGGGCATAAACGTGGCCATCACCACTGACATCCAACACTAAACTAAATAAAAAAGACTTGTCTTAAAACTTTTAGTCTACTAAATAGCAGCTCAACATTTTATAAGTGTACACTTAAATTTATGAGAGAACTCTTATCTTTGTTCACATGAAATATAAGTGTTCACTTAAAGTCATAAGTTACGTCATGCGTAAGTGAACACTCAGCCCAAGAACAAGATAAGTCCGTTTTATTCACATCTCTTTTTTTTACTCTCTTGTAAGTGTTCACTTGAATTCGTGAGTTGAAAGTGAATACTCAGCTTTATTCGCCCAACAGCATCTTAAATGTTTACACATATAGTAAAAATCTGTACGAACAGTATATTAAAGAAAATGTATGATGGATATTAATAGTAAAAGTTAAATTGCTATAAGTATGTAACACTACGACTTGACTGGCAATTAATTGATTACTTACGTCTCCAACAGTTCGTATGAATAAATGATTTGAATATGTATTAGTTAGTTAAAGAATCTTAAAACTGTCAACTGTGCGAGATTTGTAAAGTTTACATATAATCAAAAATTACTTTACTGGTAATTCTATACTGTAATCCTATACTGATTACAGTTAATTTCACCAATGAAAGGAAACTATGTTAAATTATTTGATGATAAAATATATTAAAAGCCAAAACACAAAGGCACTGAATATATTACTGTAGCAGGAATGTCTTAGAAATGTTTTGTTAATTATTTCATTTTAGGCAGAGAAATCGACTAAAACCCAAACAACACATTAAACTCATATCTTAGGATATGTTTCAGGACAGATCATTTTCAATACTACCTTAAAAACCATCTTATAGTGTACATTGAAATTGTCATAAAAATATAGAAAAAGTTACCTGATTCTATCTTTGTCTCTTTAGCAATTAGTTTTCAGACAAAGTAGCTGTCAGAAAAAAAAATAGATTGTATGAATGTATTGTCACCCTCTTTTGAATGTATTGTCTCTCTCTTTTTTAATGTATTGTCCCCCTCTTTTTGAATGTATTATCCCCCTCTTTTAGAATGTATTGTCCCCCTCTTTTAGAATGTATTGTCTCACCTGCCCATTCACGTACGGTGGCATTAACCCACTTGCCCACCCATACCCATATTGGGGTTGACACACCTTATCCCCCCATCCGCGACCATGGTATGTACCAATACGTGTGTAGGTGGGCGGGTGAAGTGATTGTTCAAGGCAGGAAATGCATATACCATCGAATTGTACATAAACATCAATGTTAAGGAAAGTGTTCTAAAATACCTCTAAAAATTTGTCTACTTAGTAATGGAAATAATGAGCAATGCAATTAACTGAAGAGTGCTTCCTAGTAATAGATGGATTTGTAAAACTATATAAATAGAATAAGACGACAATTGTATAGTTAAATATATCTATAGCAGTTTCTCAGTTCACAGGCTAGCACGAATAGAGATGCTTGTAATAGTCTGGTTCTGTATTACAACTGACTCCTTTGTATTACTTTAAATCCGTTTTTAGGATTGTACGTGATCAAACTACTTGCGTCCTTCAACTTTTCAAGGTTGAAGGATTTTCCTGAAGTTGCAGGGTCCTTTGTAGCAGTTGGAGTTGGTCCTTGTGAAACTTGTTGTTAACTATAACGCTGTTACAGTCACAAGTTATAGGTCAAAGTTTACTTAAACATTTGTGCGAAATTTCCTTTATGTAACAATTATAAAGTTACAAACATTCTCTTTGTTTGTATGGAATGTCGATAGTTTAACCATATTGGAAAATAAATCAATATGGTAAATGAAAATAACATATTTTACATGTAATTTATATTTTACAATAAATAATACTTAAATAATATACGGAGCAGTAAATGGTGATGATTAAGCATTCGAAATCCTTATGTTTGTCCTATGTTCAGTCCATGTAAACATGAAATCCTATGTTCAATCCATGTAAACATGATATCCTATGTTCAGTCCATGTAAACATGAAATCCTATGTTCAGTCCTAGAAATGTACAATACCTTTTCATTGATCATCAATAACAATGACCGATTTTGTAATGAGCAATACTTAATGAAAATCTACACGAAATTAACTTAAACATGCAAAATCGTGTACCTTCCTTAAAAAGTACCCTAGGAATTATAAAGATATATAATTTAGAGGCGTGTACTTTAAAAGAATGTAAGAAGGAACAAATTGTAACCGTACAAAATCTGTAGTTAAAAGTTAATATTATATAAAAAGTGCTGCACTTAAAATGTACACAATTGCATATTGGCACTTTTTAGTTTATTATTATTAGGAGATAAACATGTTTAATGTTAAATAAATTTAAATTATATATAAAGTCAACATTTTTAAAGACTTCGCATTTGAATTTATAAGAAAGTTTCATGAAGATTCGAACGTGATATGATTGGAAAGTCCCTTAGTTATGACAGTTTTTTTGATGATAAATATTAAATAAATTTCAAACAAATGATCTAAGTCTAACATTGACATAAACATTTGTAGCCAAAATAAATACATGGTTTGTATAAACTATAAACTCTGTAGATGATATTAAACATGACGTTGTGAAGTTCAGATGGGTTATAATTACATGTAGTCAGACAGTAAACACTATTGCCATATTTTAACAGTGTCTACAGTAATTCTTTGTTTGCCCCGTATAAGAGTATTAAGCTTGTCCCATATTATGTTGGTTTTATGAAAATAAATCTTCTTATAACTTCAGGGGTAGTATATCTATTTATTATTATCCTGAATAACTATGGTATAACCACCTGAGGACTTCATCCTATAAATGACCATCTCTCTGGTTTTTGGGCGAGTAATTGACTGAGCCGGTGGCCGAGCGGTCTAAGACGTCAGGAATTTGAGTTTGCGTTAGAAATTGCGCTAGTTCGAATCCAGCCTATAGTTCGAATTAAATAAAATAACTACACGCCGCTTGTATGATATGACAAAACTATGAGTTTTAATTAGCTTTAAACCTTAAAATAACTTAGCAATAATTTTCAAACTAATTTCATAGTGTCCACCATGTCATATCCTTTAAAAAAAAATATGCTAGAGATTTTGCTTTAACTAATTTGCTTTTTTTGTAAATCTTTGCAAATTCGGTAACGACAAACACTAGACAACATTTCATTAAACCTAAATTAATCGTGTCATTTAAGTATTAGTAAAATAATACTGCATACTAATAAAACGTGCAGAAAAAGAATGAAGAGTTGATGAATTAAACTCATAATTCGTTTACATCGAGGCTGTGTCGAACGTGTAAGGTATACTCTGCTCAAGGGAAAGTGTAAACCGAATATGCCTTTCGACGATATTTCCAGCTAAGGAATGATTCTCTAGTAAGAAATAAGGTGAGTTAGTTGACTTTGAGGTGTGTTTGTGTTCAGTTCTTAATCGATTTAACAGTGCTTGATTAATCACTTCTTAATAGATTCAAACAATTAGTTTGAAAATTATTGCTTCGTTATTTTAAATTTGGCAACAAATTCAAACTCGAGGTTTGTCATTTCAGACAAGCGGCGCGTGGCTGTTCCACCAGTACCAAAGTTATTCTATTCGGACTATAGTCTAAAAGATTTATCAGTAAAATTTACCTTCTACTGTACTGGTTCGCCCCCTTTCTATGTCTTAATACGTTCCTCGCACAGATCAATAGTCTATGAGGAATGGGCAGAGTAAGGTTAAGAAGGAGGCTTTTTCATTTTTTTGAATAAATTAATAAAATAATAACATTAATGTACTTGCCGCCTTTTGACTTTTAAGGAATATTAATTGTGTATAATATAATTATGGTAATGTCATAAAATCGTTAGTCGAGTTTCTATCGTAAATAGATAGATTTGGTTACTATTTTAAGATGAAAATACTACCTTCGATACAAGCAAAATACTATTGACTGACAAATCACATTTTCTCAAAGACTTCGAAACTCTGGACCATGAAACTTTGCACCAAAGTTCTTATAGGGCTTTAATGCTTACCAAGAAAATATTTAAGATTATTTCTCTTAAATTGTTAAAATATTTTAAATAAATAAAATGCTGATGGCAGCTAATTAGTGGCTTTGTTACAATTGATCATAAAAATTTTATATCTTAGGACAGTGAAACTTAATAGCAATAAATCAAGCGTACAATGAGAAAAAAACACGAATATTACACATGCGAGAGACAGGTAGTCACAAAAAAGGTTCGATCAAACATTTTTGAATATAATTGTTTGCTTTTAATAAATTAGTGTGTTGAGGGAAAATATTTTAAAACTTTTTACAGTGACATAAAATCTGTATTGGTAAAGTTTACAATAAATTATGCAGTTATTCCCGTTTGTGCTCCGGACATCTAGCAAGAGAGCTGTCAACACTCCCATGCTCCCATTCACTCTGCTACTCGTGGCGACAGTGGCGGCGAAACGTTGAACTAAACTCCATCCAGCGCCGAACTGAGCCGGTCGGACGAACGCCCTTAACCTTTTAGGGGTGTCCTCTAGCGTACATTACACAACTGTATATTATATATTCTTTAACAGATACACACAACATATTCCTATTTATTTTTAGAAAACTTGTTTCAGTTTCCAAAACAAAAATGTTGTGAGTTATATTAGTATATTTGTAATATTTTTCAGTATTGTCATAAAATTACGCACATTTTATAATAAGTATATGATCAATACTATTTTCTTGAATTTAAAGAAAACTACTATGATGAGTGGGTAAATGTATAGTAATAGTGTGTTTAAAAATACAGAAGGTGAGGTGTAGAACCTACCTTGGGGACTCAAGGGCTGCAATGATTTAAGTACCACCAGGAAAGTTCCTGCAGATACTGGCTGTTCTTGGAAGCTCATTGTAATGACTACTTCTTTTAAGTAATTTTTCTGCTTACAAATGAATAATTCACTACTTAAGGATTTACATAGACTTAATTTGAAATTATTCGGACTAACCTCTCAACAGTTCAAATTTAATGTCATTATGCTTTTTTTTTTTTTTTTTTTTTTTTTTTTTTTTTTTTCATGACACGTTTAGGTATAATAATACCATATACAGGTGAAATACAAAATTAATCTGTTAGAGATAATTATAATATTTGCTAACTTAAATTTTATATTATTTTACTGAATGAGTAATTTGTTAACTAATGATTAATTACCATTCAAATATAAAGAAGTTTGTATTTATCCTGAAGAAGGTGTCATTATACTGAAATATGTTTCTAAAAAATTAAACCATGGCATAGAATTTGAACTTTTGACATTTTAGTCTAAATATTTTTAATATTTTCAGTTTAGGGGCTATAACGAATGAACTATTATTTAATTAAAAACACGTAAAACAGCGTGCAATCTTAAAGTCTATATGTGTTTTAATTCTACAATGTGTCTATCAACTAAGTTTATAAATGTTCGTGCTATTGTTATTTGAAAGTAATACTGCTTCGATGTTTAAATATCACGATATTTGAATGGTTAAATATATTATAAAGCTTACTTGTGAAATGATTATTTGAAACACATACAATTATAATGGATTAGGTGTAATATTATGGACCTTTACTCCGTTCACTATTGTAAAGTTATTTAGGTGGAAGTTTCAAATTGTTCAAAACTCTATTATTATTGATTAGTTGAGTATGTTTTATAAAAATCAGTGTAGTTTGCAAATTAATAATTTAAATATATGGCAAAGTATTATTAGTATTAAATCAAGTTTATGCTTATCTTATTTTTTATTACGAAACAATCAGAACAATTAGTGATGTAGCACTGATACTTTATAAAAGGTAACTGGAAATATTAAATAGTTTTTATTTGATAGTGATTGCAATTGACATAAAAGTTAATTAACACATTATTTGTTAGCGATTTTAGTTAACGAGCAAATTAATGAATGCTGACGTGGAAGCTAAACTGTTCTGGATCGCTAAAGGAGATCAAACAGTTTTGACGTTTCAATATGTATAACTTTGAGTACGATATTAAATGTGACACTGTCAAATATAATTTGGTATTACGTGCAATATACTGGGAAAATCGCAAAGTAAATTCTACTGTTACGTTTAAACAGTGTTTATACACGGACATTCTCTTTATGTCTTTTGACTATGCGTTATTATGTAGATTTAGCCAAATATCAAAATAATTATTTATCTTCAAACTGCAAAAGCAGTATATCTGTAAACGTATACATTAATGTTATGTTTTCTAACAATACAGTTCATTGAATTCGTCCAAAGTATAATTTAACAAGTTTTAATTCTTCTAGCATTACTGTTATTATTTGCTGGACTAAACAGCGTAGTGGCATGGGGAATCTTACTACAAGGGGTGTAACAAGGATGCCTTCCGTTCGTTACGTTAGTATTTGATATAGCCCCTTGTCTTCCAGTCTGAGTGACCTTTACTCAGGTCCAGCCTCCGGTAGCTGATATGCTGATGTATAGTACTATCTTCAAGGCACGTGAGGCCATCATAATGGATATCAATTCCTCTGGACTTATATCCTTAGCATGCCATCCTGATTGGTCTCTATTCAGTTCTCACCACTTAAGGCGTCCGTCCAGAAAGCCCATTATTCTGTTCTTACGTCCTCCGTTTTAAATGTCCATTACTCTTCTCTTACCATATGAGACCACTATTCTGGATGTCCTTTACTCCGGTCTGGCGAAATAAGGACATAAGGTCATCTTGATTGACTATTACCCTGGTCTGGCCACATCCGTAACTCTGATCTAGCTACATGAGCCACCATCCTGAATTTACATAATAACTCTGGTTTTGGTTGAATATGAATGTTAAAAGTTCTCTCCTGGTAAAAGTTATATAATATATCATGTTACAATTGAGAATTAGGGCTAAGATTCCCTTTTTAAGCAATATTCTGGGGATCACTCATTGAGTCAAGGCTAAGGTATGGAATTGTATTATGGGGCGCCACCTCATGTAAATTTCTAACGCGTATTTCGTCTACAAAAAAAAGTGGTTCGTATCATGGCTGGGCTGAACAAAAGAACATCTTGCAGAGAGTACTTTAAATCATTTAAAATTTTAACTTTAGCAATGATATACATTTATAGATTATTATATTTATAAATTTTAATCCACAGCAATAATAACTGGTTCTAATATTCATAGCTATTAAACGAGACAAAGAAGCAAACACAGACAAGCCTCTCATAGATTAAAATCAGCTGCCTGGCTTCCTCAAAATATAGGGCCTAAATTATATAACAAACTGCCGGATACAATTAAACAAGAAGTGTGCAATAAAAAATTAAAAACTCTACTACACCAGTATCTTTTGGATGGAGCTTATTGTTCGATTTCCGAATTTCTTGACTTGCAATCATCGTTTTATTAGTTTTAACCTCTTAACAATATTTTAAGAGTTATGTTTTGCATATATTTTTGCTGGAACGGGTTGTTATGTGTACAGAAGATGTATATTTGGCAATTTGGCAATATTTCTTTCATGATTAACACATAGAGCATTAGTTTTAGTTTAGTTTGTAATTGACGTTTGTAATACAATGTAATGTTGTCTACTACAAATAAACATATTTGAATTTGAATCAAGGACTTGAAGGTGACATCCGAACAACTACCAGTTACCGGGAAAGTCGGTTGCGTGCAAGGCCGGGATCGTTTACCGGTCTCTCATCCAAGGAACAGCCTCAATAACTTCGGACCCTCCAGTCATGGTCACTGGATAATTGGTTGTTGGATTTTTATAGCTTAGCAATAAAAATGGTAAATATTTTTCAGAAATATAAATAAAAAAAAAACACTACTTTACTAAATAAAAGAAATACCTAGCATGACTAGGATTTTCGATAAACGAAGGAAACTTTTATATTCTTATTTTGAACATGAATAGACAACCATAATTACTCACACTGACCTTGAAACTCCCATCATTGTATTTTGTAAATAAAATGTTTACATTGGACATACCCACACGGGGTAACGATACACAATAGTGGGACGCGTGTTATTTCCAGCCGGTTGTCTCTGTTTTTCCTTGTAGAGAACATTACCTCAATTTCCAAGTGAATTTTTCACAGTTTTTCTCCAAACCAATACGTTCTACTCTATTGAAAATAAATTAAACCAACATTTTCACCCGAATAGCATACAGTTAATTTATGCTTAAATTAATTTGTTAACTCTTTTTATATTTTTCTGTAACTTTTTTCAGGAAAATGTCTTCATAAATGTAGTAATGTAGTTTTTTAATTAGTTTAATACGTGTTGGTACATACACAGTACAAGTAAACACAACACAAATTTATTGCAATATAAGCACAAAATGTACAAATATACTACAATACAAGTACAAAATGCACGAATATTATGGTGATCGTTTTCCATGAACCACGCGATTCGCTCTGGTCTGAGGAAGGTGAGTGTGGTTCACCGAAAACGATCATCATTTTATTCGTGCATTTTGTACTTGTATTGTAATATATTTGTGTTTATATTGTAATATATTTGTGTTGTGTGATGTCTACTAGTATTTTATAAATTTAGTAGTAAATACCTTTTAATTAAAAATATTATTTATTATTTATATCCGAAAAATCGATTTTGGAACATGTAGCTTCCCATCCTAATTACGGAAAAATAGAGGTAGGCCTAGTATCCGACTACTTGCCTGCGAACAGCGCATGCGCGGCAGATTTTGTCCTCCACCACGCATTGTCATATGCTCTGAGTACAGTCACTAATGCAAACGGGCATTGTTGTATGGATATGTAATTACAACAATGATCCCGTTTGCTATAGCGTTTACATGGATCTTCTTCTATTGTGTTTTTTAAATGATTTGCGTTGAATTGAAGTATTCTTTATAGTTTAAATTATAGGTTAATTGTCCGTTTCATTAACACAATTAAATTTGTTTAAACCATGGTTAAAATATTTGAAACATCATTTGTTTAGTATGTTTTGTACGTAGGACAAAAACAGTAAAATCATTTTCAAACTACTTTAAGCAATTAAAATATTTGGTATTAGGAATTGTGAAAAAAATTTAGAAAACAATATGTTTATATTTAAAATTTGAAGTGACTTATAATGGCATAGAGATTTTAAAAATATTTAATATAATATAGTTTGAACTTGTTTGGTTCTAAAATAACTTTTGCTTTCCCCATTAGACCTTACTGAAAATATATTCACTACAAAAGAGTGCTATAAGTTATGACTATCACTTTAATGATTAATGTACTATACAGGTTTGCTTGATGACAAAGCAACTTTTAAAAACGTAATAAAATATATGAAGTGGATAATTTTTTTTAATTCAGTCTACCCGATGTACGCAAACATCTAAAGTTTCTAGTGATACAGTTTTGCTGCAGCACGCTTCTGCGCGTGGCGTAGAATATTGCGCTGAATATGTTGGGTGTACACTACTTGAAATACTAAGTTAAATCGTTAAAATCGAACTGAACTAGTTAATTGAATAGTATGGAATAAAATTTACGTTAGCAAAGTTATATTTTGCTCACATTATAAATGTAATATATTGTAATTGAATTTCACGAATATTACGAATGTATTAGGAAAAGCAGCAGGTTGTGTGATGGGTAGTGTCAGCCACGGAACGCCATTTATGTAACTCCAGAACGGACAGACGAACTTACATTACGCACAGATGTAGATGAACAACTGTTATGGGCAAGGAGGACACTGGAATATGCAGGAATTTTAAATGCGAACCAATTTCTTCTGTGTAAACTAAAATGTTGACTGACAGTGCAACCATGGCCGGCACGTCCCAACTTTTACTTTTATTGTAACTGCCGAAATAATGGATAAGATTGTAGTGCAGCCCTAAACCATCTCATTTTGGATATAAAAGGTATGTAAGGTCTATTATATGGACCTCACCGACAAGTTATATCAAACTTGGTTAGGCCGAATATGTAATGAGTATTTATTCGCTATATAAGTATTTTCAGTGAATAAAAGAGAAGTACCAGCCAATAGGAATTAACCAATAATATCACAAAAGCCGCCGTTTTGACGATTCAAGCCAATAGGGTCACGTGATCATAGGCCTATAAATTGAGTTGCTGAACACCATTTTTCATTCTTTTGTGAATCCCTCTGGTCTGAGGAAAGTGAGCATGGTTCACCGAAATCGATCACCATAATATTCGTGCTTTTTGTACTTGTATTGTAATATATTTGTGCATTTTGTGCTTATATTGTAATAAATTTGTGTTGTGTGACGTTTACTTGTACTGTATATGTACCAACACGTATTATGCTAATTAAAAACTATTTGTTAAATTAAATGTATAATTAAATAAAATTCAATATTAAAGAGGTTAAATTTATATTAAATTTATACGAAAAATAATTACCTGTTGATACAAATATCTATAATCGAAACACAATCTCTTACATTCTATAATATCTTACACTAGCAAAAGCAAAGTGTAAGTAAATCAACTGTAGGTAAGGAAAAACGCACTGCTAACTAATTACAACTCATTTCAAACAATACTACAAAATAATGTCCGCATATAATTTACAAAAATTATATGTACACTTATACTTATAATTTTAAAGTATTATAAGTATCCGCATTTACTTACACAAGTAATAAAATATGATAATATTATAATACTTAAACACAAGGTTTAAGTGTGGACAGATAACATCAATCTGTTTAAAGTGTTAAGGAACTATAAATCAAGAGTAGTCAATCATAAAACACCACAACGTTCACAAAACCACAATAAGTATGTATAAATCAATTTGTTGTTTATTTTATTAAGTTAATTGTTGCCTGTCTACTGATGGAAACACACGTGGAAACCTCCAACAACGGTTATCTTATCTGAAGATAAACTGGTACAAAGTTTCCTAATTAGTGTAAAGAGGAACCACCAAGTGGAAACAGAACGTCACTGTAAATAAGATACCACTGTTGTGCTCCTCTGTTTTTACTGACGCAATTTCATTTAGTAAATGAATTCGTAACTCTGATGCAGTTGATTTAAAAATCAATTTATATACGTAATGAACAAATTATATTTTATGACTTATTATTTTATGCTAATAATCCAAAATCTAATGTTTCAAAAAAATAACACCTATATTTAAATAGGTGAGTTTCCTTTATTGACTTTTTCAGTAAAACAAGGTGATAAATACATGAACATACTAATACAGAATATATTTTTTTTGTTTTATAGTTAGTTGAAAATGTTTTCATCTTAGTCTTCAATAAATTAGTGTATAATAAAAACTAATGAACATAATGAAACAAATATCTGACAATAATAAACAATAATTTAGAGAAACCAAGTTTGTGTTAGATTAGTGCAAAGTTAGTGTTACAGTAATATTAAAATACAGTAATAGTTTTCCATATCTTTGAGGCTGATACAAATTTGTTTTGTTCTTATATTTATTAGAATTTAATTTTTTTTCTTTAATCTTACGTCAAAATGTTAATCTAACACAAAATAATCAATGTGTTTGTCCTTAACTCAAAATAACATATGTACAGCGTAATAAACCCAAAAACCAATACATTGATCTTGGTTATCAACTTTATTTACTTCTTCTATGAGGGAACATATGTTTTAACATATAAAATAGGTTATACATGAGTAGGCAGGCCACGCTCAGTTCCGTACAAAAGATATTCTAATGCAATTGTAAAACCGTTTAAAAATATATGAATTGACTATTATAAAGTTGCATATTAAACTGAACTGAAACACTGAATTTCAGGTATTATTATAAAAGTAATAGTTTTAAGGTGGTATGTTATGTGCATTGCTAATTTTATAGTAGGTTCCCTAATTACTACATTTTATTTGTAATATCCCTAAGAATAAAAAAATGGTTTGATTTTCAAATAAATTTACTATTCATAATCAGTGCCTAAGTAATAACCGATTCTTTGATCGGGTAAAACCACAGACCAGAAAACCCAGCTCACGTACTAAATTGGGTTGGAAGGAAAACAACAAACAGTTTTCATAAATGGAATTCTCGCAATCCCACAATCACTCAAACGGAAACAGACTCCGCGACTGAAAGTATTGTTTACAGTAAAGCCTACCCTGCAGTTGGGATTCACTCGACTCTCTGCAGAATTTCATACTATTACTGTGAACTAGTTTCGTACGGACGAATGTACGTTGTTTGAAGACTTATCAATAATTATTATTTTGTGAAATTGCTTGATTTTCTGAAATGTTTTATATACTTCTACCAAATTAGGGATTTCTTAATCAGACCTTAGTAGGCCTCACTACCTACCTATATACAAGAGTTTTATTAAATAGGTTTTTTTTTATTTTAATGGGCTTAAGCTTAATAGCTTAACGTGTGCCTATCAAGCCTACAATTTATGACAAAAAATGTAAACCTTTTTATGTTTTGAGATAAAAATAAAGTATAATAACCAACACAAAAATATATTTATTAACAGACGATCTATCAACTTGATTTTCCCAATATAACAACGTAAAACGACTTCAGATATTGGCTCTTATAGGCCACTGAACCTCTGTAATCCCTCGTGATGTGTGGGTTTGACATATGTCAATGGAAGGCCCTTGTGCATATCACGATAACTAGAGTGTTCACACACTTTTATTTTGTTTAACAACAATTATATAGCTTGTAATAGTTCCTATATACATTCCATTAGCGATTAATTATGTTTCTTTATTTATTGTTCTTGTCTTTTTTACAAGATTGTACCCCATAAAGCTCTGCTTAGAGAACTTGAAAAATAATTTTAGATTATTGTATAAAAATCAAAGTTTTTTCTCAAGATCTGCTTCCTCGATGTTCACTATATTTCTCTTCTAAATGTAAATAGATAAAAACTTTCAGATTATAACTGTGCTTACGAAAAACTTGCTTGATTACTTTTTATTCTAAGTCCATCTTGAAATTCCGTTTGCTGCTAAATGCCTTTAAGAAGAAATAGATGTGTATCGTAAGAGACTAAATCCAAAACCTAACCTCTCTTTGGTTTATTAACGTTAATATATCAATACAAGAAATCTGTTACGCACAAGTCTTAAAGGAGATTAAACATTAGGGATTTAAATTTATTCTTTATTTTGATTTTTGGATAAATGTATCCTCATAAATGCTAGCTTCGCACTAACGGAAGCCATATCATAAGCTCTCTCACTTGCTACTATAATTCAATACGATAATATTATACCGTATGACACATTTTGATGAAAAATTAATACTTTACGGAATGCGAATTTGTAATACCGACGAAGGTGGTTTAGTCAGAAAGTGTAACGTAAATTTACTGTTAGAATATTTATTTAAACTAGTACTCTTTAAATAAATAAATTTCATCTGCAAACTCCAAAATGTAGTTTCCGAGTGAATAGAATGTATTAATTATTAAATTAGCCCTACAACAGTGAGCAGTCCCAACAGATAAAATGGCAGCAGAAACATAAACCCTTTGCCTGCCTCATAAAATAGTTGTGGCTTTTGTAATATATTGGTCTGTAAAACTAAGCCAATGTTGTGGACAGTTCCACTCCAGCTGTTAAAGGATTGTTTGAAGTAAATGCTGCAATTATTTCTAGGTATGTTGATAGTCTTTTTATAAAACACAAGCTGTTCTCCACACAGAGTTAGATATTAATGTCATTTCAAAATTATATTTTGAAATACTCTGAAGTTATAATTTTCTGCAAATATTTTGAAGATATTCCTAAAATTGATTTTATAACTTTATTCAAACATTAACTAATTGTAAATACAAGTTTTATTCTTGTATATTTTAATCCATTGATAATGTGTTTGTAAAATTGATATCCAACTGAATTTTTATATTTATTTAAACTAACTACATTATCCATTTATAGATAATAACTCAATCTCTCCTAAATAATTTCCAGGTTGAAATACGAGTATAATAAATAATAATATATAAATAATTTCCTCGTATACTGCAATACTTAGAAAACACTTAAATAAACATACTATAACACTTAGATTGACATACTGTAACACTTAGATTGACATACTGTAACACTTACATTAACATACTGTAACACTTAGATTGACATACTGTAACACTTAGATTGACAAACTGTAACACTTACATTAACATACTGTAACACTTAGATTGACATACTGTAACACTTAAATTAACATACTATAACACTTACATTAACATAGTGTAACACTTAGATTGACATACTGTAACACTTACATTAACATAGTGTAACACTTAGATTGACAAACTGTAACACTTAGATTTACATAATATAACACTTACATATCTAACTTGCTTTATGCTCCAACACTTGAGGATATCTAATACCAAAATAATAAAATATCGCAACTGAATCTATCTAATACCATTGAAAATCTTCAAAATTTAAATGGCAAAGTCTTACAATTGGGCCGGACGAATTGCGACCTGAGTGCTATAATTAGTGTATATATGGGTTCCAGCAGCGGAGGGAAATAATTTCACCACTCCACCTCCGTACATCATGTCTTCTGTCATAACTTCTGTCTTCAAGTGTTCAACTTCCGCAAAAGTGTTTACTTGTAAATAAATAACTGTGATGACCCGTACAAGTATGTTTTATTACTATTTATGCTTACATCATTATTAGATTATTATTTATTGTGTTATGATTATTAACAATTGTTATTTGAATACCAAATAATGGTTTAGTTTAGTCATTCTTACCTTGTTTCGTTAGTTTTGATCGATTTAACCTATGTTCTATGTTCACTGCTGATAATGACGTAGTGGGTAAGCTTGCTACTATGTTGCCACCACGCTGCGTAACCTTATCGTCTACTAGTCTCCATAACAGTATTAAATGGAATGTCATGGTGAGGGGTAAAAAGTTAACTGTCTCACTTCCACCAATCAGTGCATCTCCCTCACACTAGTGCTTTCAGTAGGTCGCAATGTAAGCAATCTAAGCGACCTATCTACAGTATGAATACCTTTAGCTTTGAGTATTTAAATGTGTTTAAATGTTACTTGTTTATAATACATATATTTGTTAAGTAAATTATTCTACTAGTTATAAATAAATGTTCTTAATTTGTACAACTATCTTTTCGTCGTAAAAAATGGTTTTAAAAATGTCACTTAGTTCAGAACTACCTATGTTTTTAATAGTCTAAAATAAAATTAGGTTAAATCTAATAAAATTTTAAATTATGATTTAAGTAAAACCAAATAAATAAACAAATTTTTGGCTTATATTCAAGATATCCTTTATATTAATAAAAGTAATTTTGACCTTACCACTAATCTAAGATAATTAGTGAAAAATATGTTTAAAAGGTTAGTAACTGGTTATTACAACATGTTGTAACTAATTTCATAAATATATTAGTTATGAAATACTTCATAAGTACAATGTTGTAATACAATAATGAAAATCAATATATAAATTCGTAAAATCATTTTCATCATTTTATTACAGCATTATACTTATGAAGTGTTCAGTTCTTTCCAAATCCATTCCACTCAACACCACTTACCACGTTAAGCCTAGAATGGGGGATAATTTAGTTAAGACCTTCTCTTAAGCGCTACTGTCTTCCCTTAGTGAACCCTCTAAGACCCCTCCGTGCAAAACTAATTATATAACCTTAAAAATGGTTAGTCGATTTCTTAATTACAAACTATTGACTAAATTCCACATTCATTTGTGAATTATTCTCTCAAATGTTGTCTTATTTATATGACTTCGTTTACTATTCATTATATTGCACTGAGCTTAAGTATAAACCATTTATCAAAATTACATAATATTCATGGAATTATATTAAAATAATTAAATATCATGAATAATATAAGTACCTTTTTAAGTTGTTTTATTTTAATTGACTAATAGTTTAATCCACAAGATATAAATAAATTACGATTTATTTTAAAATGTTAATGTTACAGAATTATTTGCTTCATATATGAGCATAAGGTTACTATAATATATTCATTTATTTATTTTTACAGTACAAATTGATCATTTTTACAAATTATAACATGAAAAACAAGATAAAAGAAAAACATGAAAGTAAAAATAATGCTTGAAACAATAACAATATCAATGTGTAATATCAATTCAAACATTCTATATTTACTAATAAATAACAAGAAGAAAATTACGTGCTATTTCAATTTAAATACTAGATACAGCTTTAATTGAAATGAGATTTAAATCATAAATCTCAATTCAATAAATAAAATGTAAGGCCGTTGGTAGCCAACCTAAGCAGGTGGGTTGAAAGACTTTTATATGTAAAAGAATGATTCCTGCAGTAACGTTTATGACAACAAGTAAATATCAGCACCAAACACGAAGGCTCCACTCAGCTCGTAATATGGGTGTGACCTAAGTAATGTATTTGACATAAAATGTGTTGGGAAATATACTCCTCTTGATATTGAAGAGGACCGTCAGTAAGAATGATTAATTTCAGTAGTACATTTTTTAGTAAAACTTTAATAGATCTAAAAAAACTAATAATATGTTTTAAACAATGTCTGAAGTTTGTTGCAATTCATAAGGAGTTCAGATGTTCTACACATCAAGTAAGAAACGAAGGCGATGTTTTATTTTTTTGATCAGATGTTTGAATGGTGTAAGAAACAATTGTTCAAATATGGCTTATCCAAGATATGTGGACTTAAACAATTCAATACAAGTTGAATACTTGAATAGGGATACAAATTTTTATTTAAATTTGGGATAGTTTATGTGTTCATGAAGTAGTACCATTTACAGTAAAAACGTGATCTTCCTAAATACTGATCTTTTGCAACTAAAGTGTTTTTGTGAACAAAAGGAATTGTTGTAATTATGTGCATCAATGTCCATCCAATTAAATCCACATTTTGAAGATAGTGTATCCTGCATGGTAAGATAAGTCGATTTCTCCCTAAAATCCACATTTTGAAGATAGTGTAATCTGTATCGTAAGATAAGTCGATTTCTCCCTAAAATCCACATTTTGAAGATAGTGTATCCTGCATGTTAAGATAAGTCGATTTCTCCCTAAAATCCACATTTTGAAGATAGTGTAATCTGTATGGTAAGATAAGTCGATTTCTCCCTAAAATCCACATTTTGAAGATAGTGTATCCTGCATGGTAAGATAAGTCGATTTCTCCCTAAAATCCACATTTTGAAGATAGTGTATCCTGCATGGTAAGATAAGTCGATTTCTCCCAAAAATTCTCGTTTTGATTATTATGAAAAGAAGCAAAGTCTAAACTCGACATCGTGAAAGATATTTGAACGAATTCTTTGATTAATGATTAATTAATTCCAATTTAAAAGTGAATTATATGTTTATGATGATATTAATATGATGTCCATTTTTAAAAGAATATAATAGCATTTAAAATGTTAGTATATGTTTTGTATTTAACTTTTATAATCTATGAATAGTTTATAACATTTATTTTATCGTGGTGTTTATCTATATCAAAATGTCATTTTTTTAGTATATTTCTTCTTGTACCCATTGTTTCAAGTATAAAGAACGTTTGTCTGTATAATTAGCTATGGGGTAATTTTCTATATGCTATTAAACACTATTTTATTCAAATATTTAATAAGGGTATTCGAAATGTGTTTTGCTTAATTTTTATAACAATATTAATATATTTTGTTCAAAGAATTAAGGAACACTAATTTGTGTTTTGTTTATTGGAAACAAATGTTCTAATATGTATAAAGTATTACAATATAGAATAGAATAGAATAGAGTAATTGTATTTCCTGCAAAAACATACTACAGATACAGTTTCAATTTAACATATATACAGGAATTTCTAACCATCGCTGCCAGTAAAGATGGTTAGTACATCAAAAATGTCTCTTTTACATCACTGTCTAGTGAGTCAGGCTCAATCAATGTTCATTTCATTCATACACGAGCGGCGTATCTGTGGCGATTGATATACTTAATATTTAACTGAACAACATGACGTAATATAATTAAATCTGAACAAATCTTAGTATCAGTAATAAATAATCACAATAACAAGCATTTATTAATCTAACAAAACATACAACTGAAATAAATTTTTAAAAAACTACTGTAAAATATTTGTAAGGGTTTCAATACTGTCAAAAGTGAATAACCATTGTTTAATTCTTTTTGAAAAGTATTCACTAACATTACATTTCCTAAGATCAGTTGGTCACTGATTATATACTTTCGGTCCAACAAAGAGGAAACAGTTTTTAAAACAAGTTCTAACAATCTTTGCTTGTCTGACATTATTCAATGCATTCCCTCTAGTGTTGTAGCAGCTTTGAAAATGTTCTCTGTTACCACTTCGTATATAAAATTCTTTCAGGACTTTGTAAATAAAAAGATGCCTAAGCGGTAATATTTTTAATTGTTGGAAAAGTGGAAAGTAAGGATGGTGCTTATTTTTTCCAAGAATAATACGTACGAAATATTTCTGAGTTTTTACTATTGGTTCGAGGGTTGATATTTAAGCAAACAGTAATTTTTATTTTATATAATGGATTCAACAGGCTTTTTTAGGCTTTGTATTATATATCTTGAGTATTTTTAATTTTTGAGCACGTTTCTACAGTATGGGACATTTAATGTTTCTAAAGCTTTTTATTTAGTCTGCTTTTTTCAGTAGGTATCCAATTATTGTATCATCTTCTTTTACAAACAGATCAGTAGTATTCTTTGTATAATTCCTCTGTTGTCAGCAAACTTCAGTAAAATTCTCTGTTGTATGAATCAAATAAAAGATTATATTTGATTCTTTAGACTGATTGAGAATATTATCGTAATTTCTTTACTTAGTTTAGCTTTATAAAACCTCTAAAACATATTTTATTTTTAGTAAACATGAGTAATCTCTTTGTTGGCTATGTATTGGATCACAGCCTACAATATAGATGTTACTGTATGAAGTGTGTTACTATCATAAAACACGAAACACTTAAATGAAAAACAAATATTTTTCTCGCATAAATTAATATTCATAACTCATACAGTACGTATATTTATAATTAACTTCCTAATGTTCTGAACATGCTTAACCAAGATTTATTACGAATACATATTTACTTTTAAATAAAAAGAAAGATAATATAACTCCTTTATACAACTTTCTGAAATAAAATTTGATTTTGTATAGATAATAAAGGAAATAAACTTGTATAATATTTTTTCAAATTCTATTAACAGGCCATGAATTTAGATATAGCCAAAGAAGATGTCTTCAAGAATGCTATACCAAGAACATTGCATCAATATGCTCCTGTAAATAATAATGATAGACTACTCATCTTTGACAATATTTTGTTTTTTTATATTTGTTAATAATACAAATTTGACGGAATATATGATTTTCTTATTGTATTTTTTTTGCCACTTTAAATTTAATTTTTGCTGCCACTTATTTATGTTTTTAATATAATAAGTAATGTCTCATTTTTATTTATGGTAATTCATTGAACAATTTTGTGAGATTTGATTTCTTCACAAAAACAGTAAAATGAGGAAAGAGTATAATAAAATACCAAAATGTACTATAGTGATTACTTACTATGTATAAATGAAACACCATAAATAAAACTAGACAAATTTTCTGCAGCGTATATGCAAACATATTATTTTTAAATAGAATATAAAACAATTTAAATTTTACAAATATTGTTATTCACAAACAAAACGTTGAGATTAAATTATGTGATCAAAATTATATGTTCATTTAGAAATAAAAATTAGTAGATTTTGTATTTATGATGCAATTTATATAGAAAACGAAATCATCTAACAAATGTAGATGGGGCTTAAATTTGAAAATGTATATAAAACAGATTATTTTCTTACTAATTCAATCTAAACATTACAATTTTATTTATCAAAAACATGTAAAGGCCAAAAAAGGTTTCGGAATCCTGTAATTATTTTACAGATTATCCAGAAACGTTTCAGTAACTCGAGTGAAAGTGTAGGCTTTTTATAATGGTGACTGAGAGGATGAGCTATATGGGCTGTATTAGATATCTCACTCACCAAAGGGATCAAATGGAGTATCTGCTTTTATCCAAACTGTTTGATTGCAAACAGATACAGATTTACAAGTAATTTACCCCTGCTTTTTGTTTTTATCTTTAATTTTACTCCACGAGAGCTTTAAAAGATCTGTATTACTTTACAATACTTTATTTAAAAAATAAAATATGTTATTTATATAAATATAGCATTATTCACCTTCAATATGCGTTGTTCTAGTCAATTTTAATATCTCAAATAGTGACTGAAAAAGTATACTACAACTTGCTTTGTGTAATCTAATATTGAAAAAAAGAAAACCCTAGTTTAAATACATGTAATTTTGTGATAGTTGTGGAACTTTTGTGTGTTTTGTATATACTAAATAGATGGCATCTGATGTAAACTGATTTGTATATATAAGGGTTCCATCATCTATTTATGATTACACCTTTACAAACTATATAATTAGCTGTCAAGGTCATAATTAGCTTTAATTTGTACTAATGTATTTTTTATTAAGTTTAAGGAAACTATAATCAAAAACTATATTTTTCTGCTTAGAATGAATAAGGTATAGTAAGCTATAGCACTAGAAAAGTAAATAATAATAGTTGCCCACCCGCCCACACATACTTTATTACTGGTATTGATACACCCACTACAAACACGTAGAGGCGTATTGACTCATTCGCCCACCCTACCTACACAGTAGTGTTGACACACCTGCCCACCCATACACGTACAAGGGTATTGACCCATCCGCCCACCCATACACGTACAGTAGTATTGACCCATTCGCCCATCCATACACGTACAGGAGTATTAATTGACCTATCCACCCACCCTACCTACACAGTAATGTTGACCCACCTGCCCACCCATACACGTACAGAGGTATTGATTGACCCATCCGCCAACTCATACACATACAGAAGTATTGACCTATCCACCCACCCCTACACGTACAGTAGTATTGACCCATTCGCCCACCCATACACGTACAGAAGTATTGACCCATCCGCCTACCCCTACACGTACAGTAGTATTGACCCATCCGCCCACCCCTACACGTATAATTATTGTATTGTAATTTCGGTGACTATTATATACTAAAACTCTTATGGCTAATGGAAATATTTAAAATCTTGTTTTTTATTTCAATTAATTGTCCTTTTTACTGAAACATATGCAAAAGACGCTTGTTAAAATATGTATTTTTCATTAGACTTACAGAACTGCAATTGATGATATAAAATAACAAATAGTGTAACTATAATAATAGATAACACTCATATTTTGCTAATAATATTTTAATTAACTTCCTAATTTTTTGCTTTATAAACCTCTTGAGTACACATACCTTGTTCATAAATTGTTGGTGAAATTATGTTATCTGGGCGGTGAAACAAAATTCAATTGAATACAATTTGAAACAAATTACTTAAAACAGTGCAACTAAATGTATACCATGGCTATTAATAATTGTCAAAACAATTCGATTATGATATATATATACACTTTTAGAGTCATTATATTAAAGTATATTTAAAGTAGTTGTAGCTAAATGTTTGTGTAAAGCTACTAAGGAACGACAGAAATATTGTTAGTTAAGGACATGTCACGATATTTAGTGAAAGCTCCTTCACCGATAAACTGATAAAGTTTTAACGAGGACTTGAAAGTAATCTCCTTAACTGCTTTAAGAAGAAGAACGTTGACGTGAGTGTTCATGAACTCATCTGAACTCCAGCGAAGAATATCGACATTTTTGTAGTATATAGTTCACTGTGTGTAAAAATGTATTTCTCGTATTCGCGTGGATTTGAAAACTTTAATACTTGAAGAATATTCCACTTCTGTGCTTTTAAACAAACTAAACATTTTAATTAAATAAATGGATGAACAATTGCGTAAAAAATATTTATTGGATTCATATATAAACTTAAGTTGCCTAATTATTGTTAAACAATAAGCTTAATTAACAGATCAACTTAATTAATTAAAATAATTAGGAAAACTGGTTATTCAGATTATTAGTAGAATTCCCGGTGACCTACTGTTGAAAGTTGCTGATCTTTTTTTGTTAACTTAATAACACAAATATATCCTTGTGGTCTTATAAAGTAAACATTTAGTTGGCTTTTTGTTAGGTATTGTTAAAGAAATTTAGAATGAAATAATATTAGTATGTATTCCGTTTGTGTAAATTAAACGTTATTGTATTGAAATATAATACAAGATCTTTCCATGTCTGGTAGCAAAATGTAAGTTATTTGAAATCTTAAATTTATGCACAGAAGAAGAGGAAAGGACAGTATTGTGATCACTTGCTTTTTTAAGGCTTACATACGAGCATATATAGTGTATTTATTTTGAAAATAATTTACTTCACTTATACACCTCGAATTGGTTGAAGACTCTATTAATTTGTAATTGCACCTCTCTCCCCACTGGGATCAACTTAAGGAAAGCATTTAGTATATAAAATTGTAAAATATATTTTATTTACTATCAGGATTTCAAAATATTGTATTGGAAACATTAAAAAAATCATATGTAAGTTTAAATGTTGGTTTTAAGATATTATCCTGTATATCAGATTGTACAGTATATGCTCATGGCCGTTTTTGTGTGTTTATGACTGGTGCAAAACCCTTTAAACAACATAAAATAAATTGAGCAAACATTTATCATGCCAGGCCACAGTTTTTGGCCCAACGACACGGACTTTGGTCACATAGAAAAAGAGCATGAGAAGACATGAACACATTTATGTGCTACAACAGCTTGCTGAAACATTAAAGGGATTTAGGTCAAAGAAGCAAACATTTGAAGTCATTACAATAAAATAAACAGATTTCATAACAACTGATCAAGTTTGCGCTGCTCTTACAAAAAGAAAAGAGTGTGACGGAGAGAAAGTTGAATGGCTAAAGATCACAAGTTTATGTGTAAGACAAATTCGTCCTTATGGCATGTTTTATAAGTACACACACAATAGTGATGTTGAGTACCACTCAATCAGTCTCAGTAAACGTCTCCAAAAAAGAAATCAAAAACACTTGAAACCAAAAGATCTGTACCCAGTAAGTCAGTTCCTCTTCACCACCTTCCTTTGGTCACAAAGAATCCGAACGGCAAACCAATTTCTACTGAAAAAGTCTGACTTAAAATAATGTTAAAACTTGTGCCACCAATTCACTACGGATTTGTTGAAGTCTTGTTACAGATACAGGAAATAGCTACCAATGAAAGCAACGACGAAGGATAGGTTGATAATATAATAAGTCTTTTATTTGAATTGTTTTTAATTTTGTTTGGTCTTATCACTGCTTTAATAATAAAATCAAAATGTAGAAACAGTAATGATCTTATTTACTCCTTAATTTACAAATAAAAGCTGCCCAGTAAAAACAATTGTCAATACATTGTCATAATTTAATGTAACCATAACATTTTGAACACATTTTCGCAATTATAAATATGGAAGCAAAATATGTTAAATTACTTATTTTACATGTAAATATTGGTTCACTGAAGCATCCAGGTGCAATAGTAACTGTCATGAACCAGACTGAACCATGTCAGTACGCTAAAATTTTGAAAAATTATGTTCATCCCTTGGTGATTTTTATATTAATTTTTATCAGCAGTTATGAAGATAAAATTATTGTATATTTTAAGATTATCACAAACCTACTACATTTAGTTCAATTTCTAAGTGCTATTTAGCATCAAATATTGAAAACCTATTATTGTTCGTATTGAAAAATTAAAAATATGGAGTTGGTTCAATTTGGTATCATGCCATCCAAGTACAAAACTAGGCACTACACAACCATTTTGTAATCTTGTTGCTGTAAATATCATTGTGATTTATTGTAAAATCATTCAAATAAAACCAATAAAAATGTGTGATTAAAATAAATATTCTTGAAGATATTACAAAACGTTTTTTAGGTTTAGCTATATACTATACGCTCTTATAGCAAGAGTATATGAGATGACATTGCATGATTAAAGATTAAACATTACAATAAATATTTTTAAGATTTATGTATGAGCCCCCAGTGAAAAATAACGTGAAACTAAAACTATTTACAAGTTAAAGCCCAATCAAATTTACTATTTTGAAGTTAAAATTGCATTAGTCAAATGGTTTATGGACGAAATTATTTCTTCAAGAGACCCAAAATATAAAAGTATCTGCTACACAAATGGCATGTATTTAACTGCAAACATCAGTCGCCATTGATGTTTGCCAACTGCTTACTCTTCTACTATTCTATGCATCCAATGACTGTTGATCGCAACGCTGACAATTAATCACAGAAATAGTTTAGTAATCCTATTATGATTGAAGAAACAGAAATTGTTGTATCCCTCACATCACACTTGAAAATGGATCGTTTAGGTTAAGTAATATTTACAATAAATATGAACTGATGTGTATTTACTTCAACCACGTGACTGGAAAACTGAAGTATTAAATAATTTATTTATGTACTGTATATGATCATAGTATATCATAAAAAGCAGTAAATATACAACTTTTAACAAAATACAATAATCAATGTTACATTTTTAGAAAGTGTGAAATAACTAGGCTAAAAACGTAAAATATTTGATCATAAAAATATATTTTTCAGTTTTCTAGAGAAATTAACAATTAATTTCAATATTGTTAATAAATAAGCAGTTCGAGGGAATACTGTGGCACTGGCCTTACAAAATTAACGTTTTTTTATCTGCCTAACAGTTCATTATCTATCAATATTAAGCCTAACTACGTATTCTTTAGCAAAATACAAATTGAACAAGAAATTATACATTTCAATTTAAAATACACGTTTAATACATACTTTACACATATATAAAATCACAAAATAAAAACACAGTAGCTCAGCCGTTGTACTCGTAGCCAAGCGATGCTAGCAATCCTAGCGGAGTTATAGCAAACAAGTGATTTGATTTGAATATTTACAAAAATGAATTGTATGAAACATAAGTAAAGTACCGTGCTATCTAGCGGAGGGATTCCGTAGCTCTGCGACACGACCACTCGGATCGCTATCGTCGAGCAGTTGGCATTTTCTTCTCAAGAGTAAGCTTTGCTACTGTGTGTTTATATTAAACTAAGTAAAATCCTTTCACGTCCTAAATTAATCAGTAACTAATACTGTATTCTCAAAATGATAAAGCTTAAAGTTTGCCCTATTTGATAATAACTAAATGATTCAGTTTCACAAAGTATTAAATTCCAAATAATCTATTGGAGTGACAACTGAGGATGTCATTTTCAGGCAGACTGAATCCACTCAGACATGTTCAATACTAAAATAAATCATTTGCCCACAGCACGGATCTAATTTTATGCACAAAAGCACATGAAAGCAACGAACCTTTATCGGGCTTAGTGCACATAAAAAGCTTGTGGGCAGTCGGTCATTCCTTTTCTACATTTACTAGACGTTTTTATTAAAGAGACGCTTTTATTAAATTATATATACTAATTTACAAGTTGGAATAAATGTTATTGGAAACAAATAAAATATCAAAAATGTTCAATAATATTGATCAAGTTGTGCAACACATTAGCTACACTACCTATAGATTATCTGTTCTATTTTAACAATATAATTTTACATAAATATTATTTAAATGTGAAGATATTAAATTTAAAAAAAGTAAATGAGTTTCAGATGCATTTTAACATCCATAAATTTTCAATCAAAACTATGCAGTTTTTTCTAAAAATGCATATTGATACCCGCTTAAATAAATGATTACATTCTTCCTTTAAATTGTTAACTAACCAATAACTATTTGAAGAAGACTTATAAGTTAAGGAAATTATAAACCATTCAATTTTATTTTTATTTTTTTATGGTAAAAAACCATTTTTTTACAACAGGTCAACAAATTGTTTAACCTGAACATTATTAGTATGTTCAGGTTAAACAATTTTTTTTATAAAATTTAATGGTTTGGTCGATCTATAGAATTGCTGCTTCCATTTTCCATCCCTGAGGTTTGATTATGGTTGCACTCTTACTTGATCTGGGGCATACAGTGAAAGGTTGCTACATAAATGGGCAAAATCCGCTGAATTTTGTCCTGTTAGCCATTTTTAAATAATTCGTGCAATTTGAGGTTAAGTACCTAAGATAAGCTAGTGATTGTGTTGTGATGGTCCACGGTAATTTTTGTTTTCTTTCAACTTAGTACGAAGATAGTTAGGGCTTGTGAACGTGCAGTGATCGTGTTTATACAGGTATTTTATGGGACTAATATGATTTCTTCTGGAAGCAATATTCTCGAAGATAGTTTTACTCTTTCCATTTCTCACTACTGCAATAACAGTGAATATTAATTTCTATTCAAGTTATTTAAGAAAACAGGACCTTACAGTATTTTCGTCAGACTATTAGGAGATCAATAAAATGTTGAGTTATTTTATTTTTAATATTGTTTCAATTTAATTGTTAAAATGTATTTTTCTATATCATAATAATTATGCTTAAGTTTTTGTTAAAGAAGTTTTTAAGTATTAATTTTTAAGTTTGTTTCATGAATAAACTTTTTCCAGGAATTGTTTTATTTGTAACGTTTATAACAGTCATATGCGTATTAATAAAACAAAAAAGCATTCGCTATTTTTGCATAGAACGTGTTTTGGCAACCACAATTCAATTTGTTCAAAGCAACTTTGAATAGAAGCTGTCAAACAACCCGCGTATATTTTAATAATTATATTTTAGTTAAAATACCATCAATCAGTATTTTTCAGTACTAGTTCTTTAAAATAAAAGATATACTTAATTTAAACTATTGATTAATAAAGGAAAAAATGTAAGATCTCAAGCCATTACTGGCGTCATTTAACCATTAGCGGTTAAGCTAGAATAAAAGTAATTGGCTTTGCATACAAACTGACATGTTGCCTTGATGCAATTTTTATTATCCAATAAGCAAACAAACAGTAAGCAAATTTTTACTATCCAATACCAAAGTACGTACTAAAATATAATTGTTATTATTACGTATAATAAAAAAAACTTTTCAGGAATGTTCGAATACTTGAATAACTAAACTAGTGTTGTCCTCCATTCTTGATATTATATTTGTTATACACTGTTTTATGGCAAAATTAGGTTAATTTACGTAACTTATACATTTATTACTATTTGACGTCTTCTTATACTGAGCTTTTTTAGTTTGACGTATGGGTTCATTTTATGAGATGTCGTTTTTTAAGTATAATACTTTCGTTTTATTAAAGGTTAAAACGTAATGGCATTTTTTTATCAATTTTAGAATATGACATATAGAACAATCCAAATCATAAATTTATGCAATACTATTAAATACACAAAACTGAACCAGAACAGTTTGTAATTTGTACCTCCAAGCTGTCACTACAAAATTCCACTATTGTACAGACTAATAGTTTCAAATATCACTATTCCAAATTCACCAAACTTCAAACTATCAATAAAAATTAGTGTTGTAGCATTTTTATGTCTTCATATTTGAACTTACTGAGAGTAAGAGAACTTCAGAACTAAGAATGAAATATTTAATAACAAAATTATTCTTTATTTTAAAATATTTTTCTAATTATTCAGTGAATTACTAAAATATGATATTTCGTCAGGTTTATTTCATTTATGTTTGATAATTATTGCATGAATTTTTACTTAATTATTTATTTAAAAATTGTTTATTATGCTAATTATACTTTTATAGAATAAATCTACTTACCTTTTATAGAATAAATCTTCTTACGTAAACACTCTCGTGAGAAAGTTGCTTTATTTTAAAATGTTATCACATTTAATGATAAATTTTAGCAATAAATCTTGACAGATACGTAACATGTTGCATGTACTTACAAAGTAGTAACAGATACATTGGTTAAGATAACGTTTGTTAAGATAGAACGAACTTTACTACGAAATTACTAAACTACCAAGCATAATTTAGGTTAATATTAAATTAACCATCATAATTATAATAGAAAATAGACCTAGTTATATTCGTAAATAATCTAGAGATATATTAAACACAGGCGTATAATTTATAATTGCGAATTCATATTCATATATATTCTAAAGCAATTTTAATCATATATCTTGAACGAATTGATTCCTCAACCTGGCATGATTCCTCAACCTTACACGGCTTAAGAGAGACAAATTAAGTAAATAAGTTTAAGTGGATATTTTCATTATCTAATACTTATTCGATCTCCTTATTATTTTATGTAACTATTTATATTTCAAATAAATAATCTGAATGTAGTAGTATAGTTTAAAACTGTCATTTTGTGTTAATCAACAATAATTAGGTTACAATGTCGGCACTGGTGGCGCAGTGTTGTAGCCCAGCTACTTAGGCACAAAGTGTTTGGGAGATTGTAGGCGATAGGTCCCATGCTCGGTTCTCAACCGACACGTCATCCACTCAATGGTTTTCATCAAGTAGACACTACTAGAGAAGTCTGGAGTGTCCATGTTGAGTGGTAGTCAAGGTTCGGATGTTTTGTAGGGAAGAGAACAGAGTGTCAGACTTGTCAGTTAGCTGAAAATCATACCAATACTGCGTGGTTCGGATTCCACGTAAAGCTGTAGGTCCTATAGTTGCCCTGGCTATTGGGCTATTAATAAATAGTCCTTTCTGAGCTAAGTCGAATTCAGATAGTAACAATGACTACACTCGTTCAATTACACTCATCACACTCATTTACTCCTCATATTCGCCCATATCTCTCCGACCGGTGTCTTAGAGATGAATAATAATTAATACAGTTAGAACAAACCCTAAACAAACAAAAATTTCAGTTACGTAAATATTTAAAACCACTAATTCGTAACTACTGTATCTACTTTACGATAGTTAGCAAAGAGTGAAATAATGATACTCAAGTACTCTCAGTCTACCAACAAGAAAGAAAATGGCAATGACAAGTGAGAGGTAATGGCTTGGAATACCTGATAAATGTTATATCTTCCACTGTCTTGAGGTGGGCTTGGTCTTAACAAATGTTTAGCCTTTAATGCTTTTCTACATTTGTACTTATTTTAATAATTAATCAAAACTAAAGGTTTTAATATAAAAACAAACTATCAAAGACAATAAATTGAATAGTAACTATAATTAAGTATTCATATTTATAACCCTCTTATTCATTTTTATAATGAAAGGGTACTTAATTATAGTTATTATTCAACTTATTAAACTAGTAGCCCTAACTCGTGAACCAACTTATACATATCAAAGACAAATTTACTAAGACTTCTGTAGAAAAATTACGAAATACCAGTCTGAAAAGTATTTGAATTGTAATTCTTCAAGCAGACATTGAAGTTCATTGGAAAATGATAACATGTAACGTGACATGTATACATGTTTTGGTCACTTAAGGAGGCTTTTCGTGCTCATCCATTATTCCCCCCCATAACTTCCTCATTATTTCACTTGTTCATTCACTCCTCATTATTGTTCTCGCCATTCTTCTGTTCATTTTACTTTTGATCGGGGTTTTATATGTGATGGATACTTCCCAGCTGTTTTTAATGTAGTGTTTTACAATATATAAATAACAATCTTGTTTTATCTCCCATTGTAGTTAATGTTAAATATGCAATAACATTTTATTAAATTTTCCAGTAAAAACTGTTGTATTATTTAGCATGTTTTGGTTTTATATTAATATGTTTACATCAAGACATTTTATAAGTAATTTTAACATATTAAAACTGTTTTCTTTGTTTAAAAACTAATTTTATATTTTAACTCACAAAAGATAGCAAGTAAAAATATATGTGTTGCAAGTAAAAGAAGTAAAAGGAAATGTATTATTTCCTACTGGCAGTAAAATTTTCACGACTAATTTCAATGTTTCCTGCCATAGATTAAACATCTTCAAATTTGTTTGGATATTTAGTTTTTATTCAAAAATATTTAACCACTCAGAGTTTCACTGTTTAGATCTCAATAGAGTTCATGTTAAATTTACAATAATATTCCATTTTGACATTTTCAAGCCAAAAATGAAACAATTTAATTCCTTGTAGAAAACCTAATGTCGGAGTCATTTCACACTCTCTTGCATATTTCTTTTTGAGTATTATTTATGTTATCAAAACTTATCGTGTTTCATAGTGATGGAAATGTTAATAACTATATAATTTATATGTGTTTATGGGCGTCATATTTAATACCCATACTCATATGTTTCAAGTTTAATATTGTCAAAAAAATCCATAGCATTTTCATCGTCTTTAATGGAGGGCATTAACTTTGGAGTAAGGCGTTATGCTTACAGAGACACCAGTGTCACACGCACCTGCAATACACGCCTAAGAATCTGAGGTGATTAGAATGTCAGAGTAAGACACGTTTAAAAGTGTAAAGTGTAAAAAATAAACAAGATTAGGTGAAATAATGCCCGATAATTTATTAAGCAAATTAGAAGAAATGCCATTAGTCCCAGATGAAGGTTTTGGTTCACAAGAAGAAATTTTACAATCTTCTTCACTGGAAAAACTGGCTCATTGTTAAAATTCATTAAAATACGATACAAGGCTCGTAGTAGAGCATATTTTTCCCAAGTAAAATGAACGAACTATAATCTTAAATGAATTAATTGAGCTTGACAATTTATGAAACACTATACTCTTACCAATTATTATTTTATTTTTTGGTTATTCTAGAATTTAGAATTTAACACCCTTTGGCGTGAATCACTAAACAGTGCATCCATATTCTTGATAGCAAAAACTTCAGAACTTGAAGTAATTTTTGTTTTGTAGTTAACACAAAAGTGGAAGCTGACATCCACTTGTCAGTACAATAATCCACTTTTCTCTTGAGTGATGAGTAATTTATAAATGTAAAAATGTTTATGTAAATTTGCTTGAACACTATCAGATTTGAGGACAAGGTATTTAATCTTTATCTTCAGTTAAGTAAATGGATTTGTGCTGTTTTTGTTATCCACTGTTACAGTTGGGAGGGAATTTGGATTTGCTAATCTAAATTATTTTCATAAATGATACCTTGACTGACCAATACACACATTAACTATGTTACAAAATGGTTTGTTTACAAGAAAATCGAGAATAAAAGAGAAATTAGCAAGTTATGCGTAACTGTTTCTACTATACTGTCGATAGTCGCAAATAACGATATCATAACTTAAAGAGTCCTACAAGTTATGTATTATGTTTTCGGTTTGGATGTCTTAACTTAACTGTATTTCTTCTGCTGTTAATGTAGTACTGTTAATGCCCTCCATTAAAGACGATGAAAATACTATGGATATTTTGACAATATTAAACTTGAAACATATGAATATGCGTATTAAATATGACGCCTATAAACAAATATAACTCTACAGCTGAAGAGATAAACTTTTTAAGACTTATGTAGTGTATGAATACTTTGTTTTATATGATAAAGATATTTTGTTTCATATATTTTGATGCGTTTAACTAGGTTGACTTTCTATAGAAATTGCATTTTTTAGCTCATATGAGGATGTCAATATCAAGACATCAATATCTGAGTCGGCACTGGTGGCGCAGTGCTGTAACTCAGCTACATGGGGACAAAGTGTTTGGGAGATTGTAGGCGATAGGCTCTATACTCGGTACTCTTAATACCGACACGGCGTCCGCTCAATGGTTGTCATCAACATAGACACTACTAGAGAAGTCTGGAGTGTCCGTGTTGAATGGTAGTCAAGGTTCGGATGTTGTGTAGGGAAGAGAACTGAGTGTCAGACTTGTCAGTTAGCTGAAAATCAGACCAACACTACATGGTTCGGATTCAACGTAAAGCTGTAGGTCCCATAGTTTCTCTGGCTATTGGGCTATTAATGTTCACTCATTCACTCCTCATATTCGCCCATATCTCTACGATCGGCGTCTTAGAGATGAATAATGAATAATGATTATAGGCTTCACAAAATGTAGTACCCAAGTATTTGGTCATACTAGTTTTCAAAACCGCCTTAGTGCTAGTATTCCACGTATTAGTATTCATTATACCAGTGAATGCAAGATAGTAGGAATGTTAGTCGTAGTCACAGCTCGTATAAATTGTGTAATAACGTGCAATTTGTATTTCAGATTTACAAAGTCGTAATAGTAGAATATAAAACCTGACTCTTTATTCATAAGTAGAGAACGTTGATGTTTGTTTTTGAACTAACATTTGAATACAAACGATATCATTACTGTCACTTATGCACCGCGTTGGCGTGTTAATGATCTATATATATATATATTTGTGGCAGATCATTAATCAATCGCAAACATTAATCTTGTTGACAGTGCTCCCAATGTGTTATCGAGTGGCAGTATGTACTTATATATATATATATATATATATATATATATATATATATATATATATATCTATATATATATATATATATATATATATATATATATATATATATATATATATATATATATATATATATATATACAGGGTGTCCCAGAAATAAAGTTCCAAACTTCGGGAAATTGTTATATACTTATATACGAATGAAATGAATGAATGAAAAGGCTTATATACGAGCATATATAGTGTATTTATTTTGAAAATAATTTACTTCACTTATACACCTCGAATTGGTTGAAGACTATTAATTTGTAATTGCACCTCTCTCCCCACTGGGATCAACTTAAAGAAAGCATTTACTATATATAATTGTAAAATATATTTTATTTACTATCAGGCTTTCAAAATATTGTATTGGAAACGTTGAAAAAATCATATGTAAGTTCAAATGTTGGTTTTAAGATATTATCCTGTATATCAGATTGTACAGTATATGCTCGTGGCAGTTTTTGTGTGTTTATGATAAGTGAAAAACCCTTTAAACAAGAAATTAATAAAAGAAATTGAGCAAACATTTCTCATGCCAGGCCACAGTTTTTGGCTCAACGACACGGACTTTGGTCATATAGAAAAAGAGCATGAGAAGACATGAACAAATTTATGAGCCACAACAGCTTGCTGAACATTAAAGGGATGTAGGTCAAAGAAGCAAACATTTGAAGTCATTACAATAAAGGAAACAGATTTTATAACAACTGATCAAGTTTGCGCTGCTCTTACAAAAAGAAAAGAGTGTGACGAAGAGAAAGTTGAATGGCTAAAGATCACAAGTTTATGTGTAAGACAAATTCATCCTTATGGCACGTTTTATAAGTACACACACAATAGTGATGTTGAGTACCACTCAAACAGTCTCAGTAAACGTCTCCAAAAAAGAAATCAAAAACACTTGAAACCGAAAGATCTGTATCCAGTAAGTCAGTTCCTCTTCACCACCTTCCTTTGGTCACAAAGAATCCGAACGGCAAACCAATGTCTGCTGAAAAAAAGTCTGACTTAAAATAATGTTAAAACTTGTGCCACCAATTCACTACGAATTTGTTGAAGGCTTGTTACAGATACAGGAAATAGCTACCAATGAAAGCAACGACGAAGGATAGGTTGATAATATAATAAGTCTTTTATTTGAACTGTTTGTAATTTTGTTTGGTCTTATCGCTGCTTTAATAATAAAATCAAAATGTAGAAACAGTAATGATCTTATTTACTCCTTAATTTACAAATAAAAGCTGCCCAGTAAAAACAATTGTCAATACATTGTCATAATTTAATGTAACCATAACATTTTGAACACATTTTCGCAATTATAAATATGGAAGCAAAATATGTTAAATTACTTATTTTACATGTAAAAATTGGTTCACTGAAGCATCCAGGTGCAATAGTAACTGTCATGAACCAGACTGAACCATGTCAGTACGCTAAAATTTTGAAAAATTATGTTCATCCCTTGGTGATTTTTATATTAATTGTTATCAGCAGTTATGAAGATAAAATTATTGTATATTTTAAGATTATCACAAACCTACTACATTTAGTTCAATTTCTAAGTGCTATTTAGCATCAAATATTGAAAACCTATTATTGTTCGTACTGAAAAATTTTAAATATGAAGTTAGTTCAATTTGGTATCATGCCATCCAAGTACAAAACTAGGCACTACACAACAATTTTGTTATCTTGTTGCTGTAAATATCATTGTGATTTATTGTAAAATCATTCAAATAAAACCAATAAAAATGTGTGATTAAAATAAATATTCTTGAAGATATTACAAAACGTTTTTTTAGGTTTAGCTATATACTATACGCTCTTATAGCAAGAGTATATGAGATGACATTGCATGATTAAAGATTAAACATTACAATCAATATTTTTAAGATTTATGTATGAGCCCCCAGTGAAAAATAACGTGAAACTAAAACTATTTACAAGTTGAAGCCCAATCAAATTTACTATTTTGAAGTTAAAATTGCATTAGTTAAATGGTTTATGGACGAAATTATTTCTTCAAGAGACACAAACTATAAAAGTATCTGCTACACAAATCGCAGGACCTATTGTATTTAACTGCAAACATCAGTCGCCATTGATGTTTGCCAACTGTTTACTCTTCTACTATTCTATGCGTCCAATGACTGTTGATCGCAACGCTGACAATTAATCACAGAAATAGTTTAGTAATCCTATTATGATTGAAGAAATAGAAATTGTTGTATCCCTCACATCACACTTGAAAATGGATCGTTATGTTAAGTAATCCTTAAATTAAAGATGAACTGATGTGTATTTATTTCAACCACGTGACTGGAAAACTGAAGTATTAAATAATTTATTTATGTACTGTATATGAACATAGTCTATCATAAAAAGCAGTAAATATATAACTTTTAGCAAAATACAATAATCAATTTTACATTTTTAGAAAGCGTGAAATAACTACGCTAAAAACGTTAAATATTTGATCATAAAAATATTTTTTTCAGTTTTCTAGAGAAATTAACAATTAATTTTAATATTGTTAATAAATAAGCAGTTCGAGGAAATACTGTGGCACTGGCCTTACAAAATTAACGTTTTTTTATCTGCCTAACAGTTCATTATCTATCAATATTAAGCCTAACTACGTATTCTTTAGCAAAATACAAATTGAACAAGAAATTATACATTTCAATTTAAAATACACGTTTAATACATACTTTACACATATATAAAATCACAAAATAAAAACACAGTAGCTCAGCCGTTGTACTCGTAGCCAAGCGATGCTAGCAATCCTAGCGGAGTTATAGCAAACAAGTGATTTGATTTGAATATTTACAAAAATGAATTGTATGAAACATAAGTAAAGTACCGTGCTATCTAGTGGAGGGATTCCGTAGCTCTGCGACACGACCACTCGGATCGCTATCGTCGAGCAGTTGGCATTTTCTTCTCAAGAGTAAGCTTTGCTACTGTGTGTTTATATTAAACTAAGTAAAATCCTTTCACGTCCTAAATTAATCAGTAAATAATACTGTATTCTCAAAGTGATAAAGCTTAAAGTTTACCCTATTTGATATTAACTTAATAATTCAGTTTCACAAAGTATTCAATTCCAAATAATCTATTGGAGTGACAACTGAGGATGTCATTTTCAGACCGACTGAATCCACTCAGACATGTTCAATACTCAAATAAATCATTTGCCCACAGCACAGATCTAATTTTATGCACAAAAGCACATGAAAGAATGGAACCTTTATCGGGCTTAGTGCACATAAAGAGCTTGTGGGCTTTGCAGTACGTCATTCCTTTTTTACATTTACTAGACGTTTTTATTAAAGAGACGCTTTTATTAAATTATATATACTAATTTACAAGTTGGAATGAATGTTATTGGAAACAAATAAAATATCCAAAATGTTCAATAATATTGATCAAGTTGTGCAGCACATTAGATACGCTACCTATAGATTATCTGTTCTATTTTAACAATATAATTTTACATGAATAATATTTAAATGTGAAGATATTAAATTTAAAAAAGTAAACGAGTTTCAGATGCATTTTAACATTCATAAATTTTAAATCAAAACTGTGTAGTTTTTTCTAAAAATGCATATTGATACCCGCTTAAATAAATGATTACATTCTTCCTTTAAATTGTTAACTAACCAATAACTATTTGAAGAAGACTATAAGTTAAGGAAATTATAAACCATTCAATTTTATTTTTATTTTTTTATGGTAAAAACCCAATTTTTTACAACAGGTAAACAAATTGTTTAACCTGAACATTATGAGATTTTTTTTTTTTTTTTAATAAAATTTAATGGTTTGGTCGATCTATAGAATGGCTGCTTCCATTTTCCATCCCTGAGGTTGGATTATGGTTGCACTCTTACTAGATCTGGGGCATACAGAGAAGGTTGCAATATAAATTGGCAAAATCCGCTGAATTTGGTCCTGTTGGCCATTTTTAAATAATCCGTGCAATTTGAGGTTAAGTACCTAAGATAAGCTAGTGATTGTGTGGTAATGGTCCATGGTAATTTTTGTTTTCTCTCAACTTAGTACGAAGATAGGGCTTGTGAACGTGCAGTGATCGTGTTTATACCGGTATTTTATGGGACTAATATGATTTCTTCTGGAAGCAATATTCTCGAAGATAGTTTTACTCTTTCCATTTCTCACTACTGCAATCACAGTGAATATTAATTTCTATTCGAGTTATTTAAGAAAACAGGACCTTACAGTATTTTCGTCAGATTATTAGGAGATCAATAAAATGTTGAGTTATTTTATTTTTAAGATTGTGTCAATTTAATTATGAAAATGTATTTTTCTATATCATAATTATGCTTAAGTTTTTGTTGAAGAAGTTTTTAAGTATTAATTTTTAAGTTTGTTTCATGAATAAACTTTTTTCCATGAATTGTTTTATTTGTAACGTTTATAACAGTCATATGCGTATTAATAAAACAAAAAAGCATTCGCTATTTTTGCATAGAACGTGTTTTGGCAACCACAATTCAATTTGTTCAAAGCAACTTTGAATAGAAGCTGTCAAACAACCCGCGTATATTTTAATGATTATATTTTAGTTAAAATACCATCAATCAGTATTTTTCAGTACTAGTTCTTTAAAATAAAAGATATACTTAATCTAAAATATTGATTAATAAAGGAAAAAAATGTAAGATCTCAAGCCATTACTGGCGTCATTTAACCATTAGCGGTTAAGCTAGAATAAAAGTAATTGGCTTTGCATACAAACTGACATGTTGCCTTGATGCAATTTTTATTATCCAGTAAGCAAACAAACAGTAAGCAAATTTTTACTATCCAATACCAAAGTACGTACGAAAATATAATTGTTATTATTACGTATAATAAAAAAAAACTTTTCAGGAATGTTCGAATACTTGAATAACTAAACTAGTGTTGTCCTCCATTCTTGATATATTATTTGTTATACACTGTTTTATAGCAAAATTAGGTTAATTTACGTAACTTATACATTTATTACTATTTGACGTCTTCTTATACTTAGCTTTTTTAGTTTACATATGCGTACATTTTATGAGATGTCATTTTTAAGTATAATGCTTCCGTTTTATTAAAAGTTTGAACTTAATGGCATTTTTTTTATTAATTTTAGAATATGACATATAGAACAATCCAAAGCATAAATATATGCAATACTATTAAATACACAAAACTGAACCAGAACAGTTTGTAATTTGTATCTCCAAGCTGTCACTACAAAATTCCACTCTTGTACAGATTAATAGTTTCAAATATCACTATTCCAAATCCACCAAACTTCAAACTATTAATAAAAATTAGTGTTGTAGCATTTTTATGTCTTCATATTTGAACTTACTGAGAGTAAGGGAACTTCAGAACTAAGAATGAAATATTTAATTACAAAATTATTCTTTATTTTAAAATATTTTTCTGATTATTCAGTGAATTACTAAAATATGATATTTCGTCAGGTTTATTTCATTTAGATTATTATTGCATGAATTTTTACTTAATTATTTATTTAAAAATTGTTTATTATGCTAATTATACTTTACCTTTTATAGAATAAATCTTCTTACGTAAACACTCTCGTGAGAAAGTTGCTTTATTTTAAAATGTTATCACATTTAATGATAAATTTTAGCAATAAATCTTGACAGATACGTAACATGTTGCATGTACTTACAAAGTAGTAACAGATACATTGGTTAAGATAACGTTTGTTAAGATAGAACGAACTTTACTACGAAATTACTAAACTACCAAGCATAATTTAGGTTAATATTAAATTAACCATCATAATTATAATAGAAAATAGACCTAGTTATATTCGTAAATAATCTAGAGATATATTAAATAAAAACACAGGCGTATAATTTATAATTGCGAATTCATAATCATATATATTCTAAAGCAATCTTAATCATATATCTTGAACAAATTGATTCCTCAACCTGGCATACGTATACCTTACACGGCTTAATACCGACACGTCGTCCGCTCAATGGTTGTCATCAAGTAGACACTACTAGAGAAGTCTGGAGTGTCCATGTTGAGTGGTAGTCAAGGTTCGGATGTTTTGTAGGGAAGAGAACAGAGTGTCAGACTTGTCAGTTAGCTGAAAATCATACCAATACTGCGTGGTTCGGATTCCACGTAAAGCTGTAGGTCCTATAGTTGCCCTAGCTATTGGGCTATTAATAAATAGTCCTTTCTGAGCTAAGTCAAATTTAGATAGTAACAATGACTACACTCGTTCAAGTACACTCATCACACTCATTTACTCCTCATATTCGCCCATATCTCTCCGACCGGTGTCTTAGAGATGAATAATAATTAATACAGTTAGAACAAACCCTAAACAAACAAAAATTTCAGTTACGTAAATATTTAAAACCACTAATTCGTAACTACTGTATCTACTTTACGATAGTTAGCAAAGAGTGAAATAATGATACTCAAGTACTCTCAGTCTACCAACAAGAAAGAAAATGGCAATGACAAGTGAGAGGTAATGGCTTGGAATACCTGATAAATGTTATATCTTCCACTGTCTTGAGGTGGGCTTGGTCTTAACAAATGTTTAGCCTTTAATGCTTTTCAACATTTGTACTTATTTTAATAATTAATCAAAACTAAAGGTTTTAATATAAAAACAAACTATCAAAGACAATAAATTGAATAATAACTATAATTAAGTACCCTTTTATTCATTTTTTATAATAAAATGGTACTTAATTATAGTTATTATTCAATTTATTAAACTAGTAGCCCTAACTCGTGAACAAACTTATACATATCAAAGACAAATTTACTAAGACTTCAGTAGAAACATTAAGTACCAGTCTGAAAAGTATTTGAATTGTAATTCTTCAAGCAGACATTGAAGTTCATTGGAAAATGATAACATGTAACGTGACATGTATACATGTTTTGGTCACTTAAGGAGGCTTTTCATGCTCATCCATTATTCCCCCCCCCCCCCCATAACTTCCTCATTATTTCACTTGTTCATTCACTCCTAATTATTGTTCTCGCCTTTCTTCTGTTCATTTTACTTTTGTTCGGGGTTTTATATGTGATGGATACTTCCCAGCTGTTTTTAATGTAGTGTTTTACAATATATAAATAACAATCTTGTTTTATCTTCCATTGCAGTTAAGGTTAAATATGCAATAATATTTTATTAATTTTCCAGTAAAAACTGTTGTATTATTTAGCGTGTTTTGGTTTTATATTTATATGTTCACATCAAGACATTTTATAAGTACTTTTAACATATTAAAACTGTTTTCTTCGTTTAAAAACTAATTTTATATTTTAACTCACAAAATACAGCAAGTAAAAATATATATTGCAATTAAAAGAATCATGTATTGTTTTCTACTGGCAGTAAAATTTTCACGACTAATTTCAATGTTTCCTGCCTTAAATTAAACATCTTTACATTTATTTGTATATTTAGTTTTTATTCAAAAATATTTAACCACTCAGAATTTCACTGTTTGGATCTCAATAGAGTTCATGTCAAATTTACAATAACATACTTATTCTTGCTTACTCTTACTCCTGTGGCCACTCAAACCCAAGAAGTGTTTTAGCCTCGCCAACCAGCCACCTCCCGAGGCTAGCTGTTGGTGTTTCTGAACAGCTGTTTTTTTCCAGAGTAGGGTTTTTAGCCCTACGTCCAACCCCCAACCTGGAGGACCAGTCCATTGCTATCCAATGGCAGATTCGAGTTGTCTGGCTTTAGCCTACTTCATCAGTGCTGAGCCCACCGAAGAAGCGTTTCCCGTCCTGCACTACAGAGAAGTCCCAGCGCAACTTTTGACAATGTCTTCACGTCTATCACCACTGGGGCTAGCAGTCTAGTGATTTTCGCTACTTAGTAGAGAATTTGGCTCTACCTGACATTGACCATTGACAGGACTTTACAAAAACATTCAAACCAAAAATTAAACAATTTAATTCCTTGTAGAAAACTTAATGTCGATGTCATTTCACACTCTCTTGCATGTGTATTTCTGCAGTATTATTTATGTTATCAAGATTTATCGTGTTTCATGGTGATGTATGTAAATTTTATCACGTGGGAGATTTATATGTGTTTATGTGCGTCATATTTAGTACTGATATTCATATGTTTCAAGTTGCAAGTTACACACACACATTGTCAAAAGAAATCCATAGCATTTTCATCGTCTTTAATGGAGGGCACTAATTTTGGAGTAAAGCGTTATGCTTGCAATCCAGAGACACCAGTGTCAATATATTTTGTCACACGCACCTGCAATACACGCCTAAGAATCTGAGGTGATTAGAATGTCAGAGTAAGACACGTATAAAAGTGTAAAAAATAAACAAGATTAGGTGAAATAATGCCCGATATTTTATTAAGCAAATTAGAAGAAATGTCATTGGCACCAGATGAAGGTTTTGGTTCACAAGAAGAAAGTTTTACAATCTTCTTCACTAGAAATAATTGACTCATCGTTAAAATTCATTAATAGATAGTAGAGCAAGACTCATAGTAGAGCATATTTTTCCCAAGTTAAAAAGAAAGAATTATAATCTTAAATGAATTAATTGAGCTTGACAATTTATAAAACACTATACTCTTTACAATTATTATTTTATTTTTTGGTTATTCTAGAATTTAGAATTTAACACCCTTTGGCGTGAATCACTAAACAGTGCATCCATATTCTTGATAGCAAAAACTTCAGAACTTGAAGTAATTTTTGTTTTGTAGTTAACACAAAAGTGGAAGCTGACATCCACTTGTCAGTACAATAATCCACTTTTCTCTTGAGTAATTTATAAATGTAAAAATGTTTATGTAAATTTGCTTGAACACTATCAGAATTGAGGACAAGGTATTTAATCTTTATCTTCAGTTAAGTAAATGGATTTGTGCTGTTTTTGTTATCCACTGTTACAGTTGGGAGGAAATTTGGATTTGGTATTCTAAATTATTTTCATAAATGATACCTTGACTGACCAATACACACATTAACTATGTTACAAAATGGTTTGTTTACAAGAAAATTGAGAATAAAAGAGAAATTAGCAAGTTATGCGTAGCTGTTTCTACTATACTGTCGATAGTCGCAAATAATGATATCATAACTTAAAGAGTCCTACAAGTTATGTATTATGTTTTCGGTTTGGATGTCTTAACTTTTGAAACATATGTATATGCGTATTAAATATGACAGCCATAAACACATATAACTCTTCAGCTGAAGACATGGACTTTTTAAGACTTATGTAGTGTATGAATACTTTGTTTTATATATTGTTTGTTTTATATATAAAGATCTTTTGTTTCATATATTTTGATGCGTTTAACTAGGTTGACTTTCTATAGAGATGGCATTTTCTAGCTCAGCAGTCCATGGAACTAAAGGACCCACATATCATTGTGGAATCAGAACCGCGATTTGTCATTTACAAATACATTATATTTGCCTCGTATTGAGTTGTCTCTTCTGAACAACACCTCAAACCAACCTCCAACCAACACACACAACCGAGATCACTTCGATGGCAAATACTACACGGAAGCTGTCTTGATATTGATATGAGGATATCAATATCAAGACATCAATATCTGAGTTGACACTGGTGGCGCAGTGCTGTAACTCAGCTACATGGGGACAAAGTGTTTGGGAGATTGTAGGCGATAGGCTCTATACTCGGTCCTCTTAATACCGACACGGCGTCCGCTCAATGGTTGTCATCAACGTAGATACTACTAGAGAAGTCTGGAGTGTCCGTGTTGAATGGTAGTCAAGGTTCGGATGTTGTGTAGGGAAGAGAACTGAGTGTCAGACTTGTCAGTTAGCTGAAAATCAGACCAACACTACGTGGTTCGGATTCCATGTAAAGCTGTAGGTCCCATAGTTTCTCTGGCTATTGGGCTATTAATAAATAGTCCTTTCTGAGCTAAGTCGAACTCAGAGATGAATAATGAATAATGAATATAGGCTTCACAAAATGTAGTACCCAAGTATTTGGTCACACTACTTTTCGAAACCGCCTTAGTGCTAGTATTCAACGTATTAATATTCATTTATACCAGTGAATGCAAGATAGTAGGAATGTTAGTCGTAGTCACAGCTCATATAAAGTTTAGTAATAACGTGCAATTTGTATTTCAGATTTACAAAGTCGTAATAGTAGAATATAAAACCTTACTCTTTATTCGTAAGTAGAGAACGTTGATGTTTGTTTTTGAACTAACATTTGAATACAAACGATATCATTACTGTCACTTATGCACCGCGTTGGCGTGTTAATGATCTATATATATATTTGTGGCAGATCATTAATCAATCGCAAACATTAATCTTGTTGACAGTGCTCCCAATGTGTTATCGAGTGGCAGTATGTACTTATATACAGGGTGTCCCAGAAATAAAGTTCCAAACTTCGGGAAATTGTTATATAGCTAAAAATAAAGAGAAAATCAAAAACTTTATTTCCCAAAAACGCTTCGTTTACCGTTTCCATCATTTTTTGACAAAATAGTTGTTATCTCCGTTAAAACGCGCTATGTATGTTAGGATAATAAAGACCTTTTGTAATAAAAAATTAACTTGATCCGATTTAGTATTTCAAAATGGCAGCCATTTTTACTATTTATACTGAAATGTTAATAACAATTTTTTTTGATAATTGTATTACCAATTTGTCAGTATGAAAAAAACTACAATCTAACAAAAAATAATCAAGAAACATTGATATTTATGTTATGAGATAGCAAAAAAGCTATTTTTTCTGCTTCTCAACACAAATGTCAATGTTTCTCGGTAATAAAATTATCTAAAAAAACATGTACTTAGCTTTTTTGTATATTTTGTTTTCTTGCAATTTTGAAATATTAAATTGGACCAAACTACATGTTTACTCAGAATAGCTCTCTATTATCCTAACATGCATAGTGAGTTTCATTACGATCGGTTGACCCAACTTGGAGTTAACAACTATTTAGTGAAAAAAAATGGGGATATCTGGAAAACGAAGCGATTTTGAAATATATATATATATTATAGATTTTCTCTTTATTTTGACCTATATAACCATTTACTGAAGTTTGCCACTTTATTTCTGGGACACCCTGTGTAATCTCCATAGTGGCAAAATGTCTATTTTTTGCCAGAAACAATATTATTTCTCCGCTATTTAACTGTTTTAAGTATATTATTCTGATCAAAAATTCAACTTAATGGAACACAACTATCAAAAAAATGTAAGTAACCAAATTATCCATGGAAAAATAACGTTGTTGTGAAAACGTTACAATATTTTATTTCCACCCTGTATAATCGTCCTGAATAATCAAGCAGGCTCAGAATCAGACTTTACTATCAGTAAAGCACAATTACATGCATTTTATATATTAAAAAGTTATTCATGTTTATTCCAGTTGTAAATAATGAAAATATATTTATATAATTTGAATACGCAAGTGCAAAAATAAGACAAATATACCTAAAATTCATATTGATATTGATTATTAAAACATCGATCAAATGTAAAGTAAATAATTATTAGAGGCAGGGAGAGAAATTCAGAAATAAAAAGCTAGTTACACAATCATTTCAGCAGAAGGAATGTCAAAAAATGCTTTGTGATGGTAAAAAGGGTTATTTATGAATCAATTTATTAGTTTTTCCTTAAATTGTTTAAAAGTTACATCAAGAATTTTTATGGAGATTTTAAAACTCGCTTCCGTCTGTGAGATTGGAAATGACGTTATTGATAAGTTTGCTGTGAAAGTTCACATAGATAACGACAACGCTCAGTTATTTGCACTTGTGATTACGGTGTGATGCGCTATTTACCAGCTCCACGACGGCAACAAATACAACAATTGCAATTATGACAACAGCAACAGTGGCTTTGACACTCATCATTGAGGTAAATTCTCAACGTAACGTGACGTAACTGTTGTACTTGACTACACAATTTAGTTTTTGATATTACTTAATAAATATATTTAATTTCTTTCGTAGGAGAATCAATCCCCAAGACATGTATCGATTTAGGACGAAGATCTATTTCCTACTCATAACATAGAATGTACTAATAAAATGAATAATTAGATTAATTTTAAAGCCTAAAGGTTCATTTTAAGCTCATTAAATAACTTTGTAAGAATGTATTGGCTCCAACCCAACAGCCCTCAAACGATTCATACTTTCTACCGTAGTGTTTTAATCAATACACATAACAGCTGTTTATGTCTATAATACTTATATTGCTATAAACATAGCATTTTTAATTCTATTTAATTCTGAAACGTCAGAAATGTTAACAATTGATCTTAATTATAAATCTAAAAATCTTCTTGAAAGTACATTTTTTACTATAAAATAACAAAAATGTATCCTAAACTCACTCAACATTTTATTAAAACATGTATGCTAAAAGTAAATAGTGAGAAAGTATATTAAAAATATAATGTAAGTTATAAAAATATAAAGTAAGTTTTATGTTCAGAGGAATATTCTACCTCAAGAAAATAAATAGCACATTTAACTCTAAATCAATTTAATATATGAAGTAAAGATGAATTTATCAATAAATGAAACTTATATAATACAACACAACTTGTTATTTTCATGTACTATTAAGTTCATAATCGTAATAAAACAGGCATTATTGTGCTGTATAAAAAGCTAATTTATTTTGTTAGTTTTTTCCTTGAGCAATTATCCAAATTGCTCAGATAATTCTTATAGGATTGTTGGCAATTTGAACCCCACAAACAGTTTATGAAGTGTGTAAATGTTTGATTTTCTGGTTTGAAATAATTATACCAATTAAATTTCAGCACTTCTAAATATTACGATAGTCGGAAGTAAATATTTACATCAGTAAGTAAATTTTTTGATATAATCATGCAAATATTTTTTTCAGGAGCAACATTTTATATTAACTACATGTACACTTTTGTTCAATCCATGGAGACGTTGTTAGTTCTAACATTTTGTAGTGATAACAACTTATTTTTCAAGCTCTAATTAAAACATTTACTAATACGTTCACTTAATATGATTAAGGATGTTTGCGGAGCTGCTGTAGCAGCTGGAGGTTTTTATCTCTTGTGGCGTTGGTGGACAGATGATGGGTCACCAAAAGATGGTGTACAACTGGAAAGCTTCATGACGTCTACAGCGTCTGAGGAACCGAGTTGCTCAATCGTCACCGAGGATAACGATCGTCCAGTTCTTCAGCGGCAGGATGCAGTCGACCTGTCGGATGATGAACTGAATTGAAGAAGGCATCGAGAAGTATCAAAGAACGTCCTTTCTATTTTGTAAATTTCATCTCCCACCAATGATAGTACAACACAACGTGAAATCTAGTCAACCTCATGAGGTAGCTTTGAACTCTCATGGATTTCATACCAATATATAAAATTTCTAGTTAAAATACTTATTTTCTCTCAATTTCCGGATCTCGTTCTCTAACCTCACACATCTGTGGTGGATCGAGTGTTGTGTACTGGTGGGTGAGGCAGGTTACTACACTGCTGGTGGGTGAGGCAGGTTACTACACTGCTGGGGGGTGAGGCAGGTTACTACACTGCTGGTGGGTGAGGCAGGTTTCAATCGATTATCATCACTTTACTATCCTATTAATCATATTACTTTGGTTCTCACATTCAATAACAAGTGTTCAGCAACATTAAAGCGTGTTTCAAGAAGATATTAAACAATGTGGAAGAACAATTGCTGCTGTGGAGGATGAATTGTCCTGCAATGCACCTAGTGTTTCGACTATTGGTATATACTATTTTGTATTCGCTGAAATAATCATCAGATTGTCAAGAATTTATTGAATTCAATGCATTTGAATAGCAATTAAATGTTTTAATTTTTTTTAGATATAAAATGTTTATTTATATTTCATCCTCTCTTAATTTAATGTTTATTTTTTTATCAGTTTTAATTTGTAATGGTAACTGTTTAAGTTAATGAAGCACAAAGTTAATGTACAACAAAATACTGCTTCAAAATAACTCAAGGTTAGTTTTCTGCAACAAAAGCTGGAACCTTAACATGAACTCCATGAAAGGTTCAATACATATATTGAAATATAATAGAACTACGTGGGAGTTTGATGGTTGGAAAGGTGGACCTTTTCCGTTATACAAGACCACTACTTTTTTCAACGCAATTACGGTTAGGTTAGAGTAGCTGCTGGTTAAAAAACGTTAGGTTAGGTGACTACTATTTTTTTATTTTATTTATTTATTTTTTATTTATTCATAAGACGCCGATCATCAATATATGGGTGAATATGGGTTTCGAAAGAGTAAGATGAGTGTGCATGAGCATCAACTAAAGTTGATCACAAACTGTACAATCCAATTATTGACTTATCGCCGAATGCACTCTCCGTGTGTAAATTCATATTAATCCAACCGTTTATTATGGTTACAATAGCGATACACGTTTTTGGGACGTTTCTTATATTAAATCAGTTTTTACAGAAAAACTAATGATACCCATCTTGACCATAAATTATTTACTGAGTTTAGTACAAATATTGATGGTTTATAGAGACATATTTCATTAACTGGCCAAATAGATTTCTTAATTGTTATTTCCTATTATGTACATGCTGAGTATCTAAATTGAGATTTTCCGTTCTTTTATCTTTTTAAAAGGCATGTGCACCTATAATGTTGTTAAGGAGCCATCAGCCACCAAACTTAAGTAACGTTACCAGACTTCAAGTCACATCCCTTCATACAAACCTAATAAAAGCTATTATATATTTAGGCTGTGATCGAGGGGAAACATGTTTTATCCCTCGCATCCCTCTCACCCCATTTAATATAAAGTTTCAGTTCACTCATCTGCAGTTTCCGGTTCCAGTCTGTTTTGCTATGACTATAGACAAATCACGGGGTCAAACTCTCAAGGTGGTTGGAGTAGACTTGAGGCATGACTGCTTTTCAAATGGCTTTGTCAATGTCGTTTGTTAAGAGGTTCTACAATTAATTTTGCATAATCCATAAATTTACAAAAATATAAGATGATGCAAAAAAACTACTACTACTAATTCTTCCAATCTACACCCTTAAAGCTCTCGGCGATCCTTCCATGCTAACCATGGCACATGATGAAGAGGAAGGTAAGATGTTAGATTGAACCACTTTGAACTAATTCTTTAAATTTTACATTTTGTAATGAAATCACCATTCAATGTAGTGTTGGTCATAATAAATGAGGATATTTTGTTTACATGGGTGGATTGGAAGGGGTATGAAGGAGCTCTTAAAAACAGTAGAATCAAATTTTTACCGTAGCAAAGCACGAATATCATGCGAGTAATATCATAAGATCAATAGTGATTTGAAATTCAAATTCAAATAAACGTTATTTTCAGAAACAACAATTATTGTAAGTATGACTCGACAGTATAGATACAAATAAATAAATGGAAATACTTCTTGATGCTTCTGATACAGATACTCTCTTATATAAATGTTATCAATCGTGTTATTTTCATTTTACAAATCATGTTTGTTGAGTAAATTAGGAAAATAGAAACATTATTAGGTAATACTTGTATGAAATTAATTTACAAAAATACTGTAATATTAATAATAAATGACAATTATACTAACTAAAAAACTACAGTGTGTTTCTTTTCTGTTTCAAAGTTTAGTCAACAAATTATTTTCCACGTAATTTTTTTTAAAAAGTTAGAAAGGCTAGACATGTGTTTGCAAATAATCAATTGAAATAATTTTCAATTATGAAAATAGTACATGGGGTAAAGGAATGGAATATTTTGATCGTGTGATGGAGTCAAACAACGGACCCGACGTACAACAAAATTACAAAACTTTCGGTGTTGATGTTACCCATTAATGTTATAATATACGTTTATACATTAATTATTTATATTATGTTAATATAAAAGTGTTAAATTGTAAAGTTAGTTGACATAACTGAAGTGTTGTTTTTGATTTTATATTTTTACTGTACACATAAGTGAAAACTGGTTATTGGGAAGTTCAACCCCTACTGTTTAGCCAAAGCAAGGGAAGAAGTGGGAGATTAAAGCTTTTTATGATCATAATCGACATTTGATGTCACCTCCAGATGAAATATGGGGCTTGACTCAGCAGATACTTTGGGCATTATCGAGTGTATCAACACTCGAGTACCACTAAACTTGGAAACTTAAAAAAGAGGATAAATAACTAATAAAGGAAAAATAATTTAATTTTTATAATGTCATAGTTCCAATTACTAAATGACTAGCTTATACAAACTCAAAACTTATACTAATAACAACAACGATATTATATTATCTAACAGTAAAATTAAAGTATTTATCACCTCAACTTATTCGGCTAAGTACTGATTGAGGTTTAGAATATCATAACATTGTTCATTATAGATAGCAGCCAATATACACTGCAAATGAATTTTCATATGATATGAAATGCTTGCTATAATGAAAAGTTGGTTTGTCAAAATTTTTATCAGTTATAAAATGCAGTGAGTACTTCCTAGAGACACTTCTAAAGAATTCATACTTCTCTTCCCATTTATTTCTAACTATCCTTAAATCATATTAATTAAGGATTTCCATTAGTGTCTCATGACTGCTACAACTAGCTTCTAAATCATTTATAACACTAAGGAGCCTATAAAACAAACTAGGGGTCGTCTTTCAAGGTTAGAGAATTATGTCTCAACAATTGGGACTCTCCCCCGACCAAAATCCCTACTATAATAATTTACTAATAATCAACGTCATTTTTCAGGATTTTTGGTATGAATTTGAACAGAACATATTTGTCCAACCAAGATCATATTTTGTTAAAAATTAAGCTACAAAGATGTATTTTTGCACCGGATACAAAGTATTATATTAAATTATAAAATAACACTACTTTTACAACTTACTTCTTTTTTCAGTTCTTAGTTTTTAGTTCTTCAGTTAATAGTTTTTAGTGGTATCAAAGTAATATGTTAATAATCATAGTTATTAATAGAATATAAAAACATAATAATAATAATAATAATAGAAAAAAATAACGTGAAAATTTATCAATAATATTTTACAAATAAATCTATGGCCACACCACACTCTCTATCCAGGGGATGTAGTGGGACACTCTCGTGTAAACTCCAGGACGGTTTCCAGCACAAAGAGACCCGAAGGAAGTAATTCCAAACTGAATGTACACATCTGGATGGAGAACTTGCAATGGTCCTCCAGAGTCTCCCTGGAAATCGACTTTGAATATAAAATTACTTTCAATGTCATACAAGTTACAAACTTCCAAGGCACATATTATATAAAATTGTGGGCTAGAGTATGTAAAAATAAAATGAACCTTATAGCAAACACAGACTATTTAAATGATTTTTAGATGAACTCCCACCCTCCTAAGCTCACTAATGGTCATTTATATAGTAAGATTTTTTTATATTTAAGATTTATGACAGTTCTTCCATGATTTTCTTAATCTAAACAATGGAAGAGATTCAACTTGCTCTAACGGTAAATCAAGCTAGAACGAAATCTTCACTGAACTATAATGTATGAAAACAAAGCTAAGACTAGTAATTATTGAAAAGTGTGTGTTAGTATATAAACTAACCAGGCAAGTGTCGATGCCTCTGGTGACATCTCCGGCAAATCATAGTTCTGTCATCGATTCCATGTTTTAGTGTAGCTTTTATTGAAGAGTTATATGCTTTCTTACAATCACTGCTTGAACTTATCAATAGCTTCATTTTTGTAGAATGTCACTTTTTCTTCCACCTGAAATTTAAATGTTTGAATTTCAATAATCATTCAACAAATAATTTCATCAAAATTACTGGATATATTTTGTGTATATTTAATTACTACAACTGTCAAAATCTGGAAATAATGTCGGGGCCTGTCAGGGTAGTTGAGTAAATGTAAGTTTGTATGTACATATACAATGTTGGGCAAAAGTCTGGAATGTATTTATTAATTTTAAAACTATTAAAAGAAAATTAATGAAACTTTGCAGTTATGTACATGTCCCTATACCAAGCATTTAGACATATTTTACTTATTTTTCGTATAGCCAGGTGAATAACCCATGAATGAAGTCTCAAAACATTGTAAATTCAAGCCTACCTCGAGTTATACCTCATTTTAAAGGTCTTTGTTTGTAAAACACAAGAGTACAAACTTGAGGTAAAAAGGATGAATCAGTCAGTAAATACATCAAAATAATAAAATGTTAGAGTTGGGCAAAAGTCTGGAATGTATTTATTAGTATTAAATCTATTGCAAGAACGTAATGAAACTTTGTAGTTATGTACATGTCCCTATACCTAACATATGGACATATTTTACTTGTTTTTTGCATATCCATGGCATGGCCCATGAAGGAAGTCTTAAAAATCTCAAATGTAAGCCTACCTCGAATTATACCTCATTTTCAAGGTCATTTAATCGTACAATACGAAAGTGCAAATCTGAGGTCAAAAGTATAATACATTCACAAAATACAGCGATTGAAAGATTTTAATGTCATATTACTAATTCTTCTCAGTTCTACGGCTATTTATTTAAGAGTTTCACGTCCCTGTTGCTGAGTATGTTGTTGATTGTTAACAATCGTAACAAACGACTGCCTTATAAATTTTAGCTATGCTATATAACTAAGATAAAAATAAGACAAATTTATTAGAACACTTTTGACAGTAGGTTTTCCTAAAATAGTTTTTAAATATTACTATAATAATTGGTACCTATTATTTGTGAAATGTAATTTCTCATATTCAGTTAGATACATTATAGTTCAGCAATAGATAATAACTATCTTACCAAGTTGTCTTAAGCAGTGTTTGTTATGTGACATTAAATTCATTGAGAGGCTATATTTTCTGATTGGGTCATCCTTTTGACCTCAGGTTTGGACTCTTGTGTTTTACAAACAAATACCTTTAAAACGATTTATAACTCGAGGTAGGCTTGGATTTAAAATTTTTAATACTTCCTTCATGGGCCATCCCCTGGATATGAAAAAAACAAGTAATATGTGTTTGCTATAGGGACATGTACATAACTACAAAGTTTCATTACTTTTCTTCTAATAGTTTTAAAATTAACAAATACATTCCTGACTTTTGCCCAACCCTGACATTAAATTCTTTGAGAGGCTATATTTTCTGAATGTGTCATCATTTTGACCTCGGGTTTGCACTCTTATGTTTTACAAACAAAGACCTCTAATATGAGGTATAACTCGAGGTAGGCTTACGTTTAAAATGTTTAAGACTTCCTTCATGGGCTATGCAAAAAAACAAGTAAAATACGTCTAAATGTTTGGTATAGGAACATGTACATAACTGCAAAGTTTCATTACATTTGTTTCAATGATTTTGAAATAAATAAATATATTACAGACTTTTTCCCAACCATGTATGTAAACTACTATCAAATTAATTTGAAAAGGAGTAATTTAAATCGTATATTTAAGTACCTGAAGGAAATACATGCCATAATTATGAGTTGGAAGGTAAATCATAAGAAGGTAAGTAAAAAAAAAAAAACTATTATGAAGGGAGCCACAGGCTTTAATGATTTGATTTTTAAATTAAACATGGTTAGATATTCCAATTTCTTACTTTTAGTTACGCTTTTGATTCAATTCGTAAAAATAAAACGATCTCAATTATACCTGACAATCATCTTTATGGCTCTCGAGTCCCTGATAACTTAAAGATGTGGAATGTCCTCTAAATACTACCAGTGATATTGGGGGAGTAATAATGGGAAAAGAATTCCGATGAGGATATTGTCCGTTTGTGATACCATGTATACTGGTTTTTATGCAATAAATCGTATTATTATTATTGTCTACAACGTGTCGTTTTACTTGCGAACGCGTTATTGAGCACAGGGTAACACCGTGTTGCTTGCTCACAACTCGGACCGCAAGTTGCCAGTGTGGTGGAGTTGCGGAGGCAGCTTAGGGGGTTGTTGGTGGTTAGTACTTCTGTGGTCTGGAGGGAGAGGATGAATGTGGCCGAGGGACTAGAAGCTTGTAGGTCTCAGCAAGAAGAATGGGAGGGAGCAGTTGGGGACATCTTGGAGAATATTCCCTCCAGGAGCAACAGGAGTAAGTTTCTTCTTAGGTTGGGCCAATTAGTAGCAGTGTTTGTGGCTGATCAACCAGGCTGGTCGGACCTGTTTTCAGGAGAGTTAAGGTGTTTTGGAGTGGGTCGCCCAAACTCTTTCCGGCGCTGCCTCCGTTCTTCCCTCCATCACTGGAGCCGATAGCTCCCTGAGCTAGTGGCTTCGCCATGCTTAAATGAGGTCCCCATTGTCCCGGCTGCTCATCCAATCTTTTCGTTGGGTGTTCTTAATGGGTCCGGTGCCGTCGCACCCACCTTTAATAAGCCCAGCATTTGATTTCATGAGAATGGGGAGCGGTAGTTAAATTGTTTAACCACTTTCGAGATACAATATCTAGCTATATACTGCTAGCTAAACAGATATTTATCCTATTCCGTAGTACCTCAGCCAGTGGCTCGGTATTTTCTCTCTAGGAAATTTCTACCACTAATATTCACTCCATTCTTTGACACCCAAGCTACTTGCTAGGTAAGCGCTCTTTAAGGTAGTGTTAAAACTAATAATCAACCCCTTTTATATTATCCCAGCCAGTGGCTAGCTTATAACCCTTTGAGATAGTTTTACCCCTGGTACTCATACCACTTGTTGATACGCCAGCTACTTGCTAGGTACGTGCCCTTTAAGATAGTGTTAAAACTGATACTCACCCCATTCCGTTATTCCCCAGCCAGTAGCTAGGTAATTGCGCTCTGGGATATCATATTCAGTATGAAGACATAAGGGTCTAACTTCTGTCTTAGGTTAAATATTATAACCTAATAACAGTTGTGTTCAGCTTGTACAACACAATATCGTTGTAAAGACGTGACGAGTCATAGCTTGGATGGTTCATTATTTGCACAATTTCAAAGTCTACTGTTTTTGATAAACCTTTCTCTTCATCTTCTTTAGATCGAAAGTTGTACTCTCCAAGTCTTGCCCATCTTGCTTTACCTCTGCAATCGATAAAAATATAATTATAAAGAATGCAAAGCAAATTAAATTTGTGGAAATATAGTTCGTGAGTATTATATGGTATCAGAATAAATTAAATCTATCACCTTTCTGATTAATTTTTTGCTCAAGACCAGATGTTACGTATTTTGTGTTCCACAAAAATATAGTGATATACTAAATGTATAAGCCGTCAATTAATTAATTTTAGTTCTTCCATTTACCCAACTAAGCTTTTTACAATTCCATATAACAAACACTTATAAATAGTGAGGGTGATTGAAAATTATGGATACTTGATATTAAGTTTTTTGACACCTGCATCAAGATGAATCAAACTCAGTATACTACAGTAGGGTATCAATGTACACTTATTTGTTTATATCATTACATTACCCTTGCTCCAATTGAAATGTTGGAGCCAACTTAAAATTTTTAGAATGTATAACCTGTATATGATCAAAATAATCTGCAATGAGGATTTTGTACTATTGTAACTGAGCCTAGCTTCTATCTTAAAGTAGTGCTTGAAAAATAAGATGACTCTAAACACAAATAAATGTGTTTTAATCACATTTCACCGGAGTTTCACTTCATTTTTCCATCGATTGTACAGTTTTCAGATGAAGCATTGAAGTTAAGGATCTGGATATGCTCATTTCTCGTACTCTCAACTGGGAATCTACAAGTCCTTGCAGTGTGCTCTTTCCGCGGACAATCAACTGGAAATCTACAATTCCATGCAGAATGCTCCAAATCAATCCACAAACTTGGTCTCCATCAGCTATCTAGATCTTTACATACCTCAAATCTCTGAAGATACTCTACTGCTCTTGAGTAAGGTACCACAGCAGGCTTATATGATCAACTCATCAATCCTATCATAGGGGTGCATTAGAGAGCATCCAGCGGTGATTCATCCCTTAAGACGTGGCTTCTATTACTGTGATGCACAGCTAGATGAAATAGCTCCCTCTTTTAGAGACCTACACTTGGGGCGAGAAAGTGCACGTAAGACATTCTGTTCTTACAATGTCTTATAAACTCGGAGCTGGACTGTGCTGGTCACCTGAGTAGAGTATCCTTCAGTAACTTCTTCAGAGAAATTAACGTGTTATGTTTAAACATATTTTTCTACTAAACATTATTTTGTCTGAAATGTTTAAATATTATAACTGTTACCTATCCCGTTTTATATATTTATTTATCGTTATTAATATGAATAAATATTTTTCAATATGAATAAATACTTTTCCAATATGAACAAATATATTTCCAAGCATTTTTATGTTCCTGTTTAAAGAGTTTAATCACTGTTGTTATCCAATATTAATTCTTTTGTTAATACAATTATTTAGAATCTTATCATTTATATATTTTTTTTCATCCTAGTGTTTATTGATCTTCACGGTCATTTTATTATTCTTGTGTATGTTTATATTTATACAGGTTTGGGTTCTTACCTTGAATATATTTATTAATTTTAAAACTACTGAAAACATTTTAATGAAACTTTGTTATGTACATGTCCATATACCCTGTCCATATACTTTGTCCATATACTAAACATTTAGACATATTTCCTTTTTTTCATAGCCAGGGGATGGCCCACGAAGTTAGTCTTAAAAATTTTAAATGTCAGCCTACTTTGTGTTTTACCTTGTTTTAAAGTTCTTTATTTGTACAATACATACAAAAGTGCAAACCTGAGGCCAAAAGGACGACCCAGTCAAAAAATACATCTCAAAGAAATTAATTTCATATAACTAATGCTTTTTAGGTATACGGCTGTTTATTTATTTATCCATATTTGAGGTCCCCGTATTTGAGTATGTTGTTGATTGTGTACAATAGTAATGAAAGACTGTGTTATAAAAATGACTCTGTTATTTAACAAATATAAAAATAAACTGTTCACATTAGTTATACCCTCAAAATAGTTTAATAAACCTATTGTAATGATTTGTTACATATTTTTTAGTGAAAATAATTTAATATCTCATATTATGTTAATCAAACTATAGCTGTAAGCGGCAATATCTTATCCTTGTTCTTAAGAATTGTTGGTTTATTGACCTTAAATTCTTTGAGAAGCTATATGTACTGATCGGGTCATCATTTTGACCTCAGGTTTTTACTTTTATATTGTACAAACAAAGGCCTTTATAATTAGGTATAATTCGAGGTAGGCTTACATTGAACGTTTTTAATATTTCCTTCGTGAGTAAATACAAGTAAAATATGTTTAGATGTTTGCTATAGGGTCTTGTACGTTACTACAAAGTTGCATTACATATGTTGATAGTTTTAAATTAATAAATATATTTCAGCCTTGTATATTTGTTACTGTTAAATATCAGTTTATATTTCTTTAAATGGTTATTTATTATTGTTTTTCCTATTGATTTATATTTATAGTGGTAGATATTCATATTTGTAATTGTGGCTTTATTTCTGTAACAAACTACAGCTATCTCGTATAACCCATGTGTATAATGGTTTAAGCCGTTGAGTAAATAAATAAACAGTTAAAGATGCTGATGCTTACTTGCCAGACATGGAGCAGTGTGCTGCACTCAGCACAAATCTATCGCTGATCAGACTTCCTCCACACAACCAGTCTATAGAACTTGTATTTCCGTAACCAATTAGAGCCCGCATTGAAATTGGCACTATATATTTTGTAATGAATCACAAAATAGAGTATATCATACTTTAAAATAATGTTCTACTACTTTAAAATATGCTAAATGAAAAATATTTTTAACATTATCTATTGTACTTTGACTGTATTGTCAAAAATTAACAATTTTTATAATAAATAAATATACATATATTAAGCTCTTTGATGGCAGCTTGGTGGCTCAGTGACTAAGGCTTTGAACTGAGGATGCATTTTTTTTTTTTTTTTTTTTTTTTTTTTTTTTTTTTTATAATGTTAGTCTCTTTCTGTTAGAAGAAATATATACCTCTTCCAGGAAACAAGTTTTTTTGTTTTAGCTTGGATTGGTATGAAACATAAATTTAGCTCATTGTTTGTTGCATTAAATATGTTGTATGCTAATAAGGTAATATAATAAGATATAAAATACTAATAGTTTTTTCAAAGTATTAAACATCTTTCAAAGTAGTTAATTAAATTCATAACATCAAATTTAAATCTTAATTTATATGTATACTTTTTTTATTTCTAAACTAAATATATATTGATTTGAATACAATAATGAAGCTTGGTATAAAACGTCACCACTAACTATCCACCCAGTATCAACTTACCATGTGAGGAAACTCCCTATAACCCGCATCATCTCCGCCGGAACCACCAATAATCTGGGGTACGTCGTACGTAGGACATGAATTAACAGTCAAAAAGGAGTTCTCAGACAATAGATCTAGAGCCTTAATTGAAATGACCTCTGTATACTTTTTACACACTGCAACAATATTAATATTTCATTTTATACTAAAATAAATGAAGGTACCTTCTGTAGTCTAATGTATGTTGAAGAATATTCAAATTCCCACTAAAAATGTGTTTCCTAATATTGGTAGATATTTAGCTACTCGTATTTGAAATGGAGAAGTAAATTAATACTAAACTACTATTAATATCATTACTGAATGCAAGCATAACTTTAATATGTGAGAAAAACGACAGTAAAATTTAAGTTTTGTGCGGGATAGATAATTGCAGTCAAAGGAATTCCCTCAACAGTTAGACAGTCAACTAGGGGATGTTACTACTTCATATTTCACTGGCTACACCCTACAATACATTACCCTACTTGATATATCACAAATGTACGTCACTAGATACATTACCCTACTTGATATATCACTAATGTACATCACTAGATACATTACCCTACTTGATATATCACCAATGTACGTCACTAGATACATTACCCTACTTGATATATCACCAATGTACGTCACTAGATACATTACCCTACTTCATATATCACTAATGTACATCACTAGATACATTACCCTACTTGATATATCACCAATGTACGTCACTAGATACATTACCCTACTTCATATATCACTAATGTACATCACTAGATACATTACCCTACTTGATATATCACCAATGTACGTCACTAGATACATTACCCTACTTGATATATCACCAATGTACGTCACTAGATACATTACCCTACTTCATATATCACTAATGTACATCACTAGATACATTACCCTACTTGATATATCACCAATGTACGTCACTAGATACCAGTGGCGTATATACACATTTTTTTCGGGGGGGGGGCTGATCTTGGTTAAGCAAGTATTACCAAGACACATTAACAGGGGGTCCGGGGGTACCCCCCCGGAAAATTTTTCAAAAAGTAAACTCTTGGACATGTCATTTTACGCTATTCTAGCTCCTACAAAATTGGGATAGTATTATGTTTTAAGTTAAAATGATATATGTTTATAATATACACAATTAAACCGATATCATTGTTTAGAAATATCAATACATTCAAATAGCTTCCAGTTTGTAAAATAAATTAAGATCCAAGATGAGTGTATTGTTTTAGTTTTCAAACATATTAATCCCCGCCCATGATATGAATTATAGGCCCTAACTATTTTTAAAGTTATATTTATATATTTTTATTTTTATATTTATTTAGGGAAAAAGAGGTCAGAATAAGACTAGAAAATAAATAAAAACAATAACACGTTAAAGAAATTTTACTTACATTTTGTAATATTAAATATTATGTCAGCTTTGAACAAAATCATAACATATTTACACTTTTGACTACTGTAAATCAATCAATAGTTCTGTCTTGCCACTTGCCGTCCCGAATGCATGGATCTGAAATCGCTGATGGCATGCAGTGAACTAAACTGCACTCATTTAAACAAATTGCGTTTTTTTATACTAGAAATTAGTTAGCACGATAGCAGCTGGTATACACGATGAATAACAAATAAAAATGTGATGAACATTTTTTTTATTTATGGATAAACAAATATTTATTTTTGTATATTTCGGGGGGGCCGAGGCCCCCTCGGCCCCCCCCCCCCCCATATATACGCCACTGCTAGATACATTACCCTACTTCATATATCACTAATGCAAGTCACTAGATACATTACCCTACTTCATATATCACAAATGTATTTCCCGCGCAGCTTTTCTTGGTAAAGATACTGCTATTTTATTACTTGCCAGTTGTCTCCTCCGTGTTCGTACAAAGTGTAGTGTTTAACTGAACGTTTGCTGGAAGGTACGATCCTGTGTTACATGACCCAAACAACAAGGATTACAAGAATATACGGAATAATATCGGGAAAGAACTAAACACAACTGGTAATTTAAAGAGTTTAAATACAACACAGGTTGCTCCAATGAAAGAAATTCTTTTACTGTCAACAAACATTATACCTCATAAGTAACTAGCTCTGGGTATGAGACAGTTTCCACTCCTGTGTCATCTCATATTCCAACGACCGATTTTTACACGTACAAAATACTATAAATACAATTTAGCCCAGACCGCCCCCACTTACTGCGTTGGTTTGCGCAAGGCTTTACTCTATAACTTATAAACTACAAGCGTTACTTCTACTCAAGAATGCACACATTTCTCTTGACTCTTCTTCGATAAATTCTACAGTTACGTCTATCAGGGCTCAGTGCAAAAGTAAACAAGTATCTTTCTGTTCTCAAATGCATTATGTACAATTCTTCAACACCTCAATAGACTAAGAGTGAAGAAAAGCTTTTTTATATGAAACTAATGAAATACATATATTTGTTTTGGTTAGACAGAATATTGGTTTAAAAGTTCAAATTCAACATTTTGCTAATCAGCTTTCGTTATGTAATTTAACATAAGCATAAGTCTCTGTTACTGATCTATTATTACTTTTAGGTTATTATTACTCTAAAAAGAGGTTAGTTTTCTTATAACTAAGCACTACTAAATTACTAAACAAATAATATATTAAGAAAAATACAAATATTTCTGAACTTTGAATTTTTTCATTTTACACACATTTAAGATTTGCGAACCAGATATGCTTTATTTTATTTTATATACTCATTTACATAAGTATTAAATAGGATAGGTTATATTCTACTCCCTGCATAAAGCCTCATTCTTGAGTGTAAAATTAATATTAATAACAATAATTCTATGGATGACAATAATATAGATTTTTCTAAATTTCGATTTATCTATAATCATTAATATAAATATATTTGTACAATGACTAACAACACACTGATTAGCGTACAATATCATTAGCTTACAATATCATTAACTTACAATATTATTAGCTTACAATATCATTAGCTTATAATATCATTAGCTTACAATATCATTAGCTTACAATATCATTAGCTTACAATGTCATTAGCTTACAATATCATTAGCTTACAATGTCATTAGATTACAATATCATTAGCTTACAATGTCATTAGCTTACAATATCATTAGCTTACAATGTCATTAGCTTACAATGTCATTAGCTTACAATATCATTAGCTTACAATGTCATTAGCTTACAATATCATTAGCTTACAATGTCATTAGCTTACAATGTCATTAGCTTACAATATCATTAGCTTACAATGTCATTAGCTTACAATGTCATTAGCTTACAATGTCATTAGCTTACAATGTCATTAGCTTACAATATCATTAGCTTACAATGTCATTAGCTTACAATGTCATTAGCTTACAATGTCATTAGCTTACAATGTCATTAGCTTACAATATCATTAGCTTACAATATCATTAGCTTACAATGTCATTAGATTACAATATCATTAGCTTAACACTGATTCCTCTAATTGATAATTTTCTGAGTAGAAGTAAAAAATGTTTGTTAAGTGTGTTGCAAGAGCAATTAAATTTTGTCGTATTATTTTGTCATACATTGTATGGTTTATTTTATGATTGTTGGCTTAGATTCTTGATTTTGAACTATTCTCAGTTAAAAAAATAAATGTATTTATCAAATATTAGAGTCAATGTTTATTTTGAGTATCTGTAAAAATTTTTTATTACCCTTTTCGGCTTCAGTTCCTTTATTTCGTTGTAATGTAATTAAACGACCTCTTCAAGCCTTATACGAGAACTTCACAGTACATCTATAGGCTATTCTTGATCAAATAAATTAACTATTATGGTCGTATAATATAAAAATAAATAATTGTATATTATAGTTTACTCACAAAAATGTTGACATGAAGTAAATTATATTTTATACACCTAAAAGAAAAGAAAGATAACTTAAAATTTACTTTTTTCAATAACAACGGCCAATTGGATTCTACAGCTATAACACATCAGTACAGTAATTCAAATGTTCACGTTGAAATAGCCACAATCCGTGTATCTTATCGGCACTCACTTGATTACTGTTTGGTTTCATAGGCAGAAACTATGTATTCATGACACTAATTTCTCTTTCGCAAAACATGTGAAGTCATCAAAATATTAAAGATTATGTATTTTTTCATTATATTTCAATATGAATCATGAACAGTTCATCTTATTCCTAAGTTAATTCCGTGTTTGTCCACCCACCTAAACATGTTAGGTATTTGATAAAAGTTGTACTTGGGATGCTGTTAGGCATGATTTTTAGCCACTTTAATAACTTATAAATTTTATTAAATATTTGTTGTCAAATATTGGGAAAATATTTTTATTTCTATACTAAAATGATTACATATGATTCATTATTTGGTGATGTGATTCGGTTACTTAGTTAAATCATTTTAAATATGAGAAAATAGATAATTTTCTTCAATGCCAAATTAATTACGTAATTAAAACTTTTAGTCCTAAATATACGTAAATTTAAAGAAAATGCTATCTCACTTTGTTTGGCCTTATCACCAACAGAAGCAGGCTCGCAACAGACCCGTTTGTCCCGTCCCTTGGGTTGGCAAGCCTGGTTACTCTCCCATGCCTTTACGTTGTTAGTGACTTTTGGACAATCTTTAATGTTCTTGCAGAGCCATCTTGTTCCATTTACTTCTTTGCAGGTATCGCCTGTGACAGTAAAATTTGTAAAAATCTCATATTATGTAACTACTTTGTGTGTTATGATATCAAATGTGAACTACATCATACAGAATCATGCCAGATAAGGCCTGTTTTAGTTGCATTTTAAATGCATCAAGCTGAATAAGTTTGATTTGAACTTTCAAAATTGTGTTATAAAAACGTAAATCGAATTACTAAATAGTTTATTACTATATGAAGGATCACACTGGATTATAGAAACACTATGCTAATAACAATATAAATTTTATTTTCTCTTTCTGGACTTTCAAAACCAAGTGTGAAGTCTGGGTCCTCGATATTGCCTTTGACAGTGTAAAGTAGAGTACTTTTGGGTAAAATCCAAATACATAATTGACAATCAGGTAATATTGATGGGATTATTAATGTCGTATCAGACTTATGAATATTGTTTGTTCTATTGACACCCCACCCATTTTCCTTTTGGCCAATAACAATGGCCAGTTCATTTATCAAATGGTCAATACACCCCTTAGGTCCAAAAACCTGCAACACTAGAGAATTGGGGTTATAATAGGTGAATTTAGATGCAAAGTCAAGAGTTCCATTCTGTTTTCAACATCACTATTCCTTATTTAATTAATAACTCGACTTGACACGAGCACGTTTGGTGGAATTTGAGTGAATCTCTGACACGCAGTGTTGCTAAGAAACTTCCTTTGACGTAAAACATACAATAATAACTTATTGACATATGATTTAGCTTGAAGAGACATTTATAATTGGCCAAAACATTAATACTATGGAACATTGTATAAACAATGTGATAAGAAAACTAGAAACAATAGGAAACAATAACGTATAGTCAACGATCCTAATATTTGTACTCTCTCTCTCTCACACACACACACACACACACACACACACACACACACACACACACACACACACACACACACACACACACACACACACACACACACACACACACACACACACACACACACACACACACACACACACACACACACACACACACACACACACGCACACGCACACGCACACGCACACGCACACGCACACGCACACGCACACGCGCACACACACACACACACACACACACACACACACACACACACACACACACACACACACACACACACACACACACACACACACGCACACAATTTACAATATCTAACAAGTAGGTTATATAGCAGTTGCACTCAAAGAACTTTGCCCACAATGCAAGATGTAAAGGCGTTGGCCTCTAGCATTCTCAAACTCATCGTAGCTCCAGCATTTACTGTAAGAGAGCTCTGGAGTCTCTGGAACGCTTCTTTCATTACTTTATTTAATAAATAATAAATGAAAAGTCGGGAAATTCATTTAGTAAAGTATAGAAAACCGCAATATTTTAGTTAAGAAAAGTTGGTTTAAAAAGCCTATTTGCAATAACAGCATACCTAATCCCCAGATAGTATAATCCAAAATATGGACAAGCAATCCAGGATCGGTGGTAAAGACCCACCCGCTTACCAATATTGGTGAAGATAACCTGTAAAAGCCAATAACTCTTAGGCGAGAGAGTCATCAACTCACATGTGGGTGGGTTTAAATACCATCAACATGTACGGGAAGGAAAGAGGGCCATTAACACGTATGTGTGGGTGAGTGGAGAGAAAGCCATCAACTTGCAATATTAAGCAAGAAGGCAATGAATTGGCATATGTGGCTGGGTGGAGATACCATCAACATGTACGGGAAGGAAAGAGGGCCATTAACACGTATGTGTGGGTGAGAGGAGGGAAAGCCATCAACTTGCAATATTAAGCAAGAAGGCAATGAATTGGCATATGTGGGTGGGTGGAAATACCATCAACATGTACGGTAAGGAAAGAGGGGCATTAACACGTAGAGGTAGAGTGATAATGGAATACACGTCCAGCGGTGATGGTCCTCCCTCCCAGATACGTTTACCACCAAAACACGTCCACTGTATGAGTCTTTATTTTATTAAAAATGTTATATTAATTAACATATTATTATAATATAACATTAATATTATAATAATAAATTATATTCGATTATTTTAAGACAAAAAGAATTTTATAATCTATAAATTCCTTGAAGAGCTTAAAATTTTAATTGCTCACTTATTAAAAGCTTGATTTAAGTAAATTAATGCTTCTTACAGTAGTACAAAGCACAAGAGCATATTTTCTTTTAGGAATTCCATGTAACCAGTAAGTGTATGTGGAGTAGTCCAGTATTTCTGTTGAAATTGTTGTAGTGTTCATAGACCTATTTCTAAGAAAGTATATTTAATGGAAACAGACTGCTTACAAAAACTGGAGTGATATTAATACTGTTTTCTACAGCTAAAATAATTGCTTATGATCTTCATTTTTATGGTCGAATTACATAGTACTACTAAACACCACTACTGTCAATGAATAAATAAACAAATTAATCTTAAATAATTCAGTATTGAAACGGGAGGATTTGTTGATTTATGTCCGAAAGAATTTTGTGTAAATTAGAATAGAATAGAATAGATTTTTTTTATTGCATAGACAATTTTAACATTGAATTGTATCGTAATCGTCAAAGGAAAAAAAATTATGTTCATTCATTCTACAAATTCAACATTCATACGTGCAATTATTTCATTCAATCTTACATTCATTCTAGAAGTCAAGCCTATCCAGCACTGGTTTCTTGCCAATTATTGGTCTCCCAGTTTTGTGCCAAGACCTCGCCTACACTATACAATGTCCGACTTAACAAAAGTTGTTTAAGGCGAGTTTTGAACGCCTTTGGCGTCCTGGCAAATTTAATTTTACGGGGCAAACAGTTTAGAAAATGAACACCAGCCTGTGAAGGGAGGTGCTCATAGACCATCGTCCTATGTTGCCCAGTGCGATAGTTGTCCCTGCGTTTAGTTTCGTAACTGTGTATGTCAGTCCCTCTTGTGAGTGCACATTTTGACATATAGTACATGATTGTTTCTAGGATGTAAATGCTGGGCAGTGTCAACAATTTTAGGGTTTGGAAAGCAGTTCTGCACGACTCTCTGTTTTTCAAATTTGAAATTATTCTAACCACTTTTTTCTGCAGTCTGAATAGGCGGGAGAACTCGACATTTGCACATCCACCCCAAAGCACCACTCCATAGGATAGGTGAGGGTAGATGAGGCCATAATATGCCGTCATCAGTACCTGAATTGGGCAGCTTTTTGATAACGTCCTCAGAACATAAATGCCTGAGGACAGTTTGGAACACAGACTGTCGATATGATTGTTCCAAGTTAGACCTTTGTCGATGTGTATTCCGAGGAATTTTGTTGATTGTACTTCCTCCACCTCTGTTTCCTCCAACATAATAGCTGGGGTGAATTCGAGGTTGGATGGTCGAAGACAAAAGCTAATAAATTGTGATTTTTTAGGGTTTGTTTTTAGATTGATGTTAGAGAAATGTTGAATGCAGCTATTTAGCTCCATAAATGTTTCAATTTCTATATGTAATTTTGATTTTTGGCTAACACAGAGAGTTGTATCATCAGCATACTGCACGAGTCACCCTTCGTGAAGAGATGACGCTGTATCATTTACATATATCAGAAATAGTAAGGGGCTGAGTATAGATCCCTGGGGGACACCAAAGCTCAATTGATTGATTTTTGAAAATTTGTTTGAAATTTGGACAGTCTGGTTTCTACAGTCTAAATACGACTTCATCCACGAAAGTGGCACTCCTCGCACACCATAGAATTCCAACCTGTGGAGCAACATAATGTGATCAACGCAGTCGAACGCCTTAGAAAGATCGAGAAAAACGCTTAGAGTGGCTTTGCGCTTTTTCAAGCTCTCCACAACCATATCAACTAGACGTACTACTGCATCTATCGTTGATTTCCCCTTCCTGAAACCAAACTGGTCATTCGAGAGAAGGTTGTGTTTTTCCAGAAATTGTAGCATTTGGGCTAGAAAGGCTTTTTCAAATACTTTACTCAAGACGGGAAGAATTGAGATTGGTCTGAAATTATTGATGGAGTTGGGGTCGCCTTTTTTGTAAATCGGTATTACTTTTGTTATTTTAAGGGAGGAAGGAAATATTCCTGTTTGAAATGATAAATTTATCAGGTGAGTTAAATTTATCATTTCAACAGATGTTCAGAGCACCGCTTTATGAGCCAAGTTGACATGTAATTTATGTCATTTGATTTTTTGGAGGGGAGCTGATTTATCATTTGTGCTAGTTCCTCTTCCACAACCGGAGCAAATGCCATTGAGGAGATTGGACTTTGACCACAAATGGGATGTTGGTTATCTCGGTGTGAATGGAACCCAGATCGTGCAACAGAACTGAAAAAATTTTTGAACGCATCAGCTACTTTCGTAGCGTCAGTAATTTGTTCTCCTTCTATTTTTAGTTTAATGAAACCAGCCTTTTGTTGATTTTTGTGAGAATTTACTATTTTCCAAGCTGTTTTTGAAAAATTTTAGGTTTCTAGAAGTTGTTTAGATATATCATACGCTTTAGCTGCTTTAATGTCATTTCTGTAGATTTTTTTGTAATTTTTAAAAACTGTTTGAAATGTGGACTGTTCGAAGACATTGCTATTTCACAGAAAAATTTTAATCTTTCCCTTGAAATCAGGATACCTTTAGTAATCCATAAACAGGGTTTACTATTATCTTTGACTTTGATTTCTTTTACTGGGCAGGACAAGCCCAAATAAAAGTTCAATGTTTTTTCAAATGCTTGAAATTGTTTTTCCGAGGTATTTGTGGAGTTCAGAAAGTTCCATTCTTCATTTGAGAGAGAAGAATTTAGATTGTGCATATTTTGAGGTCTCGTGTCCCTTATTTTCTGTGAGGTAGGGGGATTATTTGATGGGCTGAACCCAGAGATGAGCGCCTGTTGGGCGTAGTGATCAGCTATTGCTACGTTGACCACATAGGCCTCAACACCAGGAATGTTTCATATGATGTTGTCGATTGCTGTTTTAGAGGTGGCTGTCACTCTCGTGTGGGTGTTTATTAACCATTTAAGATCAAAAGACCTCAAGCAGTCAACAAAACGCTTTGTTAAGGGGTGTTGAGTATTAAGTACGTCGATATTGAAGTCCCCCACAAGAATGAAGTACCTCTGCTTTGTTGTCAATTCCTGCAAGAGCGACTCAAATTTTAAAAAGAACGTGTGTTCATTTCCACTGGGAGACCTGTAAATTCCAATTATAGCAATTTGTTCGTTTTTTGAAAGAATATTTAAGCCTATGGCTTCAAAATCTTTCTCTAGTGAATTTTTAATTTTGAATTTGGTGAATGAGAAACAATGTTTGAGAAAAATTGCAATGCCTCCACCTTCAAAGGATTTTCGGCAGAAATAATTTGCTAGGGTGTAGTAAATGTCTAATTTGCATAAAGAAGTGTTTTTATCATTGAACCCATTTTTGGTTACAACAAGGATGTCAGGCTGCATCTCTTCACACATAAGAGACAATTCATCCTCCTGATTAATAAAAAACAGTACAAATAATTCAATATCGTTAGTGAATATAGAGTCACTGTTAATCCGCAAGTTCGTATGCCAGCAACATCCTACGGAGAGTGACTTGGTTCAATAAAATCTCTTTATCCTCTAGGTTTCATGTCAGGACGGAAGCTGTAACTATAGAATTTGGTAAAATGCACATTCGATTGCGATGGCCTATCAATGTATCAAACATTTACACTCTATAAAGACTGCAACGTGACCAAGTACCGTCATTTAATTTTACGACCTCTAGAAGCCAAGAAAACGTTGTTTCAGGAAATTGAATAGAACTTTCTTTCTTGAAACGCTAAGCCTAGTCTCCACTTACAAACATGTTTCCGGAAACAGTGTTGCAAACTGTTTCCAGTGTTTTGTGATGTTTCCCAACTGTTTGCAAATATTTAAGCGTGTTTCTGGGATCCAGAAACATTTTTTTCTATTTTCAAGACCAAGTGGAAAACACGGAGACATGTTTCCGTCTAGAAGACAAAATTATAAGGGAATAGGGAGATCGAATGAGTCACCGGGCATCAGCGGTGCTTTCAGACGAATTACAAGAACATAGGTAAGAAAAGTGACACCATATGGATATGGACGCCCACCGATGTAATGGACAAGTAATAAATAAATAAAAGTTTTGCAAATACAATTTCGACGTGAATACAAGGTATTGAGTGAGAATAAAATAGCAGTTCACCCAAGAAAGTGGGGGGGTTCGGATACGAACCAAGAACTGAGCATTTATACATACAGATAAACTAATAACAATTCAATTTTTTTTTTTTTTTTCAGTTAAAAATTATCTTTATTTCACAAAAACTACATGTAGAATAGTACAAAAATAACCTAACCTAATAAACAATAAATTAAACTGTCTACTTTATTTAAACTAAAATACTTTTTGTGAAAAAAGTTCGGCACCCCAAAGGAAAAACCTGTGTTGGGGTTACCTGCATTGTAAAAAGAAACAAATTAATTTACTCTGAAAAGGAAGAGTTTGCGCCGGCCAAGGAAATAAAAAGTTTTCTTACAATAATCTTAATAATATAACAAAATAATCAAAATAATAATATACTTGTGTGTACTACAGCATGAAATATTATTGACAGATATTCTTACAATTATTGACAGATATACTAACAATTACATCAATCTTTACAGCATATGTTTTCAAGCACACGCACGCGCGCGCGCGCGCGCTCACACACACACACACACACACACACACACACACACACACACACACACACACACACACACACACACACACACAAACATACGCACGCACGCACGCACGTACACGCACGCACACACACACGCACGCACGCACGCACGCACACACCACCTTTTGACACTTTCAAAGATAGCTAAGTGACAATTCTTAAAAACTCCTCACAATACTGTACAGTAAACAAAAATTGTTTCAATGTTTTACAAAATTGATTTAAGTTGTTGAAAGCACTTAATCGTACAGAAACTAAATTATAAATTCTAGGAGCATTCCAAGTAAATGAATGCTGACATACAGTAAGTCTCGTTTTAGGTACTTGGAATAGTAAATGCCGAAAGTTATATCTATTGTTATCTTGAAAAATAGTTGTAGAGCTTCGAATAAAGAAAATTTTTAAAACTTTGTAAATGTAAAGATTTCGAATTGGAAGAATTTTCAACTGTAGAAATAGAGGCCAGGAAGGAGTTAATCTGTGGGACTTGGTAATGATACGTATGAAGGATTTTTGAAGGATAGTGAGAGGATATAACGTTGAAGCATAAGTGCCACCCCAACATGCAAGGCCATAACTCAGTCTGGAGCTTACTAGAGCATGATAAACATCTAACAACACTTTACGTGGACAAACATCACGCAGAAAATAGAAGCTCCTTACGCTTCTTAACATTTCCTTTTTCACTTTATTTACATGACCTCTCCATGATAAATTTGAATCTATTACAAGTCCCAAGTACTTAATTTCTTCTTCTTTGGTAATTCTAAGGCATGAACAATTTGTATGACTTTTGCAACATAAATCATGATAAATCAGTTCGTTATACACAGACTGTTTACTACTTAGGCTGAAAATCATATATTTAGTTTTCTCACTGAGAACCATGAAATTTATGTCAAACCAGAATCTCAGTAGCCTTAAATCTTCCTGTATTTTGTCATAAATTGTATCTAGACTGTCATAGCAGTAAGTTAGGGCTGTATCATCTGCAAAAGCTGTTATATTTCCATTTAGTTTTCCATTACAGAGATGAGGGAGACAAAGGTAGTTGGACATTTGCCATCATTACGTGAAAAATAACAATCACGACGTTTCGATTTGGTAAAACCCAAACCTTTTTCAAGTGCTAAAAACTAAATTACATCTACACAAATATGTTATAAAACTACGTTCTTAAACTAATAAACTTATCTACTTTAATAATTATCTACATTTTAACCTAGATCCTAGAATGGAGTACAACAAAATGAACTTCTACTAAATATAAAAAATATTAACAGGGTTAAATTAATATAGCCAAGTAGGCGCTGTCAAGGTCACGATATCAACGAAAAATGTAAAACACAATAAAATTAATATTCAAATCAGACTGAAATAAGATTACATTAACTAATCATAAATATATGGTACCTGAAAAACACAATTAATTTAAAATAACATTCAACACGCACAAAAAATTATATATATATATATATATATATATATATATATATATATATATATATATATATATATATATGGCTCGGAAGGACTGAGGCTACTATTAAAATTACATTTTAACCTGAAAAGACAACAATTATTAGGAATAAAACAATACCATAATCAAATATTACAAAAATGATGAAGTCTTACGACCCGCAGTGACGATGGCGTCTAGACGTCCCAGGTACGAAGTGAGGATGATGCAATCCAAATGCAGTGTCTACGAAGTTCCCTCCAAGGTGATAAAACACGGGGACTAGACAAACATACACACTACACTTCACAACAACCATACACAGACTGACGAGGTCAGGGACGTACGCTCCGAGATCGCCAAAAATGCGGTGACTCAGGTACGGGGACGGAGACTCATGGGGTGTTTAATTGTTATAGGTGCAGGTGGTGTAGGATTCTGGTTAGATGATGTCATGAGTGTATTGAACTTTTTATCAAGTGTGTTTTTAAGTAAAGGAACCCACATGGGTCTAACTTCTATGCTACTTTGACTGATTACTTGTTCATTATTTAGTTTCATAAAGGCACCTTCGATGAATTTACGTTTAAAAAAATGTGGTTCCCTATGAAGTATTTTAGTGTTATCCCAGTTAAATCTGTGCTCATTGTTCCAGGCATGTTCAGCTAATTTAGAATGTGTAGTGTCTCCTTTTTTAATGTTATTTTTGTGTTCTTTTAGCCTAACTTCCAGTGGTCTCTTTGTTTCCCCTATGTATTTTTCATTGCATTCACAAGTAATGCAATAAACTACATTTTTGGAGGATTGCTCCTCATTCTTTGGTTTAGTTTTAGTTAAAGACTGTCTTAATGTGTTTTGTGTGTTGAATGATGTTCTGATTTTGTATTTCCTAGCTATGCGTCTGATTTTTTCTGAAAGGTTAGGCGTATATGTAGTTAGGCGTAGTTAGGCGTAGTATATGTAGTATATGTAGTATAGGCGTAGTATATGTAGTTAGGCGAAAGGTTAGGCGTATATGAAAGGTTAAGCGTAGTACATATACATATACATATATGTATATGTAGAACGTAGTTTTATAACATATTTGTGTAGATGTAATTTAGTTTTTAGCACTTGAAAAAGGTTTGGGTTTTACCAAATCGAAACGTCGTGATTGTTATTTTTCACGTAATGATGGCAAATGTCCAACTACCTTTGTCTCCCTCATCTGATACTCTATCATTAACAAATTTCAAAAACAAAATTACAGAGATCATTAACATATATTAAAAATAGAATTGGGCCGAGGACTGAACCCTGTGGAACACCATATTTAATTGTAACATAATCGCTCTTATCAGTTTCCAATCGAACACATTGTTTCCTGCCAGTCAGGTAGCTACGAAACCAATTATGAGCTACTCCTCTTATGCCTGCTTTCCACATTTTGTTTAAAAGTATGGTGTGATCCACAGTGTCGAAAGCTTTGGTTATGTCAATATATAAGGCTGCACAATGCTTACCTTTATTTAATCCATCATATATATTGTTCAAAAAACTAAACAAGGCATATTCTGTACTCATTTTTTCTCTAAATCCAAATTGGTTATCACTCAAAAACTTAATATTTTCTAAGTATATCATCAATCTCTTTTTGACCAGTTTCTCAAACACCTTAGCAAAACTTGATAATAGTGAAATAGGTCTGTAACAATCAATATTTTTCCTATCCCCCTTTTTATAAATGGGTATAACAACAGCTTTTTTTAAACAAGCTGGAAATTCACCATCAACAAAGCTTCTATTAAAAAGTTCTGTTAAAACTGGTGCTATTAGAAAAGAGATTTTCTTCAAAAAAAATGTATTTACACCGTCATCTCCAGGTGCCTTATTATTTTTAAGTTTACTAATGATAGATTGAATCTCTTGTTCGTCAGTGGGAACCATGAACATGGAATTTTGTTCTTCAAACGTCTGGAAAGATTCATTGTACATATTTAAAACATTTTGAGTGTTGGATTTAATTGAATTTCTTAATTTTTCAGCAATAAAAATGAAATATTTGTTGAATTCACTTGTAATATCTTTGGAGTTTGTTATAACATTCGAACCAGCAACAATCTCACTTATCTCTTTTTTCCTATCACTATTTTCACCAATTAAATCGTTTACAATTCTCCATTTAGCACGAGGGTTCCCTGCACAGTTTTCAAATTTGTTTAAATAATATTGTTCTTTTTTTATTCTTATTATACTGCGCAGCTTGTTTCTGTAACTTTTATAATACTCTTTCAGTCTGAAATCATACGGTCTAGCTTTCATTAGCACATATAGTTTTTCCTCACTGCAATCTTTCTACATAAATCGTCAGATATCCAAGGGGTTAACTTGACTGGCAGATTATAATTACTCGTTACTTTATTTTCAATACACTTATCAATGGTTAAAGCAAGAGTATCTAAAAAAGATTCAAACGCATCAGAAAGTGATACATTCGTTTTTACTACTAGGTTCCAATCAATATTTAATAATTCATTTTGTAATTTATTGAAATCGATTTTGTAATATGTTTTATTGTTATTGTATTGGGCAGGAATATTTCTAAAATTCAATTTCAGTACTATCATTGAGTGATCTGTAATATCTAAATGCATAACCAAAGCTTCGTAGTTTATAAGTGGCAAATCATTCCTACATATACTCATAAAACAGTGATCTAAACAGGTGTGACTTTGGGCTACAATTCTTGTCGGCTCATCAATCAAACACTTCAAACCATTACTAGCCAACAATGTTAAATATCTTTCAACAATATAGTCGTTTTTAGCCAAAATATCGCAGTTAATATCACCAGTATAGACAATGTTACGACCATGGGGTTTAAACAATAGGTGCTGAAGTTCAGTCAGATACTGTGCGAGGGGAACCCCGTGCAGCCTGTAGACGGCGAGCAGCTCAAGCTCAACGTTATCTATGTGACAGGTTATTTGGAGGCAGTCAGCAGATTGTACGTCTGTTAGTCTATCTACTTTACTGCACTGATAACAATCACGCACATACACCGCTACACCCCCAGAGCGATATCTTTCGTTACAGTTACTAAACATATTAAAACCAACAATTTTGAATAAATTTAATTCGTGTTCTGAAATCCAAATTTCTGTCAGTACAATAATATCCGGTTTAAACGGTAATGTTTGCAAATTGGCCATGAAATAATCATAGTTTTGCCTAAGACTTCTGATGTTTTGATTCGTTATCACTAAAGATTGTTCCAATTTACCACTCAAGATTAATTAGAAAACAAGAAACAAAATTCACTAGCATACCATACATCATACATTCACTCAGTCTCACACACACAATATTTATCCAAGCAAAATATAATCTATATTCCATTTACAAACTATGCTACATTTCACACCACAATTTACAATAATACAAATTATAAAAACGAAATAGTGATATTTGGCCAAATTAAGCGCAATTCAAAGACTCACAAAATAACATGGTTTAGGTACTTATATAAAGAAAAGAAAAACTAGATTAAAGAAATTATCATCCTCTTATAATACATAACACTAACTATCCATAGTTCACAAACATATTCATTCACGCATACATTCGTACCGACATACTTACACATACACACACCTAAAAAATATTACAAGTGATAATTGAAATAAATAACATGATTTAGGTACTTCTATGAAGAAAAAAATCAAGATTAAAGAAATGATCAATACATAACACAAACTATCCATTCATTCACGCATACATTCGTATGGACATACTTGCACATACATACGTAAAAGTAAAAAAAATATAACGAGTAAAAATTGAAATAAAATAACAAAAGCAAGCTGACTTATTTAAGCAAATAACAAAGTACTGATAAGTAATAATCACCATTTATAAATTATTTAGATCATCCATTGTGGTTAGTACCTTGACTGGATCACCCTGGTTCTTCCTCATGAGAATTCTACCAGCACGGATCCAAAGATAGGTGTAAGCTTTGTCCCTCTTGACCTGGCGGGCCGCGGCTAGTAGTCTACGTCTCGCGGGGCTGAGGCTCTCGTTCACATACACCACCTGCGACAGCAACTCCGTCATCCCGAGATCTTGCGTTGACAGATTCCTCTTGACACGCCGCTTCTGTAGGAGGCCCTCAGCATCTATTCTCCGCACCATCTTCACAATGATACCAGGGGGCTTTCCGGAGGCATCTATGCTACGAAGCCGGTGACAAGCATCGATCTTCACATCGTCAATCGGGTAATCCAAGGCTCGACCCACCGCTTTAACAATGCCGACCACGTCTTCGTTCTTTTGGTACGGGATCCCCTGTATTTCCAACGTATTTCTTCTTGAATACTGGTCGGCGTCGTCTTGTCTAGCCTCCAACTCCACCACTCTCTTACGGAGACTTATATTTTCCGTGGTAAGTTCCTCCACCTTCTTCATCCACACAGAGAGCTCTTCCTTCTGTTTAAAGACCAGTTCTTTAGTCTCAGTGATTTCTGTGTGACAAAGATTCAGTGAAGTGCCTAAGTTTTTCTCCACTCTGTTAAAGTGGAGAACATAAACACGTACATCATCTTTTTGCTATTCAGAATTAAAAACATCCTCCATAGAGGATCTAATACAGCTTCTTACCTTCTTGCAGATCGAGATGTGAAGCCGTCACAACCAGGCACATCCAAGCACCTACCAACACCTGCGTCAGCACCATGACTGACTGAAAATCTCTATCTACGTCACCAACTGCAGGAAAACCAGTCGAAAAAGTAATGGCCTTGCAACTTACCGGTCAGCTGGTTCGGTTTGTATTCTAACAATGGTGTCTTTTCCTCAACACTGGTTGAGTTTTGACAGCGTATTTTAAAACTTTTTAAATTTCGACATTAATTTTCTTTAATTCTTGAATTTCACAATCTACTGTATTGTCCTAAATGTTTTATAACTAAACAGAAACGAAGCATCACGTGATTTTTCATTAGTTGATTTTGAACGATTTTGTTATATAGCTTGATTACGAAAACTATCTTATAACACTATGACCATGGCCAAAACTTACCCAATATTAACCTTGGCAATTTCTACACAAATAAAATGAGAAACAACACTTTTTTAATTTTGATACTTAATTTTTTGCAAACGTATTTCATTTTTAATTTGCTATGGAAAATTATTAGGGAAAAGGGGAAGCCTTTTGTAGATTTTAATGGTTACAAATACAGATTTGGTAGGAAATTTATGTATACAGACGAAGAATACTGGAGGTGTATAGTGTAAAGTCAAATGTTATGTAGCACAAATGTATACGTTTGACGGTGGAAGTATATTCTCCAAACTAATTGATTTACATAATCATGAACCAGTAACAAATAATATTTATTGAAATAAATGTACTATGTAATATTGATTTTTATTTACTCTTAACTTTTACTTTTTGATTTAGTGATATTCGGTATACGACCAGAGACAATTCAATGTATTTGTGGTAGTTTATGATATTAACGGAAATATTTCTTTTGCACAGCTTGTGGTCTAAGTTGCATTTTTGAGCGGCCAAAATTGGGCGGCCTACTTGAGATCGGTATTGCCCGCAACTCGAGGACACCCCAATCAACGTAGGTAGGATTGCGCGCAACTCGTTAACGGCCGGCAGTAAAAGTAAACTACAGCTGATGTTTTTATACATCTGTAGTAACAATCACTACGTTTATCCTTGATATTTGGGGGCAATAAGGAAGGACTGGCAAGGTGCTGGCCCTATCATTGCATGGTAAAGTGTAGAAATAACTACTCGGCACACATTTAGCACACTATTGGGTACAACCTCTGTTTCCTTATTCTCTGTGATTAGACTATTTAACCTTGGAACAAACAGAAGTTTCACAAGCGCCATGGTGTTGTGGTTTTTTTTATTTTATTATTTTTTTTTAGTTATAACTTTTCTTAGAAGTTTACCCAAAAAATAATACAATCTCACTACTAAGTGAAATCATAGATTTTTGGATATCCATTATTTATTAAAGTAATCTGAAATAATATGCAGTGAATATTAATACACAGGAAAAATGGTCATGGAAGAAACACAACATTCCAACCAGTATTTACAAATAACTGTTATGTAGTATTATTTGACTTGTTGTTGAAAGCTACTTTCGTAGATTCTACGTTGCTTTAACAAATATCAAAATTTCTGTATTAAAAGTAATTGCAAGCTTGGATTGTTTTGTGTTTTTCATACACTGTACACTTTTTATGTGTATTTTGAGTATTGTTGAAGGCAATTTACATAAATAAAACTGTTATTCAATTAAATAAAATATGTATAAAAAGTAAGTTGTCTTTCTATGTACCAATTGTTGTCGTTCAATAGTTTTAAAGAAAATATGTTAAAAGTAATATATAACTCAATTATTAAGTAAACAAACAACACTTGTTAACAAAACTTACATAAAAACTTATTTTACTTATGATATATTATTTGCTCGAAAACATTTACAAATCCATATTCACTAGCAACTACTGATCTCAGCATAGTCAAGCAACTTTATCAAGATTCACAACTAAAAAATTGTCCATCAGGACTTCAATCTACGTCAATAAGTTATCCGGTTTTCCTTCGTGTGAAGTTTGATTAAAGTTAAAGCACCACCAAGTGATAACATTTTAGTCTTTTAAACTAGTTTAAATTTTTTTAATGATGAGAAGACAATTTCATAATTGTATGAATAAAAGTTTTTATAAATTATTATCACCTGTATACAGTGAGTCATCTAATTCATGATCTAATTATTATTCATTAATCGGGATATTGACCATGGGAAGACATTTCTGTTATAATACGTTGGCCTGTGTGTTTTTTTTATTTTTTATTTTTTTATTTTTTTTTTTTTTTTTTTTTTTTTTTTTGCTCCGTCAGGTTTTTACCTTAATTCAAGAATTTATAAAATCTCTTACCTTCAAATTTATCTTAATTTATTTTTTCACCTAATTCAAATCATTTATTGTCATAAACACATACATGACGTACAGATGACTGTCAAACTTAAAATGAATAAATACTAAGACTAATAACCAAGACTATTACTAAGTTTATACGTGCAGGTCATTAAAATAATCATTAATATTATAGTACATTGTGTCCAATAAAAATTGTTTTATTTTTGATTTGTATTTATTTGTATGTACAATTGATTTCATACAATATATATTGGGAAAATGATTGAAAAACTTTTTGCATATATATTAGGGAGAGTTTTCATAAAGTTTAAGTCGGTGGCGCTGGTATTGAAAATCATTTATATTCTTAGTGTCATAACTGTGAGTGTGATGTTGCTGTTCAAAAAACTAAAGTCTCTATGGACAATAATTTTCTTCCTTCTTCCTAGTACACTTCTTTTTCTAGTCAAAATTTAGTGCACGCAGTAACTAACTAATTTTTCCAGATACGACGTATTTTTCAGTAATTTAAAAAGTAAATTAAAACTTTGATACTGCTTGATATAAGTGATCCAGCTTTTAAATGTGTTTTTAAATATGCATTGAAAAAAATATCTTACAACACAAATTTCATCACGATAGATTCAGAGAGTTCAAAATTTGTACTATTGGTATGAAAGTTTCATTCAATTATTTATAGTTTCTGAAGCTAAGCTATAAGAACAAAATAAAGGAGTTTTTAACAGTTTCGAAACATTTTAGTGATTTAACTTCGTTTCTAAGATATTTAAAATGCTTGCCACCTTTAAACATCTGTATATTATAGTCCAAACTGTCATAAAACCAAGGTATAAAAATAATTTAATTTGTTAGTGAACACATTTTCGTTGATTAGTAATGTATGTATTTATTTGTTATGGCATATAATTAGTAATTGTGTATTTACTAAACTTAACATCAAACTATTTTTCAGTTATAATTCTAATAATCTATAGGTTTAACATTCAACTTAATTTTTTTTAATCCAATATAAACAAAAGGGTTATTTTCTTGCTATAATAAATAAAACATTAAATATATAGATAAGCTATATATTTAATGTCTATAAGCTATAAGATAAGCTATAACATTAAATATCTATATATAGATATATAGATAAGCTTATCTTAACTGATTACAAGATAAGCTGATAAGTTATTGTATGTTTTAAACAAACCTATTTATTGCTAAGATATTTTGACGAAACTCTACACACACACAACAACGGGCTACTGTCACACTTAGTATTAATGAGCTGATTATGGCTTAAATGTTTACAAACTGATTGACTACTGATTTATGTACACTGACTGAAGTACAGCTAAGATATTTTGATTAAACCTCACTTCAATTCTCTCCATACACACAACAACGGGCTATTGTTACAAACAATGCTAATGAGCTGATCATGGTTTGACTGAACACACAACAAGATGATTAATTACCGAATAATGCGAACCGACTGAAGTACAGCTAAGCTTTTTTGATTAAACCTCACTTCGATCCCCTACACAAATAGTCCTATTGTCACATTGACTATTTATGTGTTCATTACAATCTAAACGAACACACAGCAGGTTTTCTACTCTATAATGAATTCATTTACAGTGTGTCTAATAATAGCCTATTATTGTGTGTGTGGAAGGGGTTGATGTGAGGTTTAATCAAAATATATTAGCCAGTGTACATCGCTATACTAATTTTCAGTTTTTTGTTATATTAGTCATGCCATAATCAGCTCATTAACAGTGTGTGTAACAATAACCCATTATTGTGTGTGGTCATCTAACAAGTGGTTTCAATCTTTCTTAATACTAGATATGTGGCTTATATTTACAATGATGTTGTTAGTTCACTTAAAACTATCAAAACATCATGGAAGGATGTTCCAAAGCTTGTTTTTTATCTTATCTTGTAATATTTCGTATCCTTCTTTTATCATTTTAATTACTTTTTCTCACAGCCCAACTACTTAACAATATGAATTTTCCAAATACACCAATGTGATTGGGCAATGGTCTGTTTTAGTGCATGTGAATTATAAAATAGAAATAAACTTCTCCTTTTGCAGGTTGCAAATAAAGATAGTAAGTAACAACTAAATATTTGTATTTAGTACAATAAGTTTAACTAATACATAAGTTGATTAATAGTAGATTACTATAATATAATTACGAATAAAAACTTTAAAGTTACAACGAATTAAAACCCGTTTAAAGTACTACAAATATGTTATAATATACATAGCATAGCTATAATCACATCTGACATCAATATTTTTATTTAAATTAAGTAAAGATTAAGTATGCATTTATTTTAATAATTTTTTAGTATTTAAAGGTTGCAAAGTTATTAGTAAAAATAGCTTTACTTGGTTCCTTAAACAATTAAAAAGATGTACCATTTATTTGTTCACTTATCAGTGCAAATATTAAAAATTAATTATGATAAAACAAAATGTATAGTGACGATTAATTATTAGAAATGTAACAATAAATATTTCTTGTAAAAGACAGTTTTTTTATGTTTGAGTGCTTAGTAGTCATTGGTCTTCTGTGAAGTAATTGTTTATATACCGATGTTAATTTGATTTTTGATCTATCATGCATAATTATTGTTTAAAACTATGTAATTTTTCACTTTATATCACATATGAGTGCTGTAACTTTAAAAACTTAAAAAAAGTATTGATTTTGATCTTATTTTGGTTAATTTTCAAATTAGCACAATGATTTTTATTCCAAAATTTCTATCATACAATTTATAGACTATCCATTGATATAAACATTGTAAATTTTCCTTACATAGGTTATTTTCCAAACTTGCACTGTATCGTAACCACATAAGCCTAAGTTCAAGTTTTAATTCCTGTAATATTACTTTTTTTAGGCAATGATAATATTTTAGTATTGTTGTATTAACATGAATGAATACAAAGTACTTACTATGAAAATACTTTGTAATAAATCATTCTGAAATGAAGTGAACTAGATGATATGATTTTCATAGTTTATTCAATTAAATAACTAACTATTTACTATAGTTAAAAAGAACATAATGTGAAAGCTTATCAATAATATTTAAAAATAAATCTATGGCCACACCACACTCTCTATCCAGGGGATGTAGTGGGACACTCTCGTGAAAACCCCAGGATGGTTTCCACCACACTGAGACCCGAAGGATATAATTCCAAACTGAATGTACATGCAATACACATCTGGATGGTATTTTTGCAACGGTCCTCCAGAGTCTCCCTGGAAAACAATTGAATATAGAATTACTTTCAATGTAAAACAAGTCACACACTGGCAAGGGGCACATTATACAAAATTATGTTCTGGAGTAAAAATGAAGTCAACCTTATAGCAAACACTCAGACCTTTTAAATGCTAAAAATGGATGCTACTCCTACCCCTCTAAGTCCACTAATGGTCAATTAGATAATTGGACAATCTTTGTTGATAGGAAACATTACATGATAATGTACGACAATGGTCAAACAAATGCTTCAGGCTACATATTGCAAAAAGTTATCTATGCCTAAGAAATCATCTACATTGTAGATACAGATCTTAATCAAGATATTTTTAATGGTTTTCTTGTATAAATTTAGTTTTATATCTTGAATATTGTAAGGAAGGATATTGTAAAATGTCATTTCTTGATACTGGAAACTCATTTGAGTTAAATTAAATGTACACTTGCTATTAAGTACATTTATTTTAACTCATTAACTCATTAGGAGTATTAAGTTTGTTCCTAGTATCATGATTATGAACAGCAGTAAAATCAATAAACCTATCTAAGTTTATTTACTGCACACCAGTTCACAATTTCACCAGTCATATCTTTGAGCAACATCTGGTTATCAACATCCAATTTTCTACAAACATTTAGATCTTTAGGTCATCGGCAAACATAAAGCTACTGACTCCATGACCATTAATATTGGCTGGTAAATCATTCACATAAAGTAGGAAAAGTTTTGGTCCCAAAATGGAGCCTTGCGCTAAACCCTGTGAGACAGGCAGTTTCAGAAAAACAACTATTATAATCTACAGACTGATGACGGTCAATAAGGTAGATTTAAATAAATTTAAAACAGAGTCAAACCTATAAGAACTAAAATTTTAAACTAGAATGGCGTGGTCTACAGTGTCATTAAAGCTTTTTCACAAATATAAAGATCTAAAAGTAAAACCCTTTTAAGCTTCAATTTTATCCAAGCAGTTACTTTTAAAAAAATCTTGAACAGCATATATAGTACAATGATTTCTTTTCTAGAAAAAAATCCATCTGAAAACGCAATATTTTGGTCATAAAAAGCAATAATTTTTTTGCTATGCAAGCATTAAAAACTGTACTTATTATAGGTATAATTGAGATAGGTATATAATTAGTATAGAGATCCATATGTCCTTTCTTATACTCAGGAACTACCTTGTTTATTTTCAATAAATTTGAAAAGTAACTATTAACTATGGAAATGTTAAATAAATAGGCTAGTAAGACAATAATGTAGTTCAAGGCTAACTTGATCATATGAGCATTTAAACTCTTGCTCGGACAGGGGTTTTTGAACATCTCCCTTCTCAGGCCGGTGTTCGATTAATCAACAGTTTACCCAATGAATTCAAATGTGCACAGGAGCCCAAGGCATTGAAGGCTCGTCATAAAAACGTGCTTATATCAAACGCTTTCTACAGCGTGGACGAGTTCCTTGTACATAACTGGGAGACCTAGTAATGCCAAATGACCCTCAGATATTGGCATAGCACAGGGAGGTGGTGGCCGCTATCTATTTATTTAGTTATGTATTTATTTATTTAGTTTTAATATTAGCATGGAACATGCTTTAGTCTTGACCTAACTGTCTGAAAACGTTACGCGGGAGGGTGACGCGTAACCATGAAAACACAATGACATATCAGTGTTGACTTCAATAATGATTTTATTTGCAAGCGTTGATCAAAGTACATCTTTAGTTTCCATGACAACTCTTGTTAAAAATATACAAAATTAAGTCCTAATTAGAGAATCCAGTCCTCATTTACATATCAGTCTACCTCCAGCCGTCCACCGGTGATGTTGTGTCCTGGATCAGATTGCCCTCCTTCGACATCGTCAGGTGTATGTACTCGCCATTCTACTGATAGATCTACATCTGGATTCGGAAACGCAACCTCCGAAATAATAACTGAACCAAAGAAACCCAAAACTGGTGCTCAACGTCAAAAGGAATATAAAGCGCGTAAAGCTGCCGAAAAATCACTACCCAACGAAAATGGTGAGTGTAAACCGATCAAAACTGCTCGCCATATTGACAAGATTGATTGTAAACATTATGTAAGTTACTTCAGCTATCACAAACCAATATTGGCCACAACTTCTAATGATTGTATGGAACAATAAAATTTAAAAAGTAAAGATATATTTATATTTTTAAGATATGTTTATATTTTTTGTAATTCCTTACATGAAATCTAAAATTCGTTGTTTTCGGAGAAATACATTTGCAGAAATTATTAAAAAGGAGCCAGCAAACAGAAAAAGCGCAGCTAAAGCATGTTCCATGTTTCTTGAATTTTAGCCGTAGGCTCTAAGCAAAAAGATCCGGGGGTCCAGGGGGCTTGCCCCCTGGCGAGGCCCGCAGGGCCGAGTTTATGTATAGTTCCGTCACCAAGACAATTCTTTTTTAACCCATTATAAATGAGAGCGTGAATGTAAGACAGTTTGTATGTTTGTATGTATGTTTGTATGTTTGTATGTTTGTATGTTTGTATGTTTGTATGTTTGTATGTTTGTATGTTTGTATGTTTGTATGTTTGTATGTTTGTATGTTTGTATGTTTGTATGTTTGTATGTTTGTATGTTTGTATGTTTGTATGTTTGTATGTTTGTATGTTTGTATGTTTGTATGTTTGTATGTTTGTATGTTTGTATGTTTGTATGTTTGTATGTTTGTATGTTTGTATGTTTGTATGTTTGTATGTTTGTATGTTTGTATGTTTGTATGTTTGTATGTTTGTATGTTTGTATGTTTGTATGTTTGTATGTTTGTATGTTTGTATGTTTGTATGTTTGTATGTTTGTATGTTTGTATGTTTGTATGTTTGTATGTTTGTATGTTTGTATGTTTGTATGTTTGTATGTTTGTATGTTTGTATGTTTGTATGTTTGTATGTTTGTATGTTTGTATGTTTGTATGTTTGTATGTTTGTATGTTTGTATGTTTGTATGTTTGTATGTTTGTATGTTTGTATGTTTGTATGTTTGTATGTTTGTATGTTTGTATGTTTGTATGTTTGTATGTTTGTATGTTTGTATGTTTGTATGTTTGTATGTTTGTATGTTTGTATGTTTGTATGTTTGTATGTTTGTATGTTTGTATGTTTGTATGTTTGTATGTTTGTATGTTTGTATGTTTGTATGTTTGTATGTTTGTATGTTTGTATGTTTGTATGTTTGTATGTTTGTATGTTTGTATGTTTGTATGTTTGTATGTTTGTATGTTTGTATGTTTGTATGTTTGTATGTTTGTATGTTTGTATGTTTGTATGTTTGTATGTTTGTATGTTTGTATGTTTGTATGTTTGTATGTTTGTATGTTTGTATGTTTGTATGTTTGTATGTTTGTATGTTTGTATGTTTGTATGTTTGTATGTTTGTATGTTTGTATGTTTGTATGTTTGTATGTTTGTATGTTTGTATGTTTGTATGTTTGTACGTTTGTACGTTTGTATGTTTGTATGTTTGTATGTTTGTATGTTTGTATGTTTGTATGTTTGTATGCACCGTTGTAAGATTGTATGTATGGGACAGGTTATTTAATATTGACTATTGCGATACAATTCATGTAATTATCTTCATGTAATAAAAAATTTTAATTTTAATTTAAACCGTAAATATTAAGATGTTTACTTTTATCTAAACTAAGGATTGTATTAAACACATCAGCACCAGATAATGCCTTAAAACTAAAGACGTTTAACTTATGAGTGTTGTGTTTTGACACATAAAAATCAACATTGTTGTTTCAGTTAAGAATATTAGAACTCAATTCATTTATACAATTAATAAAATGCTCATTAAACTGTTCAGCATTTAAGTAATGACATTGATTGCTAATTACAGGTTTACAACTAACTAGGTTTCACAGTTTGATTTACTAGATTACAGGTAGACATAATTTAAGTAATGACATTGATTACTAAGTACAGGTTTACCACTAGGTTTCACAGTTTGATTTACTAAATTACAGGTAGACATAATTTAAGTAATGACATTGATTGCTAAGTATAGGTTTACCACTAGGTTTCACAGTTTGATTTACTAGATTACAGGTAGACATAATTTAAGTAATGACATTGATTGCTAAGTACAGGTTTACCACTAGGTTTCACAGTTTGATTTACTAGATTACAGGTAGACATAATTTAAGCAATGACATTGATTGCTAAGTACAGGTTTACCACTAGGTTTCACAGTTTGATTTACTAAATTACAGGTAGACATAATTTAAGTAATGACATTGATTGCTAAGTACAGGTTTACCACTAGGTTTCACAGTTTGATTTACTAGATTACAGGTAGTCTTAATTTTGTTAGAGCACTTATTGATAGCATAATAGTAACTTTTCTTGGGTCGGTCATTTTTATATAGCAAGAATATGTTATATTCAAGATTTATGACAGTCCTTCTATTACTTTCTTAATATAATTAAACAATAGTGTATAAAAACAAAACTAAGACTGTTAATTTTTTAAAAAAGTGTGCTTTTTAAGTATACAAACTAACCAGGCAAGTGTCGATGCCTTTGGCGACATCTCCGGCACAAATCATAGATCTGTCATCGATTCCATGTTTTAGTTTAGCTTTTATTGAAGAGTTATATGCTTTCTTACAATCACTGCTTGAACTTATCTTTAGCTTCATTTTTTGTAGAATGTCACTTTGTTTTCCACCTGAAAATTTAATATTTAACTTTTTGAATATCAATAATCAATTCAAAAAATGGTTTCATTATAATTATTGGAAATATTATATGTAAATAAATTTTATATGTAACTAAATATATGTAACTAAATATTGTATGTAACTAAATATTATATGTAACTAAATATATGTAACTAAATATTGTATGTAACTAAATATTATATGTAACTAAATATTATATTATGTAATTACTAAACTTATACCGCTACTGAAAAACAACTGGAAATTTTTTCGGAGCCTGTCAAAGTAGTACAGTAAATTTAAGTGTGTTTTTACATATACAGTTTACTAATATAAATAATTCAGGAAAACTGTTAAAATAGAACATCTTAATGGCTGGAGCAAATATATCCATCATTATGAGTTGAAAGGTACATTTAAAGAGAGGGTAAATATGAAGAAAGTATAGATATAAAACGATTATAAATGGAGCCACAGACTTTAAATGTTGAGTGGCCATTCCAATGTTTTCCTTTTAGTTACACTTTTGATACAATTTCTAAAAATATGTATTTTTTTTTATAAATATAATGATATAAAAAATATCATTATAGCTCTAATTCCCTGATAACTTAAAGATCTTCTGAATACTTCTAGCAAAATAGGGTGGATGACAATGGGAAAGAAATTCCTAAATGGGAGTTGTCTAAAACGTGTTGTGTTACTTGCGGACAGGGTGTTGCTAGCTCACAGCTTGGTCTGGAGGTTGTTAGAAGCACACTTCATAGTCCATCTGGCCTGCCCCTGACCAGGTTTATGCAAACATGAGTGCACACACTAGTTCAAAATTTAAATTCAATTCAATTGTTTTAAATATCAGCTGTACCCCTAAAGACTACCAACATCTGTTATGGTACGAGCGGAACTGGGATCATTACTAATGGTCCATGCCAGTAGTTATAAGTTGTAACCACTTTCGAGAAGCAATACCTACCTAGATATAGTACCCCTTCCCTCCAAGAACTGCTACTCACGCCATTTCGTAATACCCCAGCCAGTAGCTAGGTACTTGCCCTCTGGGATATCATATTCAGTATGAAGACATAAGGGTCTCATAAACTCGTCAAAAACAACAGTTGTGTTCAGTTTGTACAACACAATGTCGTTGTAAAGACGGGACGAGTCATAGCTTGGATGGTTCATTATTTCCACAATTTCATAGTCTACTGGTTTTGAGATTCCATGTTCTTCATCGTCTTTGGATCGAAAGTTGTACTCTCCAAGTCTCACCCATCTTGCACTACCTCTGCAATCAATAGAAATATGGCTGTATACAATAAAAATTAGCTTCAGTGTGGAGTAGTATAATTCTTAACACATTATATCAGAACAAAATTAATCTAACTCTAATGTGGCTGATTTCTTGAACAAGTCCAGATAGTACAAATTTTGTAAATAAAAAATTGAAAATAAGGATGATTTACTCCACAAAAAATTCAGTACGCCTTCAACTCAAAATATCTAAATTTGTACAAGTATTTAAAAAGGGAAATAGAGACTCATCTTCAGGATATAGCCCTATGTATTACTCCAGTCTTTGAAAAATATTTGAAGCAATTATATACTCTCAGTACATAGGTACTTTGATGATCATAAAATGTTAAGCGATTCACAATTTGGTTTCATGAAGAATAGATCCACAATCGATGCAATTGATAATATGTTAAAAGGTATATATAAAGTTTTTGAAAACAAGAGACTGGCACAGGGCACTTTTTGTGATCTGAGTAAGGCATTTGACTGTGTTGAACATGAATTACTTTTAAATAAATTTTAATATTATGGGATTAAAAACTCAAGCTTACAACTCATGAAGTCATATTTAATTAACAGACAACAGGTTGTTTCTGTTGGAAAAACAGGTGTTCCCCAGGGTTCAGTGCTTGGTCCATTTATATTTCTAATTATGGTCAGTGACCTTCCATCTCATATAGGTTCCCACGTAGTGTTATATGCTGATGATACAATTTTCCATCATTGTAGTAATGACATAAAAAGTTTAGAGACTCTAGTAGACAACACAATGACAAAAACATCTTGATGGTTTAGGGCTAATGGGTTCCTGCTTAATGAGGACAAAACTCAAACATTACAATTTAATCTAAAAGATAGGTGTGCTGTAAGTCCAAGCATTTCAACTAGTATTAAGTTTTTAGACATATTACATTAACAGTAAACTGACACGGGAACAGCATATAATATATATTAGTAGCAAGTTATCTACAGTTTTTTATTTGTTAAAAAGTCTTAAGGATTGTGTGTCTGATAACTTTGTTCGGTCATCATGCTTTTCATTATTCCAGAATATTATTATGTGTGGTATATAGTGGGGTAACTCTTGTCATGTACATAATATTTTATTGGTACAGAAAATGGATGTTAGAGTAATATCTGGTACTTCCTATAGGGAACACTGTGAACAATTGTCTGTCCGACTCCAGAATACAAACAGTTTAGTGAATAACACTCTGTTTTCCTATACACTAAAAATAAATTGGACAAATTTCAACACCCGAGCAGGAACAATGTACATACGAGTACATACAATACCAGGTTCAATAGTCATATACACATTCCTTATCACCATTTGTCTAAATCTTTGAACAGTTATGATATAATCGGTTATAAACTTTTTAATAAATTATCAATTGGTCTCCAAAGTCTACCACTAAATACTTTTAAGAGTAAAATACATGACTGGGTAGCCACAAATACATTTTATAATTTTAGTTAATTTTTTATACTAATATTAATGTAGTGTAGGCTAATACATATTTTACTGTTTTCAAGTTTTGTGTTGTTTATAATAAATATTTTGTTGCACTCTATTGTACCAAATGTAAGTATTTAGTTCAATAGTAATTAATGTCACAATTTTTTTGTTGGATTAAAATTTGTATAGTAGCCTTTGTATAGAATTACTGAATATATCCTTATTTTTATATTACTGATATTAATGTAGTGTGGATAATATGTGTATATATACATATATATATTACTATAAAAATTTAGAATTAAGAATAGTTATCATGGTAAAATATCTTTCTTATTGTGTGTGTACATAACTTAATGGGTGATTTTTGTATTTCTATAAAAATGTATAATTATTATATCAAAGCACATGTATTTTGTTAATTACGAATCATGGTTGCAATTTTTGTTTGTATATATTTTTAATATATCTATAGCTTAGCAGGCTTTCGTATGGAACCTTAAATGTAATTGTAATCTAGTATAGTGTAAAATATTAAAAAGTTTAGGGTAAAATCTTGACGTTGTCTAATTTTATGTAAATTTTATTTATTTATATAACGGCTTTCTGACGGTAAAATTGTATTTATTTATTTACAGAACGAGGCTATTGAAATTGCATTTACCCAACCAATCAGTATATATTGTACTATTATGTAAGGCGATTCAAAAGTGTGGATACTTGATACTATTTGTTTAACAATTGCACCTTGAAAAACCAGACTCAGTATACTTCAATATGGTATAAAAGTTCACTGTTTGGTTTGTATCACTACGTTATACCTACTCCCAAATACCAAATTTGGATCCCAACTTGAAAATGTTTAAATGTAGGGGGTAATTTCATCATGTGCGTGATCAAAATCATCTGTAATCGGGATATTGTACTGTTGCAACGGAGCCTAGATTCTATATTAAAGTTTTGATTGAAATATAAGATGACTCTGAACACAGATAAACATGTTTGCACCACATTTCAACGGATTTTCACTTCATTCCTCTATTACTACATAATCTGTGGTACATATTTAAAATGAAGCATTGAAGTTAGGATCTGAGTGTGCTCTTTTCTTGGAATTTCAACTGGAAATCTACAAGTCCATGCAGTATTGTCCAAAGCCCTCCACAAACTTGGTCTCCATCAGCTATCTAGATCTTTTACAGACCTCAACTCTCTGAAGATACTCTACTGCTCCTGAGTAAGGTCCTAAAGCAGGCTCATATGGTCAACCCATCAAGGCTATCTGAAGGATGAGTTGGAGAGCATCTAGCGGCGATCTCTCCGTCTTAAGACTTGGCTTCTATTACTGTGATGCACCACTAGATGAAATAGCCTCCCTCTTTTCTCTACCTACACATGGGGCGAGGAAGTGTACGTAAGACATTCTGTTCCTACAACGTCTTATAAATTCAGAGCTGGACTGTCCTGGTCACCTTAGTAGAGTATCCTTCAGAGTCCCTATCAGCATTTGGTCTAAATATGTCTTCGATGGAACTCCTGCTCCCACCAACTATGCTAAGAACAATTCTCTTCGGCATGTTACAAATCGTGAAAATTTCCTAACGACTTTAAAATAAAATAAATCTTAAAATGGACGACTTTAAATATTTTCTTAGAGTGGGACAGATCTGAAATAGTGTCTTCTTTATGGAATTTAATGTGTTATAGTAGAGAAGTATGGGTGTTCTGGGCAGGGTCAAAGGTCACCGCTTATCTGTTATCAGCCACGTGTTGACCTTGAGGTCAAGTTTACTATTGTTTACTACTGATAATCAGTAAGGTCGTTGACCTTTCATTGATAATCACCATGAAGGTCAAGTTTACTACGAGCACGTGGACCCCATCGACATTGTCCTAGGTCAGTGTTGTTTTGGTGTGACGTCACGCCGTTTTCGCGCTCTTTCTTCTGACGTCACGGCGTATTTATTAAATCAATTGTATTTAATGCGTGCAAAAAGTGTCGATGGCCGGTGCCGGGATCGATCCTACGATGTTTAGTTTGTGAGACGGAGACGATACCACCGTGGCACAGTGACACACCCGAGAGGGTAACGTAAGTAGCGGCAGAAGACGAGTGGCTCGCTTCGCTTACACTGAGCCACGATATACTATATAAAATGAGTAGTAATAATACAGGCATTGACCAACGCCCCATGAAGAGTTTTCGCCCCATGACGAGTCGGCTAGGTCAGTTTTTTTTAATGAGGTTCTAATGACCTTAACGAGTTTTTAATGGGGTTCTAATGACCTTAACGAGTTTTTTTAACGAGGTTCTAATGACCTTAACGAGGTTCTAATGACCTTAATGAGGTTCTAATTAACCTTAACGAGTTTTCAATGAGGTTCTAATTGACCTTAACGAGTTTTTAATGGGGTTCTAATGACCTTAACGAGTTTTTTAACGAGGTTCTAATGACCCTTACGAGGTTCTAATGACCTTAACGAGGTTCTAATGACCTTAACGAGGTTCTAATTGACCTTAACGAGTTTTCAATGAGGTTCTAATTGACCTTAACGAGTTTTTAATGGGGTTCTAATGACCTTAACGAGTTTTTAATGAGGTTCTAATTGATCTTAACGAGTTTTTAATGAGGTTCTAATTGACCTTAACGAGTTTTTAATGAGGTTCTAATGACCTTGTAGTAGTGAAATAGTGCCGAATATGCCGCCAGAATTTAGGATTTCTGCGTCAAATCGATTACCAGCCCTTCCCCCTTCCCCCTCTCCCCTCCCCCCCTCAAAATCAAAAGGGCCTCGACGATTACCGAAGGTTCCCGACAATCTCCGGAAACCCCCGAAGGTATTCTCCGAAACAATCAATACATTTCCCGTAAAAAGTGGTTTTTTGCTTATATCTCGAAAACGGTGCGTCCTAGAGCCTTGGAAATTTTTTTCGACCCCCGAAAGTCTGTTAGGCCCACCTGTATACACCATTTCCGACCTACCTATAACAAAATTTTTCCAAAAATAACACCTTTGAACTTATCTTTACCCCCACCACTTTGGATCTAGTTTCGTTATTTACCGTCCGATTTCGCTCAAATTTGGTACACGTGTACAGATACGCATGCCATACAATATAAACCGTTTGTATTATGTATATGTCGTCTCTGGACTTATCTTTACCCCCACCACTCCGGATCTAGTTCCGTTATTTACCGCCCGATTTCGCTCAAATTTGGTACACGTGTACAGATACGCATGCAATACAATATAGCTAGGCTAAAAGTGCATTTTATATAGTATAACAAGGCTAATAGTGTATTTTATATAGTACAAAAAGGGAATTTGAGGGAAATTTGGGAATTTGAGGGAAATTTTGGGAGGGAAAATTCCCAACAGGTTGGCAGGAATGGGAGCCGCCATCTTGGATCCGGGGCATATATATTACGATGATTTCAGGACAATCATCATTCAGTCTCAGACTTTTGAACGAGACACATCTAGCAGCTCCGCTATTTACAACGCATCTATTGCAACCGTATTGTAAGTATACATAACCTATAAATTCATTTTACTCTCTAGGAACATAACCTAACTTATCTTACCTTTACCAAGATATTGAAAAACATTTTTCTACAGACATTTCTAGAACTATACATACCCGAGTAGATAGATATTGAGAGTTTTACGATATTGTGTTTCATTTGTTGCAGATCAGCCATCCTCACAGAAACCTGCTACCACTCCATCACTTGACTTCGTCTACCCACGGCAACCACACCCATCTAATACATGTAAGCCCTTATACATCATTACTGTAGCATTTCCGTAACCCTAATGCCCCTAAGCAAACTTTAGACTTAGATTACCGTTCTCTTTACGGTATTTGCATAGATTACCTTAATGATCATGTTACTAATAAAAATTGTCCTTCTGTTCCAGATCATCATGAACCCCAACCAAATTGCATGCCCCAGATGTAGCAAGACCATGTCTAAGACAAACATAGCTCGCCATCTCAAGAGCTGCACCGGGCCTACAACGACTCGGGAGCCCCAGCGACCTTGCCCGTCCTGCGGGATGATGATCACCCTCTCCCACCGCAGCCGCCACTTCAAGAAGTGCGATCCGGGTCACCTCAAGAGGAAAGCAGACGAGTCAGGCCCCTCCACTTCCAAGAAAACTTGCTTAGCTCACGATGAGCCTCAGCCATCTACTAGCCCTTCCTCCTCTATCATCGACACCGTCCGCACCTCAATAACCTCTGCCTACAACTCAGTCAAGTCTGCGTGGAGTACCATGATCGATCGCGATGCTCTTGTGATGGAGGAAGTAGAGAACGCTTTCAATGGAAAAATGAGGACGTATGTTGTAGATAATCACCCTAAAATAAAAGACCCCGCCATATTCTTGAAAAAAGCACGTCACCTCATCCAATCCAAGATCATGGAGCTGGTCAGGGAGGAGAACATTAAGGCAAATATTGTCCTTTTGGCAGAATATAAAAAACCTATCAACAACATAGAAGAAACAAATGAGATGAATTTTAAAACGAAAAATGTCATCTATCTTCTAACTACAGATATTTTGGAGCACGTAAAAGAGTCTGAAAGAAAGATCCTAGCCGAAATGGACGAATTCTATGCTAAGGGATCTGGCTGGACTCTAGCCAAAATTCTCAAGCTACAACTCAGAATCAACACATACCTACCACTCCGTGGATCTACTTATATTCCCCTTCCTAAAAAGATTGAAGACAAGAAAGCCATATTAAATATCCAAAACAACGACCAGAAGTGCTTCTTATGGTCAGTGTTGGCGGCTCTTCATCCCGTCTCATGGCAAGATCAACCCCACCGCATCCACCACTATCTACCATTCGAACACGAGCTAGATCAGCACCTCCAAGGAATCGAGTTCCCCGTCACCCTCGATAAAATCAAGCTGTTCGAGAAGAGAAGCGCCTTTTCCATCAATGTCTACGCCTACGATGAAAAGTTCGTAGTGTACCCGCTGCTGGTGACAGACATGGAGCAACCAAACCACATCGATCTTCTCTACGTTAAGGATAGAGATAATACCCACTATTGTCTCATCAGAGATCTGAGCCGACTCGTTAGATCCCAGGTTACTAAGCTTCATGGTCAAACCTACATATGCCGCCGTTGCTTGCTCCACTTCGGAACAGAAGATCTTCTCAACCGTCACAAGGAAGACTGCAGTGAACATGAAGCCGTCAAGATTATTATGCCACCGGAGGGAAGCAGTATCAAGTTTGAGGAGGGGCAGAAGAAGATGCGAGTCCCATTTACCATCTACGCCGACTTTGAGTGCATGCTAACCCGTGTTGACGAGGAGAATAAGGAAGAAGACCAGCCCATTGGACCGAAGCGGAAGTTCACGGAAAAGTACCAGAGACATGAAGCTATAAGCTTCTCTTACTACATCGTCTATTCAGATGGACAGTGCGACCATCCAGTCAACTACTTCGGCATAGATGCAGCTCAAGTCTTTGTTGAGAATATGTTACATGAATCGCGGAAAATACATTACCTCTACTCCAGCATGGCTGTTAAACCCATGGATCTTACATTAGAAGATCTCAACACCATCTCATCTACACAGCTGTGTCACATCTGTCAAAAACCATTCACCGACAAAGAAGATCAAAAAGTACGAGACCACGACCACCTTACCGGCAAGTTCAGAGGCCTTGCCCACAACTCATGCAATCTCAAGTACCGTAAACCCCACTTTATCCCCATCTTCATACACAATCTGAGTGGCTACGACACCCACCTCTTCATCAAAATGTTTGGGCTCAATGATGAAACAATAGATCTTATTCCTAGCAATGAAGAGAGGTACATCTCCTACACCATCAACGTTAATGGAGGAACAAAATTAAGATTTCTCGATTCATGCAGATTTATGCCATCTACCCTCGACAAACTAGCAAAAAACCTATCTCCTCAACAATTCAGACACACTTCAAAATATTACTCTGGTGAACAGCTTCAACTTCTAACGAAAAAGGGTGTCTACCCATACGAATTCATGGACTCACTGAACAAGTTTCAGCTGACATCCCTTCCACAAAAGAAGGACTTTTATAATAAGTTAAACAAGGAACAAATTACAAATGAGGACTACGACCATGCCATCAAAGTTTGGAATTCCTTCAACATTCAGAGTATGAAAGAGTACACTGAACTCTACAACCAGACCGATGTACTTATTTTGGCTGACATCATGGAGAACTTCAGAGACGTCTGCCTGCAGACATACCATCTTGATCCAGCTTGGTACTTCACTGCACCAGGACTTGCCTGGAGTGCCATGTTAAAAACCACCAATGTTGAACTTGAGCTTCTCACTGATTACAACATGATACTTATGATTGGCAAGGGAATACGCGGGGGAGTATCTCAGTGCTCTCATCGTCATGCAAATGCAAACAACCCGTACATGGAAGAGTACGATGCAGACAAGCCTACTACCTATCTCACGTACCTTGATGCCAATAATTTGTACGGATGGGCGATGAGTCAGCACATGCCATTCAAAGACTTTAAGTGGGTAGACAATCCAAGCTCCATAGATGTCACAACAATCGCTGATGACTCAGATACTGGATATATCTTAGAAGTGGATTTAGAATATCCTCAACAACTCCATGACATTCATTCAGACCTCCCTCTAGCTCCAGAACAACGGGCGCCACCAGGATTCAAAGAAAAAAAACTGTTGCTAACTCTCTTCCACAAAGAAAAATATGTGCTGCACTATAGGAACTTGAAGCAATACCTGTCACTGGGCATGCGACTACAGAAAATACACCGAGTAATTAGCTTTTCCCAAAGCAACTGGCTCAAGTGTTACATCGAATTGAACACTAACATGCGTACCAAGGCCACCAATGATTTTGAAAAGGACTTTTATAAGCTCATGAATAATAGCGTATTTGGAAAGACGATGGAGAACATCCGTAACCGAGTTTATATACGGCTGGCAACAAAAGATGTTCAAGTTGAGAAATGGATTGCAAAGCCTAACTTCAAACACCAGACCATCTTCACGGAACAACTTGCCGCTATCCACATGAGCCGAACGAAACTCCTTTTCAATAAGGCCATATACGTTGGTATGAGTATTCTGGACGTATCAAAAACTCTAATGTATAACTTCCATTTCAATACCATCAAGAACAGATACGGCGCCAAAGCTCAGCTTCAATACACAGACACTGACTCACTCACCTACCTTATAGAAACTGACAACTTCTACACTGACATGAAAGAGATGATCAATTTGTTTGACACCAGCGGCTATCCAGAACCCAACCGCTACAACATTCCTCGAATAAACAAAAAAGTCATAGGAAAGTTTAAGGATGAGCTCAACGGAAGAATAATGTATGAATATGTGGGACTGCGCTCCAAGATGTATGCAAGCAGATCAGAGAAGAAAGACGACAACGATGATGGAATTATCAAAAAATCCAAAGGTGTCAAGATGAGTACAGTAAAAAATGAAATTAATTTTGATGACTATAAGTACTGCTTAGAAAATTTTGCCCGCCAATACAGCACTAAGAGCGTGAACTGTACAAAAGAAAATCACTCTGATGTATACCATTCAATGAACATGATAAGAAGTTACCGTCATAAACTGTATAGCGTAGAGTTGAATAAGATTTCCCTTTCTGGAAGGGATGATAAACGATATATATTGGATGGAGGTATCAAGACCCTGCCTTGGGGTCACTACTCTATCCCTAATGACACCATGCTTAATTTAACTATTGACGAAGCTTTATTGACAGAGTAGAAGGGAGCACAAGAGTGCAGGAGGTAGCAAATAGAAGAAGGCCGGCTACCACTTTCCGCAGCGGGGAGGGGCTGTGGAATCCCTTAAAAACATTATAAATCGTAATATATTGTATCAATAAACGCCAATCGGTTCTCTAGCTTCATAACATTGGTCAGTTTTTTGTATATACTAAACTGTAGACTTATCCGTAATACCGTTTGGTTGGATTTTACTTTGTGTTCATTTTAAAATTTAAAAAACCGGGTCCTTTAGTGGTCTTAATGTACGTATGCACATGCAAAACTTACGAGTAATACTTCTACACAATGTTACAGGATGTGGCTCACCACATCAGTCTTATCGCTTGTGTCAATAAAGACGAAATATCAGCTTACTTTTTACTGTTAATAATAAAAAGATTATATACTTCCAACTACGCAGAGTTGATGGAATGGGACTTTGCTATAACCCATGGTTGCTAACATGCCCGTAGAAACCAAATTTACGGCATTGACAGAAATCAACCCAACCGTAGTGCAGACACCGTACTGGGTGAACCTACTTCTTTATCATGGTAACTCCTACGCCAGGTAAGTAATGTTAAGTTAGTTTTAAGTAAACTCTTTTACCATCAACCTTTAAAAAACAATCTGTAAAATAAATTCTGTTATAATATGAACACTTTTGTGAGTTTACATAACTACAATTTATTAATGGATATCTCCAGCTCTGTGTGAATTTCTATAGAATACCGTACCATCGAGGTGAGGGCGGCCCAAATTCAATAAAAAAGCCCGACTGTTCTCTAAGGCAGCCGTAAAACGCATAAGTCCTGAGGCAGTCCTGCAGCTTGGGGCTGGGCTAATCCCCGTAAGACCTTGAGTCGCAGTCCGGGCCCTCGTACGGTACTTGTATCTGGATGTGTGTAACACTCTATGGCTGGCTTAAACTCTGTAAGTCCAGGGTGTGAGTAAGGGATATTTTTAGTAACAAGAAAAATAAAATAAATAAATAAAAGCCCTTTGTAAGTTTGTGCGTCACATTGAAAGGCTTCTCCAAGTAAAGTGGCGGCTAGACTTATAGTGGATCCAAAAAAAAAGTATAAAAAAAGAAACACAAAAATAATACTGGGAGGTAGCAATTTTGTTATGGAGCGGCTATCACCGTAGCTTGCGATGGTTGAGGCAAGTTAAATTAAAGTAAGTGGGATTATGCCTACTGGGGACACCCACTATAATAAAAAACGCGCCAATGCACAAAGTGCAATGACCCTATACCCCTTGGGTGGTGTGGAAACTTGGGTCAAGACTTGTCTGGACAGGCATTGACTTGATAGTCATGGTCTTGTCTGGGAATGCAAGGACAAGTAATACGACTCGTGCATAGACCTTCAGGGAAGGAGGCACAATACTCTCTCAAGGTCAACTGAGAGTATAAAAGGACTCGTATTTTCACTTTTTCTTATCAGTCTATCATGGCGGGTTGGGCTAAACCGGGTTAAATCAACGTGGGTTAATAAAACCCGATTTAGCCCAACCCAGGCTATAAATAGAATTGTTTTCTAAATTCTTTATTATTAAACATGAATTCGAATGAACAAGATCTTGTATCAACTTTGGCTTCGCCACGCGCGCCAGCCGGAAGAACATTTCCCACCATACCTGTGAACTTCTTTTGTTGCATATTGCGATGCAGAAAGACTTGGAAAACAGAAAAACAAAAAAAAACAGAAAAACAGAAAAACAGAAAAACAGAAAAACAGAAAAACAGAAAAACAGAAAAACAGAAAAACAGAAAAACAGAAAAACAGAAAAACAGAAAAACAGAAAAACAGAAAAACAGGAAAACAGGAAAACAGAAAAACGGCCGTATAATATAATAATTTATATTTAATATAGTAATAATTTGTTATGATCATTTAATATTCAAACCAGATGCGTCTTCTGCTAAAGGATAGATATGTCTGAAATTTGTTAGTAAATTTGATATTTAGTTGATATTGGTAATGATTTAAATCATGAGTTAAGTAGTTCAATTATTATTCCCTCACACGTTAGTTAAAACAATCGAATAATATTTAATTACGAGCCATATTTAGACATGTAATATTGCAATATGTAGCATTTACTTTAAGATATCAAATAAATCCTCTCTATTTACAAACTATTCCATTATTTTAACCTTAATCATAAATAATTACTTTATAGATGTACATTGCTGCAATTTATTATAACCTTACTACAAGACCTCAATAAGTTACATTCAACTTATGTCAAGGGTATCAAAATAAAATTTGCTATTCATTTCATTTCAGACTTATTAAACAAATCGTCATTCATCATTTGCATACTTGTCTTCTGTTGAGAAGATTTTTTTTTTTTGAGTGAGTGTATGGATATATAATGGAAAAATAATAGTTTATTTTCTCTAATATAATAAAATAGGCTATAGATGTGAAATTCTCTATACATTTTATTTCAGATTTCCATTAGGATCCTACACATAAGACCTTACGTAAAATTTAAATTTAATATGTTAAACACAGTAGAGATTACAGTTACGTAAATATAAAATGGACAAAAATGTTTAATTTCTTCATGAAAGGATCTTCATACATGTCCAACTATTATAATATTACTGAGAGAAACGATTAATTATAAATGGCACTTTAAGTTAATAACATGTTTTTTCCTATTTTGTAAAGATAAATTCTCTTATTAATGAATTGGGTAAATAAAACAACAATTCTATGAATCCATTAATAACTGTATAGTGTATTAAATGTCGTATATTATGTTGATAATTTATATTAATACGAGCCTTTTCTTATAATTTTAACATAAATATTACATACACGTATTGAAACAACCGAACTTTCAAATAACCTTAAAAAACCTGTGACCGATTCAACACGAATAATTTATTTTAGTAAGGTCAAGATAACTTCATTATTATAGATTTTGGTATTTTTTTTAAATAAAATATATCAAATGTTTATCGCAATAAAAAGTTATACCTTGTTACTGATTTACTCATTAAATATAAACTAAACTCATTGGCTCACTTTGAACGGAAAAAAACAATATAAAAATGGAATAATAATACAATATAGATACAATTCATTTCAGATATGCAAATCGTTCTTCTAAACTTTTATTCTTAAGTGAATACATATGCCCTATGTTTAAGATGAAACGTTTCTTCTATATGAAAAATCTATCCAAGTTCAATTTTGTCAGTGTCCGTATGTTGTGCAAGGGAGAGAACTAAGTATCAGGCTTGTCAATTAGTTGAAAATCAGGGCAATAATACATGTTTTTTATTCAACGTAAAGCTCTATGTTACCTTAGTTTTACTGGTTGCTAGACTTTTTATAATACAGTCAAACTCCGTTAGTAACAAGATTATATGGGTTATTCACACTCATCCTACTTATGTAATCATTCATATTCACCTTAGAATACGTTCAATCTTGTGTTGCCTTCTCATACCTAAGAATAATACTTTATATTGTTTTCTCTTAAAATGAGCCGTAAGAGTAAATATATAATGGATGTTATGTTTAAACAATTTGTATAACACAGGGTATACCAAATAAACCGTTTAAGTATATACTTCTGTTGTGTACATATCTTTTATATTTGGTTTAATGATAGAAATAGTTGAATACGTATAAAGATCCTCTCTTTGAGAAATAAAAAATGTTTCATTCATTCAATGTCTAGTTAGAATTACAGAACTACAAGCTCTAATATGCGAAGCATTTTAGACTAAAATTTTATTTGAAGCTCTTATTTATAACATCCTAATGGTGATATAAGAAGCGTATCATTTGTATAATACCTTAATTTTTATCCTAAACTAATTCAGTTGGTAATTTAAAATAAATCATTTGATTTATACATTTCTGTGATTTTGATGTCTTATATTAGTTAAAATTTATGGGGTCATTGAGGTGAATTATTGTATAAATTAACTAAAAATATAGAAACACCTAGTTACTTATTAGTTATTTTAAAAAATTTAATGGATGTGTGTATGTCCATTATTTTATGTTTATTCATATAATTGTTATCGCCATACAATTTGCGCGTTTATTATATATTTATAGCCACGGCAAAAACTGAAATTTAACCGTGTAAAATCATGTTATATCTTATAAATCCAGTATTATATATTAATGATAAGTATATGTACGATACATAGTAAAGAAGATGCTTGATATAAAGCTCTTAAACGATTAATCATAGTACTTGTTTACTAAAATGTAAAAATTCAGAATAATTAACGTTGGTGTTTTAGTTATTTATTGGCTATGTTTATCACACAGAAAATTTTCATGAAAAAAATTAAATTTTAACTACATCAAATTAGAATGAACGTAATTAAAAATCATTGTAATTATAAAGAAATTGATATTTGATTACTTGAGTTACTGATATATGATTTTTTTGACCGATTTACTTAGGTTTCAAAGTTAATACAACTGGTACATTTAGTTTAGACTTATTGTTATACATATATTCCCGTATTATGGAAGGAATGTCCTATATATAGATTCATTGTTTGCCATCAACAAAGCGATCAAAAAGGTGGGTCATAGTTATGTAACTACTCTTGGTGAATCAGTTTTGGTTTCCCACTAAATGGTTTTTTACTATAGGGTCACAGTGTGCATATTTTATACATCTTTTAATGCAAAGTTTATATTTTCATTCGATAAGTAATGCGCACTCATATCACTTGACCTCACTTAAATTGGAAATGTACTATCATTTAGTCAGCTTACTTGTTAATCGATATTTCTCTTATTTTCATTTAATGCTATAGATTTGCATTTATTTGCGCTATAATAATAAGAAATTAAACAAATTTTTTCGTTTATCTTTCTTTCGTTCTGCTCAGCCAATAGTAATACGTTAGTCTGACAAGCCTGATACTCGGTTCTCTCCCCTGCACAACATACGGACATTGACAAAACTATAATGTTATTAATGGATTCATAAAAATTGTTGTTTTATTTACCCAATTCATTGATAAGAGAAACTATCTTTACAAAATAGGAAAAATAATGCTTTTTAATTTAAAGTGTTATTTATATTTAGACGTTTCTCTCATGTTTATTATAATAGTTGTACATGTATGAAGATCCTTTATTTGAGAAATTAATCATTTTTATCCATTTAATATTTATCCAGATATACAGAACTGCAGGCTCTAATGTTTGCCATCTCTTTAGAAATCTATATTGCGGATACTAATAAAAATATCTTTATAAAAACACGAAATTAATTTACTTAGCTAAGTTTAAATTATTTTACTATCATTTTTATTACATCTTTATTTCTATCATTAAACCGAATATAAAAGATATGTAGACAACAGAAGTATATACTTAAACGGTTGATTTGGTATACCCTGTGTTAGACAAATTATTTAAACGTAACATCCATTATAGTATTTTTTAAGAGAAAACAATATAAAGTATTATTCTTAGATATGAGAAGGCAACACAAGATTGAACGTATTCTAAGGTAAATATGAATGATTACATAAGTAGGATGAGTGTGAATAACCCATATAATCTTGTTACTAACGGAGTTTGACTGTATTATGAAAAGTCTAGCAACCAGTAAAACTAAGGTAACATAGAGCTTTACGTTGAATAAAAAACATGTATTATTGCCCTTATTTTCAACTAATTGACAAGCCTGATACTTAGTTCTCTCCCTTGCACAACATACGGACACTGACAAAATTGAACTTGGATAGATTTTTCATATAGAAGAAACGTTTCATCTTAAACATAGGGCATATGTGTTCACTTAAGAATAAAAGTTTAGAAGAACGATTTGCATATATGAAATGAATTGTATCTATATTGTATTATTATTCCATTTTTATATTGTTTTTTTTTCGTTCAAAGTGAGCCAATAAATTTAGTTTTTATTTAATGAGTAAATCAGTAACAAGGAATAACGTTTTATTACGATAAACAGTTAATATATTTTATTTAAAAAAAAATACCAAAATCTATAATAATGAAGTTATCTTGACCTTACTAAAATAAATGATTCGTGTTGAATCGGTCACAAGTTTTTGTAAAGTTATTTGAAAGTTCGGTTTTTTCAATACGTGTTTGTAATATTTATGTTAAAATTATAAGAAAAGGCTCGTATTAATATAAATTATCAACATAATATACGACATTTAATACACTATACAGTTATTAATGGGTTCATAGAATTGTTGTTTTATTTACCCAATTCATTAATAAGAGAATTTATCTTTACAAAATAGGAAAAAACATGTTATTAACTTAAAGTGCCATTTATAATTAATCGTTTCTCTCAGGAATATTATAATAGTTGGGCATGTATGAAGATCCTTTCATGAAGAAATTAAACATTTTTGTCCATTTTATATTTACATAACTGTAATCTCTACTGTGTTTAACATATTAAATTTAAATTTTACGTAAGGTCTTATGTGTAGGATCCTAATGGAAATCTGAAATAAAATGTATAGAGAATTTCACATCTATAGCCTATTTTATTATATTAGAGAAAATAAACTATTATTTTTCCATTATATATCCATACACTCACTCAAAAAAAAAAAATCTTCTCAACAGAAGACAAGTATGCAAATGATGAATGACGATTTGTTTAATAAGTCTGAAATGAAATGTATAGCAAATTTTATTTTGATACCCTTGACATAAGTAGAATGTAACTTATTGAGGTCTTGTAGTAAATTTATAATAAATTGCAGCAATGTACATCTATAAAGTAATTATTTATGATATAAGGTTAAAATAATGGGATAGTTTGTAAATAGAGAGGCTTTATTTTAAATATTAAAGTAAATACTACATATTGCAATATTACATGTCTAAATATGGCTCGTAATTAATTATTATTCGATTGTTTTAACTAACGTGTGAGGGAATAATAATTGAACTACTTAACTCATGATTTAAATCATTACCAATATCAACTAAATATCAAATTTACTAACAAATTTCAGACATATCTATCCTTTAGCAGAAGACGCATCTGGTTTGAATATTAAATGATCATAACAAATTATTACTTTATTAAATATAAATTATTATTTGAATAAATACTGTAAATACAGTATAATTGAACCATTTATGAAAGAAAAATGTCACCATTTAGGATACCAGAGCCAACTATAAAATTTTTGGTTGTTGTTGAGGAAAATGCATGTACAGATACTAATGAAGTTTCCTCTCTTTGTAGATTTGTATTAAATTATATGAATTTTTATATCTGAAGACCACAGGGGAAAAAGGATGAAGGTCCAAACACACAACTTTCGAGAAATATACAATTTTATTTTTGAAACCCTTCTTAACTTTATAAATATTATACAAAAAAAGGAGACCAAAGTTTACTGTCAACAATTTTGTTATATTTTAGGCCAATAATTAAAAGACATATAAAATTGTAACCAATAGCGATAAAATACATATATACTTAAATGATACATAATAAACATAGCAATAAAGATGAATGTCCATAGAATCAGTACAAGAAGAATGAGGGTCCAAATACTCACGGCACAGGCGCAAACGGTACTTTATCATAGTACTCTTGATTATTCAAGGAACAAAATTTCTTGAGGTGCTGCAGATCGTCATACTTGTTCTTTGATATGAGTAGAAGACCATCATAGGCAAGTGGAGGTAAATTAAATTGTCCTTCTGGCAATGATAGCTGTTTTCTTTTTGGTATAGTAATGATACTCTGTTCGAAAGAACCGTTGTACGAGCTCCTGTGAATGATCATTGTGGGATGTTCTTTAACAATTTTGATTTCTCGTATCGGCCTACTTTTAAATGGACATTTCTTGACATAATATGTGGAAAGAAATGATGTCCAGCCTTTAAAAATGTTTTGATTTTCACAATTTATTACAACAAAAGGTTTTGGCTTAGAACGTGAGCTTTGCACAACATCATTCCACTATTGAGGTAGTTCCACTAAACCTTTTTGATTTATAAGACCCATGTTCTTGTCGCACTCAAGGTACGAATGACCTCGAATTTGAAACACTACAGTGATGCTATTTAGGCGTTTTATATAATGAACAATATAGTGCAGCATCCTAAAAACAGTATAGTTTTTGTTTTGTCCTCCACACGAATCGCAAAATATTGTTAGGTCTTGTACATCTGTGGCTAAATGATTGCACACGTAGTCCCACAAAAATGAGCATACTTCATCAGCACTCTTTTTTCCTGATGTTTCTGGATACGTAAAAAAAAAAAAAAGATTCTGAATCACATAGCTGATGAATATTAAACATAAAGAATGAAAGTTTTCTTCTGTAGTAAGCATCATTCGTATTTATATTCGGAACATTTAAATTCTTTTGAAAATCCATTGTAATAGCAGCCTTAGTTTTGTATTTTTGAGATTTCAATTTTTCTAATCGCTTCCGATTGTAAAAAGCTTCAGTTTTTCTTAAATGTACCTCTTTTTGAGTTTTCATTTTCACTAACTCTGAATTTAAATGGAGCTTTGTTGAATCGTCGTTGCTGGGATCTGCTAGCTTAGAATTCAAAGCTTCCACTTGCACTTTGTGCTGATCACAAAAGCTGCATGTGTCAGACCTCGGATACCCAAAGCCTATGTTAAATTTTGTATTAAACAACTCCCTGTATTTTTCATAGGAAACATTTACTCCTGGATATTTTTCTTTAAACATTTCAAACATTTTCTTTGTTCAGTTCTTCCGGTAGGTACAGTTTTTGGGATTCCTTTAGGCTGTAATGGGATTTCCTCCCTTTGAAAGAACCGATATGTTCAATGACACTATTTAGATCAACATCTGAAATTTTGTTAGGCCTCGAGCTATGTTTTCCACGCATGTCTTTTGGGGCAGTTCCTGTTGTTTTTAGGCCTTTCTGCAAAGTTTGTACCCACTTGAAGGAAATTCCATGTAATGATAAAAAGGCTTTATAGCATACAGGAACTACTTTTAACTCACCATTCCTCATTATTCTTACCTTATAAGAATAAGAGAAGGCATGAAAATCTGCTTCAATTTCAGGCTTTTTAGGGCGATGTCGAGCAACAGGCTGGCAGGTAATAAGGCCACACAGATACAGAGATTGTTCATCATACGTTTTCATGTCATTAAACCGTGAAATTAGCACTTTTCGTTCTTCCAAAGTAATTTCTTTAAAACATTCCAGACGTAAACACTTACAGTCCGCAACAAACTCATGAGTACATAACCTTATTTTCTTGGCAACATCCTGCATCCGACCAAAGGTCTTCCTTTTTTTAGATTGTATAGATTTACTGTGACACTGATTAAATTCATCCTCCATGTTAAAAAGACTACACTACAGAAACTATTAATCACAAATCACTTGAGGTTAACACGACATTCAATAGCAATAAACATATCCACAACTAACAGTCATCTGACATCTCCTTAACAACACAAAGAAAAGGACAGCTGACTCAGTGCAGCCATAATACTTTGTGTACCTTCATCCTTTTAGCTTACATTCACTAGGACCCTCATCCTTATTCCCTGCATGGCTATATTTTAAATGCTTATAACTTGGCACCCTCATCTTATTTCTCTAAAACAGTTATGGCACTGTTTTATACCAGGTTATTATAATCCAAAATTACTGTAACCTCAATTTGTGAAAAAAATGGACCTTCATCCTTTTTCCCCTGTGGAATTCATCTGCCTCCCTACCACATATAGAGTATATATTAAAAATAAACATTCTTACAAATATTTACTAATTGATTAAAGAAAAAAATAGTCGTCAGGTCACCTAAACTTTGGTTGTTATTGAAAAACATGCATGTACAGATACTATAAAGTTTCCACTCTTTGCAGATTTTTATTAAATTATATGAATTTTTATATCTGTCTTACTACCACAAGTAAAAATGATGAAACATTGCATCAGCAAAATTGGACTTGGACAGTTGTATACCATACAAATACATCAGTTGGTTTATAAAAAAGGCAATATTTTTTATAGAGTTTTCAGTATTTAATAATTGACATTATTATACTTTATTCCTAAATAACATTTAAATATTGTTCGACTTATTACTTAAAAAATATCTGCAATACAACTTCTCCTTAAGATTTTTGAATAATTAATTAATTATTACTATAACTTATTCCATAACAGAATTTAAATATTGTGTTACTTATGTTATAAAAAAATTATAGAATAGTATATTACGTTACGAGTTTAAATACTAAATTAAATATAAAATAAATTATAATATGCTTTTCATTTTCTATATATATACTAAATATATGGAAAAAACCACTTAAATATGGAATCCGAATACATTTAATGAAAAACAAAGTATTAGGTTAGCAGAAATTAGCTGCAGTCACATAATCAGTTCGCGAGGCAGTCGCAACTATCTTATGGAGAGGTCGTCGGGTCACGCTGATTCGATAGTGGTACTTTGTATGCCGCACGCGGCAACTGTAAAATTGATAACTCCTACCAGTCTTTGCTCGCCTAATACTAGTACATTAAAATTTAACTTAAATTAATATATATTAACAAATATACATTTATTATTGTAATAAAAATAAGTAACTATAAATGTGTAAGCTGTTTCAAAGATATTCTAACTGATTTATATATAAAAATTAATTGCATTTATTCCAGTACAACGAAAATAATGATTTAGTATGAACAATGTACTTCATATAGAGTCGGCAAACATTGTCGAAAAAACAAAAACACAGCGCCCTGCTTCTGAGGAGCTATCAACACCGTTCTCAGCAGTTACTGTGGTAGGTGACAGCCATGTCCGTAATCTCGCCTCACTTCTAAGATCAACAGTGAAGTCCAGCACAGATATAAGTGGGGTGTGCAAGCCTGGAGCCGGTCTGCTGGGGGTTAGGCCTTCATCTGCCCAGCTTCGAGGTCACTGCTACGTGCTAATGGCGGGGACCAATGATGTTGACGCTGGGAGAGAGGACGTTATCTACAAACATATGGAGGATACCATCAAGACAATAAAGAAGACTTCCTCAATTATTTTAATACCATTGACTACCAGATACGATCTCGACCCCAGGAGCTCCATCCATAAAACTGTCAACACACTAAACAATTACATACAGGAGCTGTGCTCCCGCCATCGTGGGGTAGAGGTCCTGGACATCAGCAGCATCGGTCGCTACCACCACACCGCTCATGGCCTTCATCTGCGAGCGAGGGGAAAGCGAGTTCTAGCTAAACTAATAGCGGAAAAATTGCCCACTATGACATGCGCACTAACTTCTACCAAATCTCAACTAAGACCTGCGGCATCTAGGACTACAAGACAGTCTCTACATGAGTCACACAGGACAAGAGGCCCTCAAGCTTCGACCCCTTTCGAACTTCCACACGAGACCTATGCTGACGCAGCCAAGACAGTGCCTCAAATCAAGCCAAAGATTGTCAACTCAGTAGTTAGGCCAAGATTTGAAAACGGAAGTTTGATTTTTTTAGGGACTCCAAACCTAGCCTCGTTCAAAAAATAAACGACAAAAAAATCAGGAAACAAAATTTTAATCAGGTAACAAATTTTGGAAACAAAACTACGCTGTTGCACCAAAACGCTCAGGTAGCAACGAACAAAGGAGATGAGTTCACTCTCTTGTGTGAGGAACTCAATCCCGATATTTTGGTCGTTTCGGAACACGGTTTCAATGACAACAATATCGAACACTTCAAAATTCTAAATTATCAATTAGCTAATTTTCACTGCAGAACTTCCACTAAAGGAGGAGGTGTAGCAATCTTCACGAAAGATTCATTTCTCTTTACCCCATACAGACTGACTGATTCAACTGACAAAATCTTTGAGACAACTGGGGTGAAAGTAACGACTAAAACCTCACAACTCACAATCATCGGTTTATATAGATCCCCCAGCGGAAATGAAGATCTGTTTTTTCAAAATTTCGAACAATTGCTGTCTGATGTGACGGATAGGCAGAACGACTTTGTTATCGTCGGGGACTTTAATATCGATACTCTCGATGTTAACAGTGCCACGACTAGACGACTAGATAACTTATTGAAGTCGTTCGGCTTGGTCTGGTCGATCGATTCTCCCACGAGGGTGACGGATCGTTCAGCGACAACCATCGACAACGTTGTGACAAACCTAATTGACGCGAGGGTGTCTGTGGTCGACACAGCTATATCAGACCACTGCGGCCAGTTGGTTGTCATTGACAGTCACGCACCTCAACGAAATCCTATTACACAAAAAACAGTCAGAGTCACGAGGCCCGATAACATAGCACTCCTTAACTCTATGCTTTCGAGGGAGAGATGGAGTTTTCTAAACTTCATTGACCCAGTTGAGCAGCAATTTTCAACATTCTTGAACACATTCAATTTTCACCTAAACGTGAGCTGTCCCTTAATTAAAAAACAACAAAAAAAGAAGCACAGTAAATGCACATGGATTACCAAAGGTATTCTAGTGTCAAAAGAAAAATTGTTGTTCCTCTATGAAATAAAAAAACACACATCAAATGAAAGATTCAAACAATATTTTCTAAATTATAAACGGATCTATAGGAAAGTCATAAGAGCCACAAAGGCGTATGACGTAAATAAAAGATTGCTCACTTCAAAAAATGTGTCGAAAACCGCTTGGGCCATCATAAACAATAAGAAACCACTGACAGACAAACAGATAGAACTAAAAATTGGAAACGAACACGTCAATGATACCTTAAAGGTCGCTGGTGTGTTCAATAGTTTTTTTGCTTCAGTTGGTTCAGACCAGGGACTAAGTTCCTCAGTAAACCAGCCATCCCTTTTTTTAAAACACAGCCCGATATCCTCCATGGCTTTGAGCCCAGTTAATGAGGAGGAAGTTGCCAGAGTGATAAGAGACCTTCCAACTAAGAAGTCAAATGACTCAAGCTATGTGTCAACGTGGCTCCTCAAACAGTGCTCGAAGCATTTATTAGGACCACTAACACACTTGATTAATATTTCATTTCACTCTGGGACTTTTCCCACCCCCCTCAAAACTGCAAAAGTTATCCCAATTTTCAAAAAGGGTGATCCCTTGTCCCCTCAAAATTACCGACCAATTTCAATGCTGCCTGTTCTTAGTAAGGTGTTTGAGAAAGCTTTTCTTACGCGTTGTTTACATTTTTTGGAAAGCCACGATTTACTGTCTGACAATCAATTCGGCTTCCGAGGTGGTAGATCGACAACAGACGGGGTGGTGCGTCTGGTCGATATGATAGTGGAGGGCATTGAGAGCGGAGAGATGACACTAAGTGTATTTCTAGACTTATCAAAGGCCTTCGACTGTGTGGACCACAGCATTCTAATTCGTAAATTGGGATACGAGGAGTGCCACTTAGATGGCTTGAATCGTTTCTTAGTGACAGAAGGCAATTTGTAAAAATCTCAGATGTTAGTTCGAGGGAGGAGCTGCTGAGATACGGGGTACCTCAGGGCGCTATTCTCAGCCCACTCCTCTTCTTGGTCTACGTCAATGACGTTGGCTTATCGGTGCACAACGGGCGACTCGTTCAGTACGCCAATGACACGATTCTCTGGTTCAAAGCAAATTCAAAAAACGAACTGGAATCAATTGTCCTTCTTAGAGCTCAATATCACAATTCAACAGTATAATCAGCTCAACCTCAAAACAAATCCTGCAAAATCCACATTCATCCAGTTCCGGTTACGACAAGTCGACTCGGATCATAGTCTTGCAGTAATGATAGATGAGGCCGAGATCGAAGAAGTTCATTCGACGAAATTCCTTGGGATACACCTTGATCGAGGTTTGACCTGGGAATGTCACTTCGATAGCATATGCTCAAGATTGTCTTCAGGCATTTTTGTGCTCAGGCAACTAGCAAAATATTGCCCTACTCAGATATTGATGACGGCATATTATGGAGTAATCTACCCGCATCTTTCCTACGGGATAATTTTGTGGGGGCTTGCTCAAACTCTCTTTTGACAAGAATTTTTGTCCTTCAAAAAAAAGCAATTCGAATAATTGCAAAGTTAAATCCCAGAGAGTCGTGCAAAGAAACGTTTAAACAACTAAAACTGCTGACACTTCCTTGTCTCTATATTTTAGAAACGTGCATGTTCTTCAGGACCAAATGCCAACATGTAAGAGGTAGCGACCTACACTCATACCCAACTAGAGGCAGGGAGGACTACTGAACTGGGAGACACAGAACGGTGGTCCATGAACGACTGCCTTCCCAGGCGGGAGTTCATTTTGTCAACAGGTTGCCTAACGCAATCAAAAGTGCCACAATGCCCAAGGTATTCAAAACTCGTCTGAAAACGTTTCTGATTGATAACGCTTTCTACAGTACCGACGAGTTCATGGCACATGAATGGGGGATCTAATTGGCTGACTGACTAGGGGCTAGACTGGGATAATCCGAATAAAAGGGAGCCTGTATGAAAAATAAATTGTATGTTTGAATGAGATTTTCATGTTAGTATGAATGGAAAATTTTAGCTATAAATATTAACTATGACGATTGCCATACAATTATATATTGTTTTAAACAATAAACCTATTTATTATTTATTATTTATTATAATTATTATTATAGTAAAATTACATGGAATATTGGAAAAAAATATGCACACACAAAAACCAGAATCCTTTTTTAATCTGTTTAGTGTAAGCTGTTTCAAAGATATTCTAACTGATTTATATATAAAAATTAATTGCATTTACTATAGTACAACGAAAATAATGATTGAGTATGAACAATGTACTTCATATAGTATAAATACATGCAATATTGAAATAAAATATGCACACAGAAAATCCAGAATCCCTTTTAATCTGTTTAAATTTACCGCCATAACAATTATTATATTATAACATGACAAAGAATAAATATCGATGCACTTATTATAGTATACGGATTTATCATAGTATACTACGAATGAAAGCATAAGTTGTCTACACTGACAACAAGAAAAAAATACTGGTATGCACTTTATATTTATTATAGTATAATTTAATATTCATATATGTATTTTATATAGTATAATGCAATTAATCGTGTGAGTTAGCAACACTGTGAAAAACAGTTGGTACATTTTATATAATATAAAGAAAAACCGATTTTGTTTGAACAAATTAATACTATATTAAATAAGAATTATTGGAAAAATACATTTTATATAGTATAAATGCATCTGGCTCGGCGTAAGCAAAGCAAACCACATCCAACAAACCAACAGATTGTTTTTTTACATCGGGTTTAAATAACCAGAACAAATTAATGCTATATAAATACAAATTATTGCGTCAATGGTTGAGTTCAGAGATCTTACCAAGTTCTGTTCTCCTAATTCTTAACGACCATTTTAACGTATTTATTGTCAACCGAAAAGGATAGAATAGGAAAAACGAGTTAATGTAACACAGAAAAACGTGTTTGTATTTAATATAGTATAACTAAAAGAGAGAAAAAAAAATCCTATATTTATTTATTATAGTATAATGTAATAAATCGTGTAAGTTGGCAGCACTGAGATATATTTTTTTGCAATTAATCGTGTGAGTTGGTAACACTGTGGAAAAAAACAGTTAGTACATTTTATATAGCGACAAACCAGAAGAAAGAGCGCGAAATTTTGCATCTGAAAAAATTAATACTATATTAAATACGAAATAAAAAAATAAATTTCATATAGTATATCGTTGCTCGTTGTAAGCAAAGTGAGCCACACGTTCTTCTGCACGTTACCCTCTCGGGTGTGTCACTGTGCCGCGGTGGTATCGTCTCCGTCTCACAAACTAAACATCGTAGGATCGATCCCGGCACCGGCCATCGACACTTTTTGCCCGCATTAAATACAATTAATTTAATAAATACGCCATGACGTCAGAAGAAAGAGCGTGAAAACGGCGTGACGTCACACCAAAACAACACTGACCTAGGACAATGTCGCGGGGGGTCCACGTGCTCGTAGTAAACTTGACCTCCATGGTGATTATCAATGAAAGGTCAACAACCTTACTGATTATCAGTAGTAAACAATAGTAAACTTGACCTCAAGGTCAACACGTGGCTGATAACAGATAAGCGGTGACCTTTGACACTGCCCAGAACACCCATACTTCTCTACTTGTTATGTTTTAATATTTGTTTCTATTATCCGTGTTTTTATCTGAAATTCTTAAAAATTATTTCATCAAATATCCCTGTTCATATATTTATTTATCGTTATTAGTAGACCTATGAATAAATGTCCATGCATTGCTATGTTGCTGTTTAAAGAGTTGATTCACTATTGTTGTCAATTATTAATCTATTGTTAATATTATTTAAAAACTTATCATATACATATTTATTTATTTATTCATTCTGACATTTATTATTCTTTTGTATGTCTATATTTATATATTTGTTACTGTTATATATCAGTTAATATTTCTTTAAATGGTTAGTAGTGGAAAGTGCTGGAGCTGGGACAATCACCGGAAGTGATATAAGATAAGATTGTGATAAGATAAGGGTGTAACGTCAGGGGTGTTTGTCAGCATGACGTCATATGATGACGTCAGCACGACGTCACAGCCTTATCTTCTAAGCTTCTTATCTTACCCCACTTCCGGTGATTGCGTAAACTACGACACTTGAGTATTACGTCACAGAATTCAAGGTCATGAGGACTGTTATTAAAAAACTTCTTGCACAGAACAATTTTCTTTTTCCAGAAATTGTTCTGTGCAAGAAGTGTTTTTCTTTTTTTTATATTTTTCTTTTTCTAACTTTATTTACAAATAAATATTTTACAAAATGAAATCTTAAAATTAAACCACAGTGTTGATGCTCTCCATGTAGACTACCCTTGTTCATTTTATCTCTGTTTCTTCAGTGAGGTCTACAATTTCCGGTAATATATAACGATCCTTCCCATGCAGTCTGTCAAGCAATCTCTTGTAAGTGTGCTCTTCACAGGCTTCCCAATGCAAGCTTTCAAAAAGCCCAATACATTTTTCTTCATAAAGCTTAATTTCATGGCAATGGCAAAATTCATTTAACTCCAGTTCCTCCACTTTTTCAGCTATTTGCCCCATTTCTGAAAGTTTTTCTTCATCAATTGATATCCACTTTGGTTTTAAACATCTCAGTTCAAACATAACTATTTCAAATTGGTGTTCATCTTTCTTATTTATATTGTCTTCCTTGCTCGACTCTTCAAATCAGAGTGACTAGTTGTAGGTGTATAACTCATATGTATAGCCTACATTATGGTGGGGGGTTTTATGTAAAGTGGTGAGGAGGGATGAATTCTTTATACCACTTAAAACTATAGCTTAGTGTTATTGTCTGAAGTTGTGTTAGTTATCTTTCTCCAAGAGTCTGTTGTATGTTTCTTCTCCGCACTCGCTAGGTTCTATTATTTTAAATAAGTGAGTAAACTCATGTAGATAATGTTTTATAACATTGCAAGTACAACAATCGGGGCCTACTCTTGTATTAAGGTTCGCCCACTTATATTCAATAAAATGAGTACCAAACCTTCCACGTGTTATTTGTGTTGCCTTTAAATTAAATTTCAAATTTTCAACTGTTAGCGCTATTTGCATCATACGAAAAAAATATTTGTGCAGACTCCAGACTCCACTTAGGTTGTGAACATTTAAGTTCAAACATAATCATTACCATATCTGTATTCATTTCCTACTTTGTGTGTTACCTCTGCGTGCTGGCATCAAACTGTCCGTTAGTTAGCGAATACCTCCTATATATAGTAAACAGGGGTCAAGGTCAAGGTCATTGAATAATAAGCGGAAATCGTTGTCAAATTACAAACTTTAAATGTAATTTGACAACGTTTTCCTAAGGGGGGGGGGGGGTTACGAAGGGATTATTGCCTGCACATATACAGTTCTAGAAGGGTCATCTGCCCATGTTGCCTGTTTCCAGACATCTGCTAACCGAAACCATCTTCTACACTCTACACCGTCACTATCATACTCCACTTCAGTGTATGTAACGCTAGGTCAAACATTTGAAGTTTAAAAAAGCAACACAGCAGTATATGTTTGCATATACGGCTGTGTTGCTTTTTTCTCTCTTTATTTTATTTTCAACTTTGTACAATATAGAGTGGTTATATATTACAGTATAAATAAACTATTTGTTAAAATTGACTAGAAAACTACATATAAATAATAACAATAAATTCTAACACTAACACTCGTGTTCGACGTGCAAAGTGAGTTCAGTAGAACTGTTTCCGCATGATCCGTTGAACAATTCGTTTTGGAAGAAATACTTGAAACTTAATCGCTTATTATATATAAAGCGCAGTGTCCCACATTTGATATGACAACAAATGCAACAATTCGAACGAACTTTTACATCAGGATTTGCCAACTCTATAAAATGTGTACCAAACCTCGTAGTCCTTGTATTTCTAAAATTTAACTTATACTTTTTATTTTCAATAATATTTGCAATTTCTCCCATAATATCGAGTTTCATTTCAGTGTCCGAAGTCCAGACTGTTTTTGAAAGTCTCAGATAAAGCATAATAGTTTCCAAGTCCGTATTCATTTCCCCGGTTGTTAACTGTGTGCGTGTTGGGGGAGCGAAATACGCTAAAGTGTTAACCTCCATAGATAAGAGTTGTGATGGTATATTTCGGGCGTTTAAAATTGTGCAAGTTGAATTGTTTGTTTTAAGTGCAGTTTAAAGCTAACAGTTCTTGTTTTTACACTTCCAACTTAATTTTTTCTGCAGCTTGTATGTCATCCGTAATGTATCTAAAGTGATTTAATTATATAGGTTCTTCGGCCTTATTAGCTGTTATTTTCTTTCTTTTCATGTGTCAATAAAAAGCATCAGCAGAACAATTTATGTAATAGTATGTTAATTAGTATCATACTGAAAATTCCAACAGTTTACATAAAAATTGAAACCAAAGTAAATTTAAACAAAATGTTAATAATTAATCAGCATCAGTAAGTGAGGCAAAAAGTGAGGTGGATTGAACTCCGCTTATCGTCGGTCCAGTGTGGGTGGAGGAGCCGCAACCATGTCAGCCACGGGAGCGATAAGTGCATGGGAGTATAGGTAACTGATAACTTGCAGCTCTCTGTAGCTACAACAACGTGGCCCTGTGCTGGTCTGCAGGTCTAACCTCGTTTGTTAGGTTAGTATCCACAGCACATAAAATACTTACAGCTCAAACACTGTATGATCACTTGACTATGTAACACGATCACTTAAGTCAATAGGTAGAATGATCACTAATACTTATTAAAATGTAAATTAATCACGGAGCGTAATACATCAAATGTCAACAAGTAGGCCCAGGCCTACCAACTCCAAGTAGCTCGTAGATGTAAATCATTATTATGAAAAGATAAAAAAACTGTCTTCCAATAATGGTCATGAGAACAACAACATTAAAAAAATAAAAAGTTATTGTAATGATAAACGAATTACATACTTTGTGGATTTATTAAATACATAAAAATTTAGTTCAAATATTGACTGTATTTGATTCCATATAAAATCGGAATCAATATGGAATAAATTATAATAATAGGTAACCTGACGACTATTTTTTTTTCTTTAATCGATTGGTAAATATTTAAAATATTTGTAAGAATGTTTATTTTTAATATATACTTTAGTGGTAGTGAGACAGATAATTATAAAAATTCATAAAACTTAATACAAATCTGCAAAGAGAGGAAACTTCATTAGTATCTATCTGTACATGCATTTTTCTCAACAACCAAAGTTTATAGTTGGTTCTGGTATCCTAAATGGTGATTTTTTTCTTTCGTAAAGTGTTCAACAATATTTACAGTATTTATTCAAATAATAATTTATATTTAATATAGTAATAATTTGTTATGATCATTTAATATTCAAACCAGATTCGTTTTCTGCTAAAGGATAGAGATGTTCGAAATTTGTTAATAAATTTGATATTTAGTTGACATTGGTAATGATTTAAACTATGAGTTAAGTAGTTCAATTATTATTCCCTCACACGTTAGTTAAAACAATCGAATAATATTGAATTAAGAGCCATATTTATAGTAGACCAACACCTACTTTGAGGTGAAAAACGCAGTCAAATGCGCTAATAGTCCACCTTTCGAAGCCATTGTCACCCGTAAGCTGGGTCGGGAGGCCGGCGGGTAGCCAATTAGTCACATGTATTGCTCCGAGTACCGATACGATTTTTTACAGATTCAATTTTATGGACATATAAGTCATGTTACGTTATTCATCGCGGCCTGCTGTTAATCGTGATATAAAATTTGACGCAAATCGGTGAAAATTGAGTGGTTAAAATGCACTTGCTTAATGTGTTTGAAATAGCAATAAGAATTTAATTTAATAATACTACATAAATAAAACTAGAGTCATGTATTTACAAAATAAAAAAACATTACACAGTCATGAACAAACGAACCAAGAACATTGAAAATTAAAAAAGAGTGCTTAAATACATCAGCTTAAATTCTTCTTATAATTCTTAAGTATTGTAGTAATACTAAACGAAACCTGTTCGATTTACTACGAGGATGCGACGAGAATTAAAAATTATGGTTTTGGATGGAAAGTTTACCTTTGATTACTAAATTAACTCAAATCTTTCATGCTTAGTATGATCGATGCACCACGGTCATTACTGGTTCCGCATCATTAGCAAAGGGATGGACGTGATTCATACTTCCCTCTGGTTCTGGCCGTCCCAACATCTGGCCTTAATTATGTATTCTGGGAATACATAAGTTCCACTAATGTTACTAATATTCTACTGAGGTAACTGTTTAGTCGCTGTGGTCAGTTTATGTTTGCGGGTTATTCGGTGAAGAATCAAATTTGTGAGTGCAATGGCAGAAGTTAGGGCTTCGTCTCCGGAGAAGTATATCACCTCTAAGAGTAAACAGGCATACACCAGTGCGGAAAGACGTCATATTTTACAAGTTTACGGTGTCTTACGAACAGAAAATCTGGGAATGTCGAAGAGAGATGTGGCGGAAAGAGTAGGCGTGTTGACAGGATCGAGCAGAGCGACTGTGGAGCGGCTAAGAAAAGAAGCAACGACGGTCCTGTTGTGACACCCAGAAAGAAACGTCCTCGTCAAGTAGGCAAACGAACAAGAATGGTGATTTTCGACGATTTCCAAAAGAATAGTATCAAAAGAAAAGTTCATTCGCTACTAAAGAAAAACATACCACCTACAGTAAAAAAAAGTCAATGCAATGATCAATGATGACCCCGAGCTTCCAAATATGTGCCAAGAAACCACGAGAAAACTGATGATCGATCTAGGTTTTAAGTACGAAAAAAGAAATCGCCGGGCCATACTGATTAAACGGCAAGATATAATACTTTGGCGGAGAAGATATCTAATAAAAATTAAGAAATTTAGAGAAGAGGGAAATAAGATTTTTTATTTGGATGAAACGTGGTGCAACGCTGGACACACAGTGAAGAAAGCATGGACGCCCAGTTACATTAAGTCGGCAAAGCAAGCGTCCATTAATGGAGAAACAACTGGCCTGCACAATCTTCCTGGGAGAGGTGGACGCCATATTGTTGTGCACATAGGCAGTGAGACGGGGTTTTTGAATGACCCAAACGATCCATCAGAAACAAACGACGCTTGATGGATTTTTAGGGCAAAAAAGACAGCGAAGATGACCAATGCGACGCATCATGACGAAATGAATGCGGCTGCCTTCGAAGAGTGGTTTTCCGGAATCATGCACTTACTTCCACCAGATAGCGTAATTGTAATGGATAACGCGTCTTATCATAGTGAGACATTAAAAAAACTTCCGAACATGAGCTGGAACAAACTCAAGATTCAACAGTGGCTGACAGAGAACGGCGTGGAATAAAGTCAAAAAGATGTCAAGGCAGAACTACTCGACCGTATCCCAGCGCATTTTAAAATGGAAGCCAAGACGTATAATGTCGACAAAATCGCCGAAGAACATGGTCACACGGTACTCCTTATCCCACCTTATCACTGTGACCTAAACCCGATAGAGTTGGTATGGGCCCAAGTCAAAAATGCTGTTGCCATGACCAATACTGACTACAATATGTCTTCAGTTGAAGAGGATCTACATAAGGCGATAAACAACGTCACTGCTGAGAACTGGAAAAAGTGTGTCGAACATGTGAAGAAAATTGAGGCATATATGTGGGATCTTGATGGAATAAGCAACGAAGTGCAGGACAGGATTGTTTTGATGGACGCTGGAAACAGTGATGACACCGAGGAAGAATCCTGGAGCAGTGACGAAGTCAGTGATGGCGAGTCGAATGACGAGTTGGCTTTTCCTCTATGAAGTAAGCTGTTATTCTTTAATTTCATAAATAAATATTAAGGATTAACCGTTACAAAGAAAAATAAGTATCAACAACAGATTTGACTTTTAAATACAAACTTTTTGTTTCTAAACACATGCATTTAGTTATTATTCAGCTGTTAAAGTAATTAACTTTAATCGTTAACACCAATTTTTTTTTATTTTTAACATTGAATTTTGTGACTAGTTTATATCTATATTAGGGCTATACAAATAAAGCTCTGACGTAAATAAGGGTACGTTTAGGATAGTTTAGGATTGCCCGAGCGTGTAAACAAAATTTAAATCGCCTAATATGACTCAATATTTTACTTCTAATATGGCAGTTAAATGGTTTACTTTATTCGGCTGCTTATTATTATCTGTCAGTGTACATAATTTGCTTTGCTTTGTTTAAATGTTTAAAAATGTTATCCATTCATTTTATTTTTGTTATTTTTGTTATTTTGTTATTAATTATGTTTATTGGACCTTTTTGGTAATTTAAATAGATGTAAATACTTTTATAGAGTCTAATTATTGTCTTCCTTTGTTCTAAAATTGTTAGATATTTTTAATGTTTGTGAATTTTAAAATTACACATTACGTTTTCCTTGTATTTCGTTCTTAAGACCAAGATAAATACATTAACTCTGTTGTGTATTTTGATCTTAGCTAGTTTGTTAATGGCTGTGCAATGTTTTTTTTATTTTGTAAATACAGTTTAAATAGGTTTAATTTAACATTATTAAAATACTGATCAGTAATTGATTCCATTAAGCGATATTTTTTAATTGTAAATTTTCTTGGTTCGTTTGTTTATGACTGTGAAATGTTTTTTTTCTTTTGTACATGATACATGATTCTAGTTTTCTTTATGTAGTATTATTATATTAAATCATTATTATTGTTTCAAACACATTAAGTAAGTGCATTTTAACCACTAAATTTTCACCGATTTGCGTCAAATTTTATATCACGATTAACAGCAGGCCACGATGAATAACGTAACATGTCTTATATTTCCATAAAATTGAATCTGGAAAAAATCGTATCGGTACTCGGAGCAATACGTGTGACTAATTGGCTGCCCGCTGGCCTCCCGACCCAGCTTATGGGTGACAATGGCTTCGAAAGGTGGGCTATTAGCGCGGTCGACTGCGTTTTCCGCCTCAAAGTAGGTGTTGGTCTACAATAGACTCTATGTAATATTACAATATATAGCATTCACTTTAAGATATCAAATAAAGTCCCTCTATTTACAAACTATCCCATTATTTTAACCTAATATCCTAAATAACTACTTTATAGATGTAAATTGCTGTTATTTATTGTAAATTTACTACAAGACTTTTATAAGTTACAAGAGTAACAAAATAAAATTTGATACACATTTCAGACTTGTTAAACAAAACATTATTCATCATTTGCATACTTAAATGTTCTGTTGAGAAGATTTTCTTTATGTGAGTGTATGAATATACAATGGAAATATATTACTTTATTTTCTCTAATATATTACAATAGGCTATAGATGTAAAATTCTCTATACATTTAATTTCAGATTTCCATTAGGATCTTACGCACAAGAGCCATAAGTAAACTCTTAATCTAATATGTTAAACACATTATAGCTTGCAGTTCTGTAAATATTAAATGGATAAAAATGTGTAATTTCTCCAAGAAAGGATCTTCATACATGTCTAAACTATTGTAATATACCATGATTAAATATAAATTGCATTTTAAGTTAAAAATATTTTTTTTCCTACTTTGTAAAGATAATTTCTCTTATTAATTAATTGAGTAAATAAAACAACAATGAATCCATTAATAACTGTATAGTGTATTAAATGTCGTACATTATGTTGATAATTTATATTAATACGAGCCTTTTCTTATAATTTCAACATAAATATTACAAACACGTATTGAAAAAACCGAACTTTCATATAACTTTGAAAAAACTTGTGACCGATTCAACACGAATAATTTATTTTAGTACGGTGAAGATAACTTCATTATTATAGATTTCGGTATTTTTTTTTTTTTTTTTCTTAATAAGATAAATTAAATGTTTATCGCAATAAAAAGTTATTCCTTGTTACTGATTTACTCATTAAATAAAAACTAAACTCATTGGCTCACATTGAACAGAAAAAAACAATATAAAAATGGAATAATACTACAATATAGTTGTTAAATTCAAATACATTTCGTTTCAGATATGCAAATCGTTCTTCTACACTTGTATCCTTATATTTTCTATGTTAAAAATGAAACGTTTCTTGTATATATGAAAAATCTATCCAAGTTTAATTTTGTCAGTGTCCGTATATTGTGTAAAGCAGAGAACTGAGTAGCAGGCTTGTCAATTAGTTAAACATCAAACCAACAATACGTGTTTTTGATTCAACGCTATGTCCCTTAATTTCACTGGTTGTTAGACTTTAAATAAAATATCCTTTCTATAAAACAGTCAAACTCCGTTAGCAACAATATTACATGGGGTTATCAATGCTCACCCTACTCATATTCACCTTAGAATACGTTAAATTTTGTGTTGCCTTTTCATATCTAATACTTTATATTTGTTCCTCTTAAAATGAGCTGTGAGAGTATATACTATGATTTATGTTATGTTTAAATAATTTGTATAAATCAGAGTATACCAAATCAGCTGATTAAGGAAGTACTTCTTTTGTTTACTTATCCCCTATATTCGGTTTAGTGATAGAAATGAGATGTAATGAAAATAATAGAAAAATTATTTAAACTTAGCTAAGTGTGTTAATTTGATATTTTTATAAATGTATTGTTACTAGTATCTGCTTTATAGATTTCTAAAGAGATGACAAGTACCAATTAGAGTCACTTCTTAGGTCAATTTTAAATTCTAGTACAACTTATAAGTGTTTTCCTTAATATCATTTTCATTACATGTACTAAAAGGAAATCACTTATAAGTTAATATCTACTTTATAGATTCACAATATAACCCTATAATAATAACTACGCAATGAGACACTAAAAACAGGATCACCATTAAAGTTTACTTTTTATAGCTCCTGTAGTATACACAAATCCCTAATTTAACATAGTACATAATATGATAAAACGTTTTAATAAAACAGCTGTTTATTCATATCTGATTATTTACAAAATGGGTAGATGAAAATAAAATATACACAGAACAAATATACTTATAATTAAGTATCTACATTCTTCATAGGTCAGACTAACGTATTATTGTCAGCCCAGCAGAACGAAAGAAGGATAAACGAAAAAAAAATAGTTTAATGCAAATAAATTCAAGTCTGTGTCATTAACGAAAATGAAAGAAATATCAATTAACAATTAAGCTTACTAAGTGATAGTACAATTTTGGTTCAAGTGGGGTCAAGCGATATGATAGCGCACTGGAACTAGAATAAACTCAAATCAAACCATTTACCTATCGAATGAAAAAATAAACTTTGCATTACAAGATGTATTACGATGCACACTGTGACTCTATAATAAAAACCATCTAGTAGGAAACTTACACTGACTCGGTTACCCCATAAATGTGAATTATTACAAGACATCAACATCACAGAAATGTATGAATTAATCGATTTCTTTTAAATGTCCAACTAAATTAGTTTAGGATAAAAAATTAAAATATTATATAAATTATAGACTTCTGAGGCCTCCATTAGGATGCTATGCATAGGAGCTACAGATGAAATTTTAGTCTAATATGCTTCACATTTTAGAACTTGCAGTTCTGAAAATCTAGCTATAAATTAAATGAACGAAACATTTTAATTTCTCAAAGAGAGGATCCTTATACGTATTCAACTGCTCAATTAAAACTTAGTGAAACGATTTATATATGAATGACACTCAGTTTAAAGCAGGTTTTTTCCTATTTTGTAAAGATAATTAAACATATAAAACAACAGTTTTATAATTATTCCGTTAATAACTACATAGTGAATTAAATGTTACATAGTGTGCTACTAGTTCATAAAATGGTCTTTTGCTTATGACTGATTTCAAGTGTATAATTTATTTTGGTAAATATGATAAAACAAACAAATATGTTAGCCAAACTATCATCATGTACTATAACAATTTCCTATGTTCGACCACCTTCGGCTACCTTTGCGTGCGTGTACTGTAACAAATGCATACTCTTTACGTATGCCAGCTTCATACATTTGCTATAATAAAAACACTTACTTTCAGTCACTTTCATTATCAATTCTGTGGACTCGCTCCCTTACCTCACTTCCTATCCACGTTCCTATCTTTAATTAGGTTCCTTTAGTCCCCCTACACTCTTATACATAACGATACAAACCTCACTTCCTTTCCTCAAAAATTCCTTCATTTGTACTACAGCGACAATTATCAACAGTCAAGAACTAATTCACTACCATTTCACAACCCGTATCACACTTACTGCCTCTGCTCGGTGCACTGTGGACGGGCTTTATCGCTGTTATCACATTCGCTTCCATTACTACAAGCATTGCTTTACATCTCGTATGTTGTCTTTTATTTGCACAATGTCTTTTAAATCACAAGAGTTGTATAAAATGTTTTCATTCTTACACTTACTTAACATTGTATATGGATGCTTCTGATAATTTATTATAGAAAGTTTTACCGTATCTTACTAATATCACTTCTTGATTCTGTACCATACCATGATTTTTCTCATATTTTATTAATGCGTTTGTTTTTGATTGAGAATCGGCGAGTATTTAATTCCTCACTACCCTCAAATAAGCTGAAGGCAAAACTGAAGGGCATTGCCCAATTCCCATGGGACACGCCCGATGGAGGACTGGTATCCCCGCACGGGTATTTTAGTGTAATGAGTCCCAACCCAAACACTCATTACGGTGGTAGCCATCCAACAAAATGCTACCTCCCAAAATTATTTAGATTTTTTTTAAATATTTGGGTCCCTCTGTAAGTAAAGACATCACTTTCCTTAGAGAAGCCTACCCGCATACACTTACAAAGGGATTTTATTTATACATTTGTTGTTATTGATTTTTTTCTGTTGTTTATAGATTTGTTGTGCTTTTTTTTTTTTTTTTGTAAGCCACTCTTCCTCACTTATGGATATTATCCAGTCATTCGATCATACACGTACCTTACGAGGGCCCAGACTGCGACTCAAGGTCTTACGGGGCTTAGCCCAGCCCCAAGTTGCAGGATTGCCTCAGTACTTACGCGTGTTAAGGCTGCCTTCGAGAACAGTCGGACTATTTTTTATTAAATTTTGGCCGCCCTCACCTTGATAGTATGGTATTCTATAGACATTTACACAGAGCTGGAGATAGCCGTTATGAAATCTCACAAGTGTCCATATTATAACAGAATTTACTTTACACATTGTTTTTAAAGATTGACGGTAAAATAGTTTACTCAAAACTAACTTAACATTACTTACCTGGCGTAGGAGTTACCATAATCAAGAAGAAGGTTCGCCCAGTACGAGGTTTCTAGATTGCACTACGGTTGGGTTGAGCCCTGCCAATGCCGTAAATTTGGTTTCTACGGGCATGTTAGTAACCAGTAATGGTATCCTTTTATTAAAAGACCGACTTCAATTATTAACTTAGTTCAATCAAAATTTCAAATTGTTGAAGGCTCGGAAAATAAGCCTTACGATACATCTTGTAAATAAATAAATCATCTCTAGATCTATGCACGTGTGAATCATGCAGATTCACCAACTTATCACCAACAACTCTCGTTGAGATAAGATGGTGAAAACTGAATGAGAGTGTGTAGAGAGGAAGGCGAAGGTGTTATCGAGTTGAGATAAAAGGTGAGTGACCCCCAATGCTCGCACTGACCTTTTATCTGCTTTTTGTCCGGCGCACCAACTTTGACTGTTTTGGTAGTCACGCTACCAGACAGAAGAATTAACTGTCATTTAGTCTAGTTTAGTAAAAAAAAACCCCTTAACATTGTCCCTACTAAACTACATTATACTGTAATCAGTTTTGCCTCCCAACAGGCATTAGCATTTATTGTAGATAACAGCAGGAATTTTATAACTACTAGAATAATATGATCCGCAAACTGTTGACAGAAAATTATACCAGCAAATAATTAAGAACCGTATTCCACGTATACCTTCAACATTCCATCCTAACCATCGCAAACTTTTTTTATGTCAACATAATCCTGTCATTTCTAATCTATTAATTCAATTTATCCACAATTCATGACCTTTACTTTTTGAATTCGCCTTAAACTTGACAGACAAATTAAGAGTCTGTCAGCCATGTAGGTTTTAATCCCATAATAACAATGTTATTTGCTGATTTATATATATATATTTTTTTTTTTTTTTTTTTGCCAAAGGTTATGTATGAGGTGTCATTTTAAACTTTATCATATTGCGCATTGGATTTGATTTCATTATTTTGAATACATACGCCTAGTTTTGAAGAATGGATGAAAACAAAAAGTTCAAACTAAATATTTTTATATTTCTTCTATAAAACTAATTAAGAATTTTCAAAGCAATTCCAACAGGCAATTTCATTGTTGGTCAAATGCAATTTGTTAAGAAAAATCCATTTAAAAATAAATTTTTATTTGGATAAGCGTGATCGTATGTCAGGTTCGAACATAACATTGCTCTTAAGGGATTAAAACCAACATAGCCGACAGCCTCTGCAGACTCTTAATGATCATTGTGATTTAGATGCATTGGGAGAAATGTAAAATGTTGAAAGTAATTTGTTTAATGTAAAAATAAAATAACCAGGAGAAAATACTTAAATTCAATAATGTAATTAGTCGTGTCTTTCACATAAATGTATAAAGTTCCATCTCCTGTGTGAGTGGACAGCTGGCTTGACGGACACTGTTTTACATATCTACTGGCTGTTCTAACACATTAGAGTCAGTAATCTGATGCAATGATCGGTTCTCAGCTTTCAAGGCCCTTAGAACATTTGTGTAAGTCACAACAGTACAATTGGAGTATGAAACTGAAGAAGTTAAGTTGTTGAAGTAAACTACACATGACATAATTTAAAAACACAATACTAGTGACATAACCTATATTGTTTTATTTGCCTTTGTTGTTTTATATAGCATACCTATGTATATATTTGTAATATACTCATGTCCTACTTTATATTCTCCTACGCCCCCTCCTCCCTCGGCTAGAATCCACTCATCTAAGGTATTGATGTGCACAAGGATGCCGACTTCTTCGTACTAATTTTGATTCATGCATCAAATTGGTTTTTTGTAAACAGTTGTAGAATTAGACAGAAAAATTTATAATTCTATATTTTCTGTAGAATTAGACATTTTCATTTCGTATAGTTTCGATTAGTTTTCGCGTAAATGAATCTATTTGATATAACTGTTTGTAAAGGCGGGAAACTCAGTGACCGATGACACATATACTGGCACTTGCTGGATTGTTATCCGGTGAGATAGTGAGAAGTGCGTCCGGTCCTAACAGTTACCAGGAATAGACAGCAATAGAGGGACAGTAAAGGAATCCAGATGCAAGCGGGTTCCCAAACTTGGTAGGGGTACACGTGGATAACAAGCCCCACTTACTAATGTCCGTCATTGAGGTAGTTTATGTGTTCCCTGGACCACAGAGAAGAAAATAATAGAGGTCTTATCCAATATGTATGTGTCGGGTTAGTGTGTCAAGTCGTCTGTCTCCAATTTCCCATTCAGATGGCAGGGCCAGTACCTCATCAGTACCTCATTCCTCCCTAATCCTCAAGGATAAACATATTCATTATTACTACAGTTTAATAAAGATGTACATAAGTTGTAATCTATTTATAACTGCCAATGAGGTGTTAAAAAAGCTGCGGCCAGAAGAAAGCGATCTATGTTTCCTTAAGCTCTGCAGCTGGATCTATTAATATAGTACTGTCATAAGTATTGTATTAAAAAACAAAACAATCATTCCGTTGTTTTTATGTAGTATTCTAATGGAATTATAAAACTGTTGTTTTATATGTTTAATTATCTTTTCAAAATAGGAAAAAACTGCTTTACAAAAAAGTGAGTGTCATTCATATTTAAATAGTTTCACTAAGTTTTAATTAAGTAGTTGAATACGTATAAGGATCCTCTCTTAGAGAAATAAAAATGTTTCGTTCATTTAATGTATAGCTAGATTTACAGAACTGCAAACTCTAAAATGTGAAGCATATTAGACAAAATTTTATCTGTGGCTCCTATGCATAGCATCCTAATGGAGGCCTCAAAAGTGTATCATTTGTATAATACCTTAATTTTGTATCCTAAACTAATTTAGTTGGACATTTAAAAGAAATCGATTGATTCATACATTTCTGTGATGTTGATGTCTTGTAATAATTCACATTTATGGGGTAACCGAGTCAGTGTAGGTTTCCCACTAGATGGTTTTTATTATAGAGTCACAGTGTGCATCGTAATACATCTTGTAATGCAAAGTTTATTTTTTCATTCGATAGGTAAATGGTTTGATTTGAGTTTATTCTAGTTCCAAAGCGCTATCATATCGCTTGACCCCACTTGAACCAAATTTGTACTATCACTTAGTAAGCTTAATTGTTCATCGATATTTCTTTCATTTTCGCATTCTTTTTTTCATTCACAAACTTGAATTTATTTGCATTAAACTAATTTTTTTCGTTTATCCTTCTTTCGTTCTGCTCGGCTGACAATAATACGTTAGTCTGACCTATGAAGAATGTAGATACTTAATTATAATTATATTTGTTCTGTGTATATTTTATTTTCATCTTCCCATTTTGTAAATAATCAGATATGAATAAACAGCTGTTTTATTAAAACGTTTTATCATATTATGTACTATGTTAAATTAGGGATTTGTGTATACTACAGGAGCTATAGAAAGTAAACTTTATTGGTGATCCTGTTTTTAGTGTCTCATTGCGTAGTTATTATTATAGGGTTATATTGTGAATCTATAAAGTAGATATTAACTTATAAGTGATTTCCTTTTAGTACATGTAATGAAAATGATATTAAGGAAAACACTTATAAGTTGTACTAGAATTTAAAATTGACCTAAGAAGTGACTCTAATTGGTACTTGTCATCTCTTTAGAAATCTATAAAGCAGATACTAGTAACAATACATTTATAAAAATACCAAATTAACACACTTAGCTAAGTTTAATTAATTTTTCTATCATTTTCATTACATCTCATTTCTATCACTAAACCGAATATAGGGGATAAGTAAACAAAAGAAGTACTTCCTTAATCAGCTGATTTGGTATACTCTGATTTATACAAATTATTTAAACATAACATAAATCATAGTATATACTCTCACAGCTCATTTTAAGAGGAACAAATAGAAAGTATTAGATATGAGAAGGCAACACAAACTTTAACGTATTCTAAGGTGAATATGAGTAGGGTGAGCATGGATAACCCCATGTAATATTGTTGCTAACGGAGTTTGACTGTTTTATTAAAGGATAATTTATTTAAATTCTAACAACCAGTGAAATTAAGGGACATAGCGTTGAATCAAAAACACGTATTATTAGTTTGATGTTCAACTAATTGACAAGCCTGCTACTCAGTTCTCTGCTTTACACAATATACGGACACTGACAAAATTAAACTTGGATAGATTTTTCATATATACAAGAAACGTTTCTTCTTTAACATAGACAATATAAGGATACAAGTGTAGAAGAACGATTTGCATATCTGAAACGAAATGTATATTGAATTTAACATCTATATTGTATTATTATTCCATTTTTATATTGTTTTTTCCATTCAAAGTGACCCAATGAGTTTAGTTTTTATTTAATGAGTAAAACAGTAACAAGGTATAACTTTGTATTGCGATAAACGTTATCGCAATAAAAAGTTAACGTTTTTTTTAATAAGATATATAAAAATATATATTATTAAAAAAGAAATCTATAATAATGAAGTTATCTTGACCTTACTAAAATAAATTATTCATGTTGAATCGGTCACAAGTTTTTTAAAGTTATTCGAAAGTTCGGTTTTTCAATACGTGTTTGTAATATTTATGTTGAAATTCTAAGATATGGCTCGTATTAAAATAAATTATCAACATAATGTATGACATTTAATACACTATACAGTTATTAATGGATTCATTGTTGTTTTATTTACTCAATTAATTAATAAGAGAAATTATCTTTACAAAGTAGGAAAAAACATATTTTTAAATTAAAGTGCAATTTATATTTAATCGTGGTATATTACGATAGTTTAGACATGTATGAAGATCCTTTTTTGGAGAAATTACACATTTTTATCCATTTAATATTTACAGAACTGCAAGCTTTAATGTGTTTAACATATTAGATTAAGAGTTTACTTATAGCTCTTGAGCGTAAGATCCTAATGGAAATCTGACATTGAAGGTATAGAGAATTTCACATCTATAGCCTATTGTAATATATTAGAGAAAATAAAGTATTATTTTCCATTGTATATTCATACACTCACATAAAGAAAATCTTCTCAACAGAAGACTTAAGTATGCAAATGATGAATAACATTTTGTTTAACAAGTCTGAAATGTGTATCAAATTTTATTTTGTTACTCTTGTAACTTATAAAAGTCTTGTAGTAAATTTACAATAAATAACAGCAATTTACATCTATAAAGTAGTTATTTAAGATATTAAGTTAAAATAATGGGATAGTTTGTAAATAGAGGGACTTTATTTGATATCTTAAAGTGAATGCTATATATTGTATAATATTACATAGAGTCTAAATATGGCTCGTAATTAAATATTATTCGATTGTTTTAACTAACGTGTGAGGGAATAATAATTGAACTACTTAACTCATAATTTAAATCATTACTAATATCAACTAAATATCAAATTTACTAACAAATTTCGAACATCTCTATCCTTTAGCAGAAGACGCATCTGGTTTGAATATTAAATGATAATAACAAATTATTACTATATTAAATATAAATTATTATTTGAATTAATACTGTAAATATTATTGAACGCTTTACGAAAGAAAAAAATCACCATTTAGGATACCAGAACCAACTAGAAACTTTGGTTGTTGAGAAAAATGCATGTACAGATAGATACTAATGAAGTTTCCTCTCTTTGCAGATTTGTATTAAGTTTTATGAATTTTTATAATTATCTGTCTCACTACCACTAATGTATATATTAAAAATAAACATTCTTACAAATATTTACCAATCGATTAAAGAAAAAAATAGTCGTCAGATTACCTATTATTTTAATTTATTCCATAACAGAATTTAAATATTGTGTTACTTATGTCCTTAAAAAATTCATAGAATAGTATTTTAGAGGTTGACGTGTGGCTGATCTCACGAGTATCACAGGGGGGGCCCACACGGTGCTGATTAAATTAGTAAACAATAGTAAAACTTACCTCAGAGGTCAGCTGTGTATCAAATTTTGTTACACACAAAATTGTTGCGTGGCTGATATTGTTGCGGGGGGTCCACGTGGTGCTGATTACAATTGTAAACAATAGTAAAACTGACATGCTTTTATATCCGAAGGTTGACCTTCAACTACATCCCCACCACTTTCTAACCTATAAAAGCGAGCAGCGCTTCAGTCTTAGTACCCACTTCGAGAGCTGGCTTCACACAAGAAACAAGTCCTCTCTTCCTTACATATTTGAGTACGGCACTGCAAACCAGCTCTATATCTTCTACCTTCAAACATTTGAATACAGCACTGCAAACCGGTTCAATGTTTTACTTCGTTAGATATTTGAGTACGGCACTGCAAACCGGCTCTATATCTTTTACCTTTAAACATTCGGGTACGGCACTGCAAACCGGCTCAATGTTTTACTCTTTCCTTTCTACCTTGACTTGTTTTGAGAAAGGTGAATGGGATCAACTGCGGAGCAGAGCCAAGTTCACGTCTCAGGTGAGACTGGGTGTGAAGACCTCTTAGGGTTAGACTAGGTCTAACCCCATTGATTTGTTATATTTCCATGTTACTTTTACTAATTATATGTTTTCTCTTTCAGCAAAATCTTTATATTCCTTCTTCCTGTTCTGTCTTTTCTGTAGCTGCATGTTTGCTTATGCTTTGAATGCTAATTATTTGTGTTTTTTTCTTTTTTACCTCTTAGGGTTAGACTAGGTCTAACCCCATTGATTTGTTATATTCCCATGTTACTTTTACTAATTATATGTTTTCTCCTTCAGTAAAATCTTTATCTTTCTTCTTCCTGTTATGTCTTTTCTGTAGCTGCATGTTTGCTTATGCTTTGAATGCTAAACACTAGTGTTTTTTTCTTTTTTTTCCTCTTAGGGTTAGACTAGGTCTAACCCCATTGATTTGTTGTATTCCCATGTTACTTTTACTAATTATTTGTTTTATCTTTCAGCTCTTTTAGCTTTAAACTACACTTAAAACAAACAATTCAACTAGCACAGTTTTAAACGCCCGAAATATACCATCACAACTCTTCTCTATGGAGGTTAACATTTTAGCGCATTTCGCTCCCCGAACACGCACACAGTTAACAACCGGCGAAATGAATACGGGTTTTGAAACTATTATGCTTTATCTGAGACTTTCAAAAACAGCCTGGACTTCGGACACTGAAAAGAAACTCGATATTATGGGAGAAATTGCAAATATTGTTGAAAATAAAAAGCATAAGTTAAATTCTAGAAATACAAGGACTACGAGGTTTGGTACACATTTTATAGAGTGGGCAAATTCTGATGGAAAAGTTCGTTCGAATTGTTGCATTTGTTGATATATCAAATGTGGGACACTGCGCTTTATATATAATAAGCGATTAAGTTTCAAGTATTTCTTCCAAAACGAATTGTTCAAGCGATCATGCGGAAACAGTTCTACTGAACTCACTCTGCACGTCACACACGAGTGTTAGTGTTAGAATTTATTATTATTATTTGTATGTAGTTTTCCAGTTAATTGTAACAAATAGTTTATTTATACTGTAATATATAACCACTCTATATTGTACAAAGTTGAAAATAAAATAAAGAAAGAAAAAAGCAACACAGCCGTATATGCAAACATATACTGCTGTGTTGTTTTTTTTTAACTTCAAATGTTTGACCTAGCGTTACATACACTGAAGTGGAGTATGATAGTGATGGTGTAGAGTGTAGAAGATGGTTTCGGTTAACAGATGTCTGGAAACAGGCAACAGGGGCAGATGACCCTTCTAGAACTGTGTATGTGCAGGCAATAATCACTCCGTAACCCCCCCCCTCTTAGGAAAACGTTGTCAAATTACATTTAAAGTTTGTAATTTGAAACGAGTTCCGCTTATTATTCAATGACCTTGACCTTGACCACTGTTTACTATATATAGGACGTATTCGCTAACTAACGGACAGTTTGATGCCAGCACGCAGAGGTAACACACAAAGTAGGAAATGAATACAGATATGGTAATGATTATGTTTGAACTTAAATGTTCACAACCTAAGTGGAGTCTGGAGTCTGCACAAATATTTTTTTCGTATGATGCAAATAGCGCTAACAGTTGAAAATTTGAAATTTAATTTAAAGGCAACACAAATAACACGTGGAAGATTTGGTACTCATTTTATTGAATATAAGTGGGCGAACCTTAATACAAGAGTAGGCCCCGATTGTTGTACTTGCAATGTTATAAAACATTATCTACATGAGTTTACTCACTTATTTAAAATAATAGAACCTAGCGAGTGCGGAGAAGAAACATACAACAGACTCTTGGAGAAAGATAACTAACACAACTTCAGACAATAACACTAAGCTATAGTTTTAAGTGGTATAAAGAATTCATCCCTCCTCACCACTTTACATAAAACCCCCCACCATAATGTAGGCTATACATATGAGTTATACACCTACAACTAGTCACTCTGATTTGAAGAGTCGAGCAAGGAAGACAATATAAATAAGAAAGATGAACACCAATTTGAAATAGTTATGTTTGAACTGAGATGTTTAAAACCAAAGTGGATATCAATTGATGAAGAAAAACTTTCAGAAATGGGGCAAATAGCTGAAAAAGTGGAGGAACTGGAGTTAAATGAATTTTGCCATTGCCATGAAATTAAGCTTTATGAAGAAAAATGTATTGGGCTTTTTGAAAGCTTGCATTGGGAAGCCTGTGAAGAGCACACTTACAAGAGATTGCTTGACAGACTGCATGGGAAGGATCGTTATATATTACCGGAGATTTTAGACCTCACTGAAGAAACAGAGATAAAATGAACAAGGGTAGTCTACATGGAGAGCATCAACACTGCAGTTTAGTTTTAAGATTTAATTTAGTAAAATAGTTATTTGTAAATAAAATTAGAAAAAGAAAAATATAAAAAAAAAAGGAAAAAACTTCTTGCACAGAACAATTTCTGGAAAAAGAAAATTGTTCTGTGCGAGAAATTTTTTTAAAAACAGTCCTCATGACCTTGAATTCTGTGCCGTAATACTCAAGTGTCGTAGCTGACGCAATCACCGGAAGTGGGGTAAGATAAGTAGCTTATAAGATAATGCTGTGACGTCGTGCTGACGTCATCATATGACGTCATGCTGACGCACACCCATGACGTCACACCCTTATCTTATCTCACTTCCGGTGATTGGCCCAGCTCCGGCACTTTCAACTACTATTGTTATTAATTACTGTTGTTTCTATTAGTTTGGATTTATACTGGTAGATATTTATAGTTGTAATTGTGGATTCATAACTTTTGCTCTGTATTTTTTTACTAGAACTGTCATTTGTAATAGCATATTTCATAACAAGAGTGGAAAGTGGGGTTTTGCATGTTCGAGACCATATGTTTGAAGTGCGAGACTTGTCAAGCACCTAAAATGGTCGAGAACATACAAAACACTTTCACTCGAGTTTTGAACGATACTTTTCACTACACTACGGTATAAAAACTCATTTTTGGAATGTTAATTGTTTATTAAATTAGAAACATGTTTTAAAAACAGGTGTTGTTGACTGTGGAAAATTTTCAATTGTAAACAATGTTACTTTCGGTAGTAAACAATAGACAGCTGTTGAAAAATGATGTTTCGTAGGTTGTAAACACATAACGAAAACAGCTGAACTCATAGTAGTGTAGTGAAAACATAATTTAATTATTGTATATGTGTGTGTGTTTAGTTTGTTTACTTTTGTGATCAGTTCAATGTGGCTTTCATTTCTGAAACGAATTACAGCTATCTCGTATAACCCATGTATAATGGTTTAAGTCATTGAGTAAATAAATAAACAGTTAAAAATACTGATGCTTACTTGCCAGACATGGAGCAGTGTGCAGCACTCAGCACAAATCTATCGCTGATCAGACTTCCCCCACACAACCAGTCTATGGAACTTGCATTTCCATAACCAATTAGAGCCTGCATATTTCAAAACGGTACTATATATTTTTTAATATATCACAAATTAGAATATTATCACAGTTTAAAACAATGTTCTACTACTTTCTTAAATACCAAATGAAAAATATTTGTTAACATTGACTGTTGTACTTTGATTTAACTGTCAAAAATTAAGACTTTGACTAAGCAATAAATAAAGAAATACATTAGGTTCTTTGATGGCATTGTGGTGGTTATACCGAATTTCAAGTTGAGATAAAGGTCACAACTTCAATCGTTGAATGAAGATCACGTACATGTCGGCAGGTCCATGTAAAATGGTGAGTGAAGTTTAAAACTCAAAATTAAAACAAGAAAATGTGATCTTCAATTAAAATTACACATGGTTCTTCTCATTTTGTTTTGTAGATAATAGCAGTCTCTAGAAGAAATACCATTAGTCTAATGAGTGCTGAAGAGTTTCAAATAATAGACAAAGTGTTGTAAGTAGCATAATACAGCTAGAAGTTATACGAGATATACCTGCCTCTTCCAGGAAACAAGTTTTTTTTAAGATTGAATTTGCATGAAATATATATGTAGCTCATTTTTTGTTTGAATAAATTCTCGTTAACCTAATCAGGCAATTTAATAAGATATGAAATACTAAAAATATCGATAAAATGTTTCCAAAGTAATCAATTTAATTAATAACATTTAATATAAATTCTAATTTAGACCAATATGTTTGTTTTAATTTCTAAAACAGATTTGTTGATCTGAATGCAAAAATGAAGCTGAGTACAAAACATCACCACAAACTATCGACCCTGTACCAACTTACCATGTGAGGAAACTCCTTAAAATCCGCATCATCTCCGCCGGAACCAGTAAGCAGGGGGTTATAGATGTACATAGAGCATGAATCAACTGTGGAAAAGGAATTCTCAGACAATGGATCTGGAATCTTAGTGAATACGGCTTCTGCATATTTTTTGCACACTGCAACAATATCAATATTTCATTTAACGTGAAAATAAAATAAGTCTACCTTTAGTCTATTGAATTCTGAAGAGTTTCAAATAATAGATAAAGGTTTGTAAGTAGCTTAATTATGTATTTCTGTCTTTTATTTCCTACTTAAGTTAACTACCTTAATTTTATATCCTTAATAGACTGATATGAATATTCCTTGTAAAATCATTAACTATTGATTAAATTTAAGTGAGAGATAATGTGTAATATGCAAGAAGCTTCAAGAAATATTTTAATATATTTATTGTAAAAAATATGTTATTTCAATTAACAAACAAATCATAATAACAATAATAGTAACACTTTCTTTAACATCAATTAGAATTTTTATTACTTTGGAAAAGACATAGTTAAGAGCTGATCAAAGATAACACAATTAATTGTTCTGTACCTTTAAGCCCTGTGGAAACCAACGCTGGAGTAATAACATTTCTTGGAACGGGAAACATGTCTAAAGGTGGGATACCACCGCAGTCCCACGGGAAACATGTCTAAAGGTGGGATACGACCGCAGTCCCAAGGGAAACATGTCTAAAGGTGGGATACGACCGCAGTCCCACGGGAAACATGTCTAAAGGTGGGATACGACCGCAGTCCCACGGGAAACATGTCTAAAGGCGGGATACGACCGCAGTCCCACGGGAAACATGTATAACGGCGGGATACGACCACAGTCCCACGGAAAACATGTCTAAAGGCGGGATACGACCGCAGTCCCACGGGAAACATGTATAACGGCGGGATACGACCACAGTCCCACGGGAAACATGTCTAAAGGTGGGATACGACCGCAGTCCCACGGGAAACATGTCTAAAGGCAGGATACGACCGCAGTCCCACGGGGAACATGTCCAACAGCGAAATACGACCACAGTCCCACGGAAAACATGTCTAAAGATGGGATACGACCTCAGTCCCGGGAAACGTTTCTAACAGCGGGATACGACCGCATTCCAACGGGAAACATGTCTAAAGGCGAGTTACGACCGCAGTCCCACGGGAAACATGTCTAAAGGTTGGATACGACCGCAGTCCCAGGGGAAACATGTCTAACGGCGGGATACGACCGCAGTCCCACGGGAAACATGTCTAAAGGCGGGATACTGCCGCAGTCCCATGGGTAACATGTCTAAAGGCAGGATACGACCGCAGTCCCGGGAAACATTTCTAACGGTGGGATACGACTGCAGTCCCACGAGAAACATGTCTAAAGGTAGGATACGACCGCAGTCTCACGGGAAACATATCTAAAGGTGGGATACGACCGCATTCCCACGGAAAACATGTCTAAAGGCGGGATACGACCGCAGTCCCAAGGGAAACATGTCTAAAGGTGGGATACGACCGCAGTCACGGGAAACATGTCTAACGGCAGGATACGACCAGAGTCCCATGGGAAACGTGTCTAACAGTGGGATACGACCGCAGTCCCACGGGAAACATGTCTAATAGTGGGATACGACAGCAGTCCAACGGGAAACATGTCTAAAGGTGGGATACGACCGCAGTCCCACGGGAAACAAGTCTAACGGCGGGATACGACCGCAGTCCCATGGGAAACATGTCTAAAGGCGGGATATGACCGCAGTCCCGGGAAACATGTCCAACGGCGGGATAAGACCGCATTCCAACAGGAAACATGTCTAAAGGCGGGATACGATCGCAGTCCCACGGGAAACATGTCTAAAGGCGGGATACGACCGCAGTCCCACGGGAAACATGTCTAAATGTTGGATACGACCACAGTCCCACGGGAAACATGTCTAACGGCAGATACGACCGCAGTCCCACGGGAAACATGTCTAAAGGCGGGATACGACCACAGTCCCGGGAAACATGTCTAACGGCGGGATACGGCCGCAGTCCTACGGGATACATGTCTAAAGGCGGGATACGACCGCAGTCCCAGGAAACATGTCCAACGGTGGGATACGACCGCAGTCCTACGGGAAACATGTCTAAAGGTGGGATACGACTGCAGTCCCACGGGAAACATGTCTAACGGCAGGATACGACCGCATTCAAACGGGAAAAGTAGTGTAGCAGTGCCGGTCTCGGCACAACCTTGGACTTTGTACTGTTATTGTTTACAAATTTATCACCACGTGTTGACCCCAGAGGTCAAGTTTACTATTGTTTACTACTGACAATCAGAAAGGTCGTTGACCTTGCATTGATATTCACCACCTGTTAACCTTGGAGGTCAAGCTTACTACGAGCACGTGGACCCCCCGAGACTTTGTCCTAGGTTAGTGTTGTTTTGGTATGACGTCACGCCGCGCTCTGACGTTACGGCGTATTTATTAAATTAATTGTATTTTTTGTGTGGGCAAAAAGTGTCGATGGCCGGTGCTGGGATCGATCCGAGAACCTTCAGTTTGTGAGACCGAGACAAATCCACTGCAGCACAGTGACACACCCGAGAGGGTAACGTAAGTAGCGGCAGAAGAACGCGTGGCTCCGATGCATTTATACTATATGAAATGTATTTTTCCCAATAATTCGTATTTAATATAGTACTGACCAATGAAACCTAAAAAAAACTGTTTCTCTTTATACTATATAAAATTTACCAACTGTTTTTTCGCAGTGTTACCAACTCTCACGAGTAATTGCATTATAATATATAAAATATATCTCAGTGCTGCCAACTTACACGATTTATTACATTATACTATAATAAATACATATACGATTTTTGTTTTCTCTCTTTTAGTTATACTATATTAAATACAAACGCGTTTTTCGGTGTTACAGTAATATTATTTTAATTCGTTATCATTTTATGTCCTTTTCGGTCGACAATAAATACGTTAAAATGGTCGTTAAGTATTAGGAGAACAGAACTTGGTAAGATCTCTGAACTCGGCCGTTCATATCATGAGTGCGCTATCATATCGCTTGACCCTAGTGTCAGGCGGCGGGCGATATTGTCGCGCGCTTTATCAGCCCGCACGATATTGTTGCGCGACTTTTCTTGGCAATAATTACGGTTCCTCTTCACTTCTGCAAACCTAATACTCTGTTCATTATAAAACCTCTAAAATCGCTTACCTGAGCTAAAAAAGGTATCACATGTTTAAATACAATTAATTGAAGGATTGTTCTTAACCAGTCAACGTCTTTTTTCCCCTTTAATAATCATTAAATCCTATAAAGAGTATTTACATTATAGTACCTACATATAGTATGTGATATTCATATAATAATTAATATTTATATTTTTGAAAACTCTATGAAAAAGGACAGGTTGTGCTTCAATTAACTAGTGTATTTTTTTATTTTTTTTTTTACACAGTATACAGTATTAATTTGAATAATAATAGTAATATTTTGTATTTTATAGAGTATTAATTTATTCTGCCCGTCTAACAAATGAACCAGAGGGTTTTTGTTGTTTTTTATAGTTTTTTCATAACAGGTGATTTTTGTTTACAACAGCTGATGTGTCTTCTGCTACCAGAGAACTCTTTGTATATGAGAAAATTTTCTAAGTCCAATTTTGCTAATGCAATATTTCATCATCTGTACTTTGAGTTTGGATCTTGACCACCACGCGGCCTAACATGTGTGCACGCGGTCGGACACATGTTCAATTGACGTCATTTTACTGGTATAAATACACCAAGATTTCAAGCTGGCAGCATCTCCAGTTTCACAGACATAGAGACCAACGGCTCTCCCGGAACCTCTTTGTCTTTGTTCACACAGCAGATAGTGAATCTGGTGCTGCAGTTTCACAGACATAGAGACCAACGGCTCTCCCGGAACATCTTTGTCTTTGTTCACACAGCAAATAGTGAATCTGGTGAGTAACTTTTGTTGAATCTTGCATTTTTATTCCAAGTTTTTTTGTTTTTATAGATTTTCTGTTAATAAGATTAGTTTACATTATATTTTTCATGTAACCAACTTTATTAACAAATATAAATGTATTTAATTAGTTTTCAAACTATGTTCCCAAAAATGTTATATATTGCATAGGGATTGTTAGAAAAGTTTATTTAATGTTAAAGTTTTGATATTATCTGCTATCCATTCTGACATGCAATTTCACTTTGTTTATTTATCATTATTATAGTAAGTTAAAATTTATAAATATGATATATTATGAGATGTTTGTGAGAGATAGCTTCATTTAAATGTTTTATACTGTTATTTGATACGTACTAATGTTTTGAATACAATGTTTTTGAATTTTTATTGGTTTAAATTCAGATTTATTGTGGGAATATTAAAATTTGTTATTTTTTCAAAAAGATTTAAATTTGCTTTACAAATGTTTAAATAATGTTTATATCAAAGACTACAGTTAAATATTTCATACCCTATTTCTATTAAATTGATTAAATATGTTTTTTAATCTTATTTACTCTATAATTTAACGTTCCATGTTTCATTTAACAATGTATTAAACCAATTGTACTAAAAGTAATTGCTGACTAACCTTTCATTAAATCATCGTTAAACAGACTAAATCTTTAAACTGTTAAATAACATACTATTTAATTAAATTTATGTTTATAATAAAGTCTATAGTTAAATATTTAGATAGTTTATTTTTTCTCCATATTTCATTTAATAATGTATTAAACCAATTGTACTAAAAGTAATTGCTGACTACCCTTTCATTAAATCATTGTTAAACAGACTAAACTTTTAAACTGTTAAATAATATACTATTTAATTAAATTAATGTTTGTAATAAAGACTATAGTTAAATATTTAGATAACCAATTTTTTAATTTTATTTTTCAGTATCAAACTTTAACGCTTGACAAGTTCTAATTTTGGTGCGCCAGCAGCTTCACTTTAGTGCTCCAGCAGTTTATTTGGTGAGTACCCTCTCTTTATACTTCTTAAGGATCTAATACCTTGCGGTGTTAACGAAACTCCTTAAGTGACTCTATGATATGTTCATATTTCCCATGTAATTAACTTTAATATTTTGGTTATTAATATTAAATAAAATAAATGGGTTCAATTTCATATTTTCCATGAAGTAGGTTTTTATTCGAAGTTTTGTAGTTATGAATACTTACCTCTTTTTTAAATCAAGCAAACTTAATTAAACCTACAATACTGCGTTTTATTTTGATAAATAAAATACTTGTTTTTTTTAATAAATGGGTTCAATTTCATATTTTCCATGAAGTAGGGTTTTATTTGAAGTTTTGTAGTTATGAATATTTATCTCTTTTTTCAATCAAGCAAACTTAATTAAACCTACAATACTGCGTTTTATTTTGATAAATAAAATGCTTGGTTTTTTTCAGATAGTCTTCCAGCTACACTAACCTGTCAACAATCCTACAACTCTGTTCAAAGTTTCACCCAGGAAAAAAAGCAACAGTATGTCTCTTAATAATAATATGTTACGATTTTTAAAATTAACTGGTAATGCCTATTCACCCATTAAGGGTTGTTCAAATTCCGCTGGATATGATTTGTTCAGTCCTTATGACTGTCTTATTTCTCTCCATGATAAAAAATTGATACCAACTGATTTGGCCAAAGTATTACCTGAGGGGACGTATGGTAGAATAGCACCGAGATCAGGCCTAGCAGTCAATCATTTTATCGATGTGGGAGCTGGTGTTATAGATATAGACTTTACAGGAAATGTATCAGTATTGCTTATCAACCATTCAGATCACACTTTTCGAGTCAAAAGAGGAGAAAGAATAGCGCAACTGATTTGTGAAAGAATAGTCGAGCCTCTATTGATAGAATTAGATAAATATCCTTTGATTACTGGAAGAGGTGATAGAGGGTTTGGGTCTACAGGTAATTTTTGATTCTATTTGTTCCCACTTTGTAGTAATTTATTAGAGGTTTTTAGTTAATTGTAGTATTTTAGACTTTATGTTTTAATAGTCTTAGGGTTTTGGTCTACAGTCATTCTTGATTCTAATTGTTCACATTTTGTTTGAGACTTTATGTTTTAATAGTCTTAAGTTTGATTAGTTATGAAGTATGGGTTTTTTTTTAGCCGTAATAATTTTTAGTTTTAAATTTATTTTTTCCCTTTTTTCATAGTTATGGAAAACACTCAAACCCAACTATTGGAAGAAACTGTTGAGCGGCAACTCCAAGATTTAGGTGAAGGTCCTAGTAATCCGATTTAATCAACATCATCAACTCAACATCCCAAGCCTCGAACAACAAGAACCTCTCAGCCTAAGGTACCCTCTAATCCTACTACAACTAAACCTGACAGCTATGATGTAAAAGGCGTTGTCAATTTGTTGGTATTAATAGGACTAACATCTGTGAACCTGTGGGAGATGGTTATCTTTGATGTGAGAAAAAAGGTTTCCAATTTGATGAATGTTGAATTGACTGTGCTTTATTTCAATTTGAAAATGGTCAGTAATTCAATTTGTACGGGCATTGCCACGAATAGCGATTTGTCGCAAGAGAAATTGGAAGAGGTGAATGAGCTAGAAAGAGATTACAATGAAATCATGTCATATGCCAAGCCAGCACTTCAGGTTTTTGCCCAAAATCGCTACTCTGTCGAAGTTGTGAAACTTTTTAAAGATATAGTACAAGAGATTATAACCAAAATGACACTGATTGAAATTAGTGACGAAGAGGATAAAATCACAACACCTGCAAAATCTAGAAAACGCCTGTACACACATTGTTTATATGATAATGAAATGGACGATGATGAGAATGGTGATGATGACGATGAACTGTTTAGGCTTTTTGGAAAAAAATGTGCTAGTAAATTGAAACCAAAAAAGTTCACAATCGGTCAACAGATTACAGTGAGAAACGATGATGTGACTAGAAAATGTGTTACTCCAGTTGAGACCGGAAAATATTTGATAAAAGTTGAAATAACCGATTGTGACGATCTAAAGGGGGTTAAGCCGTTGCAACATTGGATGAAGGTTTGGAAAAGGGCAATATTCTTAGTGGATGATGAAAAGGACGACTCCTTTATAGTAGTTAGCAATGTTTGGTCAAAACAGGCAAAACTAATACTGAAATTTAAAGATGCTAAAGTCACCGAGTTTGAGAAAAATGATGATAAAGATACAAGGAAACGAAGTAGATTCTTTCGCTGAAATATTATAAATGTTTAGTTGTGTTTTAGTAATGGTTTAGAGTGTAGTTTTTTTTCAGATGTATTCCCATCTTCCATTAAAAAAGAGAAAAATTATTACGGCGGTTTCAATGGAGGTTGATGAAGCTGATGAAGATGTAATGAATGTTTCTGCCGTAGATCCTGAAAATAGTTTTGAAAATGACGTAATATTGATTAATGATGCAAGGAATAAGAGGGTTAGAATTAGAACAGTTAGAGAATTAAATCATTTTGTTGAATTAGAGAAAGCATTCAAAGGAAATTTAAAAACTTTTTATTTAAAAAATAACAATCAATACGCTAAGGATATTTGCATGTTATTAACATTGCATAAAGATGATATGCGATCAATTTTAGTAGATCAAGTTAAAATATTTGGTTCTATCAAATTTAACATACTAGTTGAATGTACATATGCAAAACCGCATACACAAGAGCGACAAGATCATGCATTCAAAACAAAGAACATTGCGTTGTTTAAAGAAAGTGATCATGATGGTATATTACATGCATTATTTTCTAAAATATGTAGAGAGGAGTCTGATTATGAAGGTCGAGGTAGTGGTTGGAGTTTGTTATGTGTATATGGTATAATGATTAGAATTAACAGATTTAGACCATTAGGGGGAAGTACATTTCTACCACTACCACCTGATATTGAAAATAAAAAAGCCATTATCAATCCACACAATAATAATGATAATTATTGTTTTAAATGGGCACTTTTATGTCACTATATTACAGGAGAGAATTGAGACCCATCCCCCCCCCCCCAAAGCTGGAAAGCGTGCCAACCTGGGGATGGCTCAAAACAAGTCAAGCGATGGGATCACGGGTGGCAGTTGGAGGGTCAAAATAACACTTGGCAGCTGAGCAACACTAATTTTATTTCAAGTTAAACAAAATAAACTTGCAGGCAGAAGGCCACAACATTAATCCGCAGTTAAATAACTACAAGAAACACTAACATAACCAAGATAATACAAAACCACAAAAACACTTAACGCTACAAGTACCAGAATTAACAATTAACAACTACATGGCCTATCTGCAGTTTAGCCTGAGACCCCCAAAACGTAAGACAAATTTATTAACAATTTAAAAGTGACCAAATTTAGGAACAATTTTGATAACCCCAAATAACCCCCGGCAATTTAGCACCACATCCCCTGATTCCACCGAGGCCAGGGAGTAAGCCGGAATCCCTGGGCAGCTCCGAATAAGAAGTTAAGCAAAAGAACAATAATCCCCTTTTGGTGAGTTAAAAAATTAAACAATTTAAAAAAAATATAACACGGTACCGTTCTATCATCCCCTGACCTCAATAATACAAAACACGAAATAAATAAATAAATAACTAAATCAGTAGGCCTAAAGCATAAACATAAATAACAACATAATTTAACGGTAGGGACCTAACAAATATAAACTCTAGAAAAATATAACAACAAAATAAACTAATTAAACTAAATAACAATAAGTATTAACACTAAAGTTCCTTTTGTATTTCGTTTTTTCCCCTTTAATAAAAAAAAAAATACACATATAGGTCCCCATGGCTGTGTTGCATAAATCACTTTGTCCAATCAGTTTTAGGCCTAGGCCAAATTAAATAGTTCCACAAAATTTTTTTTCTTCTTTTGTTTTATCTTTCACTTCTATTTTTTTCTTCTTTTTTTTATATATAAACAGCAAAACCCCCAGCTCAGCCGCCGGGAAAAACAACATGGAACGCACTGACCTGAGGACTGAAGACTTCTACCCAAAGATGTAGGGAGGGCAGAGAGGGCACAGCTCGCTCAATCACATGGTCCCCAGGCCAGGCTCGCAGTGTGGTAGGTGGAACTTTGCCCGGACGACAGGCTGAGGGTTGAAACGTCCTACTGAAGGACCCTGGACTGCAAGGCAACACCACAGCACATTAAAAACAGTCCAGCCACAACAACAAAAATACTAGACATAACAACTAATAACATGAAATGGCAAAACAACACAAGAACAGACAAAATTATACATGATTGGAGCACACTAGAAAAATAAAAGATCCATTTTTAGGCTATGAAAAGTTATGTTCGAAAACGGATTTAAGACCAACTACAACTTAACAAATTACCAAAGAATTAATTACGTATAGGGAACTAAAAATGGTAAACGGAAAACTAGGCTATGGATACAGGAGCAATATGTTATAACATGAAAATCAAACTAAACAGATAGGCTAGGTTATTGTCAATTAACAAAAGATGGTAAATCGGTAACTCCAACTGAAAAAGGCTCAACAAAACATTATACAGAACTACTATTAAATATAAAACCAGATATAATAAAGCAATTAATGTTAAAAAGGTAACATTGAGCACATGGCTCGAACCTAGGTTAACCAATATCTAGACAAAGAAAACAATTTTTAAAAAACCCTGAAAATGACAAATAAACCAAAATATTATTCAAACAAAGTATTTTCACCAAAAGGGTGATTAGATATTAGAAATTACAAAATGAACACTTACGTTTTAGGAGCCTCTAGCCTCGCATGGTAAGGTCGTTCGGCCGCAGAGAAACTACTAGAACAATCCAACAGACGGCCAACCCGACAGACAAAGGCTGGAACACGGAACGACCGAGTCCGAGCCAACGGCCACCAAAGTAAGCGAAACGCCGGGCACGAGCGAATCTCAGGCAGCCCGGCAGACCACGACGAAAAAAACGAAATGTACCGGTCAAAACGACCCGGTACAGAATAGAAATAGGATAGATTATCGTTATAATGCTATTTGTAATAAACTTAATTTTGATGGGATAGATTTTCCAACACCGATAAAACAAATTAATAAATTTGAAAAAAATAACAATACTATAAGTGTAAATGTTTATGGTTTAGACGAAAATAACCTTGTATATCCCTTAAGGATAACTGAAAATGAAAGGTCAACGCATATTGATTTGCTTATGATTAGAAATGATCAGGGTATTAGTCATTATTGCTATATAACACAATTTAGTAGATTGTTATCAAGTCAAATTTCAAAACATGAACATAAAGTTACTATATGCAAAAGATGTCTTTCCATATTTAGGGGTAGATTTAAATATAACAAATTTTAAGAACATAAATTAATGTGCTGTAATAATAAACCAGCCCGAGCTGTAATGCCTAAAGATGATGTAGATGATCCAGTTGTATTGAAATTTAAAAATACTCAAAATATGTTTAAATTGCCCGTAGTCATTTACGCTAATTTTGAAAGCTTACTTAAGCCAGTTAATGCTCAAGTCTCAAAATATACATATGTTAACAATGTTCATGAACCAATGAGCTTTTGCGTGTATATTGTGTGCAGTGATTCATTACCAAAATTTATAAAAAATGCGCTTCCACAAAATCCATACTTATATAGAGGTTTAAATGCTGCAAAAAATTTCATGAATTATGAAGTAGAATTAGCAAACATAGTTGGGGATTGTATTTTAATACATAATTGTGAAATTTTACCTTTGACTTTGGAAGAACAGATTCGTTTTAAGAATACAAAACAATGTGAAGCATGTCAAAAATAAATATAAAAATAAAAATATCTACTCTTAAACCTCATAGAGATCACTGTCATTTAACAGGCCGATTCAGGTCTGTATTATGTAAACATTATAATTTAAGGAGGCAGGAACGTAAAAGTATTCCAATTTTTATTCGTGGAAGCGCTAATTACGATTCTCACTTTATTGTGAAACAATTAGGATTCGATAAAAGACGAATCGATGTAATTCCAAACTCAACGGAAAAGTACATAACCTTTTCAAAACAAACTAGAAGTGGTGTAAAATAAGATTCATCGATACTTAAAAAATCATGAACTGTAGTTTAGCCACATTAGTAAATAACTTACCAAATGATAAGTTCATGCACATAAAAAAGTTTTTTCTAATCTAGATTTGCCTTTGGTAACCCGGAAAGGTATGTATCCTTATGAATACACAACTTCCTGGGAAACGCTAAATGAGACTAAATTGCCACCAAAAGAAAGTTTTAAAAATTCAATTTCAAATTGCGATATATCTTATGAAGATTATGTTCATGCCACTAATGTATGGAATCATTTTCGCATAAACACATTGAGTGAATATAGTGATCTGTATCTAAAGTTAGACGTTTTGTTGTTGGCAGATGTATTTGAAAACTTCAGAGATTTGTGTTTAAATAGTTATAATTTGGATTGTGCACACTATTTAACACTACCAAGTTTCACTTTTGATGCTATGTTAAAGCATACAAAAGTTGAACTTGAACTTCTCAGTGATTATAATATGTACATATTTATTGAAAATGGTATTAGAGGAGGCATTACTTCGTGTGTTAAGAGACACACATTAGCCAATAATCCTTATATGGGTAGTATGTATGATTCTAGTGCTAAAAATACTTATTTAATGTATTTAGATTGTAATAATTTTAATGGCTGGGATATGGCTCAACCAATGCCCTTGAATAACTTTACATGGTTCACTGGAAATTTAGAAACTTTCAATGTAACAGCCATACCTAATGATTCCGATATTGGTTACATTTTAGAAGTTGATGTTGACTACCCTGCTTCTCTACATAGAGAACATAATGATTTACCATTTTTACCAATAAGTGAATGTCCTCCAAATTGTAAATTTAGAAAATTGTTAACAACTTTAAAACATGAAGAAAAATATATTTGTCACTATGTAAATCTTAAGCAAGCTCTTGAAAATGGTCTTGTATTAAAAAAAATCATAGGATTCTTCAGTTTAGCCAGTCGTGCTGGTTGCAAAGTTACATAAACTTAAACACTGAAAATCGTCAAAAAGCAACAAGTGAATTTGAAAAAGATTTTTATAAATTACTTAACAACAGTATATTTAGTAAAACTACAGAAAATATTAGAAAAAGGATTAATCTGCGGTTAGTGTCATTACAAAAAAGGCTTAATTTGTTAATTAATAAACCCACATTATTAGATAGAATCATTTATGACGAAACTCTTCGCGCAGTAGAGTGTGCAAAAGAATGTATAGTTTTTGACAAACAGATTTATAGAGAAAGTCATTTTTTTAATAAATTCCACAAATTTTAATTTTTAACAATAGCGCTTTCGCCGGTTAAGGCATCTTCAGTTGTAATAAAGTTTAAACAGAAAACATATGTGAATAAAAATAACAAAAAAAATCTCATGTAAAACATTAAATACTAGTTAAATTAAATTTAAGTGGCTAAGTTTGATAAGAATGATTATGAATTAAAATATGGTTTAGAGTTTGTAATTTTCTATAGTATTTCTTCTTTATCTAAAGGTAAAAATATATTTCTAAAATTTAGAGACGGTTGGGAAATACATTCATCTTTCAAAACTGCCATACATGCACTTTCAATTTGGTTTCCCTTGGTCCATAAAGGTTCTTTTAAAATTACATTTGTAGAATTAAAATTGATATTATGTTTTTCATTAATAGCATGTTCAACTAATTTTGATTTTTCTGTATTTTCTTTTTTATAATTGTAAATGTGTTCACTTATTCTTTTTGAAATTGTTCTTGAAGTTTGACCTATATAAGTTTTATTGCAATCACAATCAATTTTATATATTAAATTGTTTGTATCTTGTTTATTTTTTGGTTTTAATTTAGTTAAATGGCTTCTTAGATTGTTGGACGAATTGAATACAGTTCGGATGTTAAATTTTGAATTAACTTTACGAATTTTTTCAGATATTCCTTTGACATATGGAATCATAACTGTTGTTAGAGGTTTCTGTTGTTCATAATTTTTATTTAAAGTAAAGCTTTTGTTTTTTTCTTTTTGCCTTTTCAATAATTCCTCTAGGATAATCATTTTTAATCAAGAGATCTGTAGTATCTTTTTCTTCAAGTATTTTGTCATTCTTATCAGTGACTAACGTATCAATTCTTTTAAATAAACTTTGTACAAGACCAATTTTAACATGTTGGGGATGGTTTGAATTACACAGAGTAACAAAAAATTTTTTTGTTTAGTGCCCGAGATTTTAAAGCTGTTTTTTATTATTTATTTGGTGCTGATTTCAAATATGAAACCCGTTTTTCCCTATCAGCTCCACTTTTTTAGATTTTGTATTTTCAATTTTTATCCTGTTAATATTGGGTAATGACTAGCGTTATGAAAATTTGTAAAGATTTTGTTTACTGTATTTTGTGTCCTCTATGTTTTGCACATTACACTGTCTACTGTAAACAACATAATGCTCATTTCTTCTTCTTCCTACTATTCATTTCTTTACTTCAACATAACCTCAAAACAGTGATTCAGTACATTTATGTTGTGAAGCAATGAGTTCTAGCCGTAAAAGTTGCATTAATCATCCTGATGTATTTTGTTATATCTGTGGTGAGTACACATCACAAGAAAATCGGAAAACTATAACTGATTTTGTGAAACGTGCGTATATATGATATTTTGGGGTTAAGCTTGGTGACCAAGATAAAACGTGGGCTCCACATGTCGTTTGTAAAACTTGTACAGAACATTTACGTCAATGGACTACAGGCAAAAGAAGATGTTAAAGTTTGGCATTTCCATGGTTTGGAGAGAACCCAAGAACCACTATGATGACTGCTACTTTTGTGTTGTGAACATTAACGGTATAAATCGGAACAACCGCAGTAAATGGACTTATTCTAATCTGGAATCTGCTAGAAGACCTGTTTCACATTCAGATGAAATACCGATCCCTACATATCATCAGCTACCAGAGCTCTCAGATAATGAATCAGATCATTCTGACACGCCTTGTGAACCAGATAAAGGTAAGGATAGTGACTATGAGGAGGAATCAAACAGTCCTCAACGTTTTGATCAAAAAGAGTTGAGTGATCTTGTTCGAGATCTGAGCCTATCAAAGGAAGCTGCTGAACTCTTAGCTTCTAGGTTAAATGAAAAAATCTGCTTGAAAAAGGGACAGCAATTAAATTTTATCGGTCTAGGGAAAAATATTTGCTTCCCTTTTTTTCTGAAGAAAATAAACTTGTGTTCTGTAATGATGTTACAGGGCTTCTTACAAAAATGGATCTAGCTAAGTATATTCCAAGTGACTGGCGCCTTTTTATTGACAGTTCCAAACGCAGTTTAAAGTGTGTACTTTTGCATAATGGCAACAAATTTGGATCTATTCCTATTGCTCATTCCAGCAAACTAAAAGAAGAATATAACAACATAGCTCTAGTAATTGAGAAAATAATGTATAAAGATCACGGGTGGGTCATTTGTGTGGACTTAAAGATGGTCAACTTTCTTCTTGGTCAGCAAGGTGGCTACACAAAATATCCTTGTTTCTTGTGTCTTTGGGATAGCAGGGATAAACAAAACCATTGGACAAAAAGGGAATAGCCTAATAGGGAGCACATGGTTGTCGGAGAAAATAATGTTATCCGTGAATCTTTAGTTGAAAGAAACAAAATAATCTTGCCCCCTTTGCACATAAAGCTAGGCCTGATGAAACAGTTTGTGAAGGCTCTCAATCAGGATGGTCAATGCTTTCTGTACATATGTCAAAAGATGACTGCACTTAGTATTGAAAAAATTAAAGTTGGAATTTTTGATGGCCCACAAATTAGACAACTTATGAACGATCCTCTTTTCGAACGATTGATGAACGAAGAAGAGCAAAGTGCGTGGTCATCATTTGTTCTCGTAATCAAAGGTTTTTTGGACAACTATAAAGCTGATAACTATGAACAGCTTGTAAACAATATGCTTGATAATTTCAATCACTTACGATGCAACATGAGCATAAAGCTGCATTACCTTCACAGTCACTTGGACCGTTTTCCTGAAAATCTTGGTGATTTCAGTGAGGAACAGGGGGAGAGATTTAATCAAGACATAAAAACTATGGAAGATAGGTATCAAGGAAGATGGGATTCCCATATGATGGCAGACTATTTTTGGAATTTACAGAGAGACTGCCCTAACAAAATTCATTCAAGACTGTCGAAGAGAAGGAGCTTTATTTAGACATTTTTGGTATCTTGACCAAGTTAAACACACACACACATATATATATATATATATATATTTTATTTCAATCCTTTTCCCTTTATTATTGTATATCAGTTGAATAAATATACAATAAATTACATAAATAAGTGAAAATATGTTTTTTTTCTTCTTACCTTTAACTGAATGTTAACAATAAAACGCAAACTTAAATAGCACGTAGCAAAAAATTTAAAACTCCTGGGTAAAAACTAATGCCAAATTTGAACTCAGCACACTGAATTCATAAAGAAACAGCTTCAAAAACTTTGGCACCAAATTATGTGTTGGGCTGTGTTGTAATTTAGATACTGTCCACTGAAAGTTTTTTTGTGAAAAAGAGAAGTCTTAATTTTGTTATCATTTGTCTTAGTAACTATAACGTCCAGAAAAGGAATTTCTCCATTAACTTCATTTTCAATAGTGAATTTTATTGTCGGTCTTATTTTATTTATATACGTTAAAAATTCATTCTGTATGTTCAATTTTTCTTCCCAAACACAAAGGATATCATCAATATACCTCAACCAAATTTTGGGTTTTATATTTTTCCAATCTTCAAAAGCAATGTTTTCAAAGTGATCCATAAAAATATTACTAATTATAGGACTGAGTACACCACCCATAGGTAGACCTGAAACTTGATTGTAAAATGTTGTTTCTATTTGAAAATAATTATGGTTTACACATACAGTGAGTAGTTCCATTATGCAATCGACAGAGAGATTTGTTCTTTTTTTAAGACTATTGTCATTTTTTAGGAGTGTTTTAATCAAATTTAATGCTTCAGGGACAGGTACATTTGTAAATAGACTATATACGTCATAACTAACCATAATGTCACTGGATGTAACAGCAACTTCTTTGATTTTGGTAATAAAATCTTCAGAGTTTTTAATGTAAGATTGAGCTTGTCCAAACAACGGATTTATGATTGGTAACAAATATTTAGACAACTTGTACGATGGAGAATCTATGGAACTAACTATTGGCCTTAGAGGAATTAGGTCCTTATGAAGTTTTGGTAGTCCATAAAAATGAGGTGATTTTGAATGTTGTGGACTTAACTTAAGAACATGAGGTTTATCAATTTCATTTTCGTAATTTTTAAGTACACGTTTTATATATTTTTCAATTTTAACTGTAGGATCTTTGTTTAGTGAAATGTATTTATCACAATTAATGAGCTTTTTAATTTTACTATCATAATCTTCTTTTTCTAAAATGACAGTAACTTTTCCTTTATCAGCAGGAACAATAACTATGGACTCATCCGTTTTTAATGATTTAAGAGCTTTCAGCTCTGTCAGAGTTAAGTTATTTTTAGGTTGTTTTGAGTTTTCCAATGTTTTACGGATCAAGGAACGATAGTAATCTTTGTGTTCAGGAGGTAATAAATTAGCAGCTGAATCAATTGGCATAACCATGTCAACATTTGAAAAGTGCGTATTTGACACAGAAAAGTTAAGACCTTTGTTCAATAAGTTCAACTTACAATCTGTCAAATCTTTTTTAGAAAGATTTACAACAAATTGATTGGTTTCTGATTTGTTTATGTCAGAGGATGATGAATTAGTTTAAGTAAAAGGGCATGATATCTTATTTATTGTACAAAGCCTCTGAATGTTTAATACTTGTTTAGTAAATACATTATGTATGGTATCATTAACCATATCGAATGTTTCACTTTGAAAAACATCAAACTCAATAAAATGTAATCTTTTAGAAAGTAATCCATGAATACATTTGAGATATCTACTAACATTGTCTCTAAGTTTATACTAGTTTTTAAGTTTTCTGTCAACCAAACTAAGCCATTTAACTAAAATAAACCAAAAAATAAACAACAAGATACAAAAAATGTAATATATAAAATTGGTTGTGATTGCAATAAAACTTATATAGGTCAAACTTCAAGACCAATTTTAAAAAGAATAAGTGAACACATTTACAATTATAAAAATGAAAATACAGAAAAATCTAAATTAGTTGAACATGCTATTAATGAAAAACATAATATCAATTTTAATTCTACAAATGTAATTTTAAAAGAACCTTTATGGACCAAGAGAAACCAAATTGAAAGTGCATGTATGGCAGTTTTGGATGAATGTATTTCCCAACCGTCTCTAAATTTCAGTAATATATTTTTACCTTTAGTTAAAGAAGAAATACTATCGAAAATTACAAACTCTAAACCATATTTTAATTCATAATCATTCTTATCAAACTTAGCCACTTAAATTTAATTTAACTAGTATTTAATGTTTTACATGTGATTTTTTTATTATTTTTATTCACATATGTTTTCTGTTTAAACTTTATTACAACTGAAGATGCCTTAACCGGCGAAAGCGCTATTGTTAAAAATTAAAATTTGTGGAATTTATTAAAAAATGACTTTCTCTTTAGAACCAAAACAATTCCATCAAGCATATACAGCAGAAAACCGATTTATGTTGGATTTTCAGTTTTGGAAATCAGCAAAACAATGATGTATGATTTTCATTATAGAGTCATGAAACCTAAATATGGATCTAACATTACTATCTATATATATAAAAGGCAAAGCCCTCACTGACTGACTCACTCACTCATCACTAATTCTCCAACTTCCCATGTAGGTAGAGAGCTGAAATTTTGTACACTGTGTCCTTAGGTCTTAAATAGGACATCTAAAGTATTTTCATCTTGATAAAGTACTCCTAAGGGGTAGAAACCGCCCCTAAAAGATTGCTTCATAAGGATAACATTGGGTTAATTTTAATAAATTAATAACAGCTGTTTTGGAAATAAATAAACATATTTATTTTGTATGTTTGACATTGTACTATTGATTCCACAGAACTAAGCTGCTCTTAGATGAATTTTTATATTATACTATGAGTTAAATCATCAGCTGTTAAACAAAAACAAATAAAATGAACATGATTGAAACATGCTAAGTAATTCTTCCATTGCGTATTTATAATAAAATATGTAGCAAAGCAGTAATGTGAGTGAGATACTATAAATAAATTTAATATTGTTATTTTACGTTATACAGTTAATCTACTATTATTTGTAATCAAAAGTCATATGCCGAGGTGTATCGAGCGAGTAGCGGGGTTGGCACACAAAGTGTGCAGGGGTGTCCCCTAGTCTTATATATAGACACTGATGCTTTCTTTTATTCAATTCAAACTGATGACTTTTACAGAGACTTAATAAATAATCCTGAATTCAATAGTCATTTTGATTTGTCTGATTATCCTTCAAATCATATGTGTTATAATCCTGTAAACAAAAAGGTTTTAGGAAAATTTAAGGATGAATGTAATAGTATTTTATTATTATAATTTATTGGTTTACGTCCTAAATTGCACTGTTTTAAGACTTTAGAGCCTTTAAAAAAAGATGTTGATACAAATCCAGAACCAACTGTAAAAAAGAAAGCAAAAGGTACTACTAAAGGTGTTGTTCAAAAGGAAATTCTGTTTGATGATTATAGACAGCGTTTATCAACTGGTAATAAAATAAGAAAAATTTTTAAATTATTTAGATCTAAAAAACACAACATAGAAACTGTAACATGTAACAAAATAGCGCTAAGTAATAATGATGATAAGCGGTACATATTAAGTAATGGATTGGACACTTAAGCATATGGCCACCATGAGATTGAGAACTATAGTGATGATTCTGATGTTTGAATTGTTTGTTAAAAATTGAATAAATATATGTTTATTTAAAGAAAAGTGTGTTGTTTATAATATTCATCCTTTCTTATATACTAGTAAAATAGATTATTCATATAGATGGAGAAAAAATTAACACCTGAATACTGATAAACAGTGTTTATAATTAAAAGAAATATAGTACATATTTATTAACAATGCACCTGTATTTCAAATAATCTTTTTTACAATACCCGAAAGTGGGGTGTATTGGATCAAAACATCATGAATAATCAGAAAATATGCCGTTGTATCCTTTGGTATATCGTAAGTTGTTTGAATCTCGATGCGAACGTCCGATGATCCAGTCTTTTAAGTCTCAACTTGTTATGAACAATCAATTACTATTAAAGGTGTCTTCTCTTGAAAAGTCATTTTATCCAAACAAGGTTGATCATCACCACCTATGTAATATGATGATTGAAATCTTGAATACATATCATATAAAATTGATTTATTTCCATTTAAATTATCATATGGATAGTACATGCTGTTGAAGTACAGTTTTATATTATCCAAATTACAAAAATCAAAATGTGAAGCATTCTTATTTGCTTTGTCTTTACGATCAGTTTGAAAACCAATTATTACATATCTTGGCTTCTCCATCATGGATGATGTTTTGACTGTCCAAGTTGGAAACTTTGTAATCGGTAATGATGGGTACTCATGTAACTGCCATCTTCTGAATGGTATAGATATGGGCTGGTTTCTTTCAGTCAAACGTAAAAGAGATAATTTCACTTCATCGTCAACTCGAACATACGGCATTTTCCAAACTACTTTATTAAGTTGAATTTGAAAGTCAAATAAAGATGCAGCTGGTTGAAGCACAATGTTTTTATCATTAGATGAACGTAACAGGACTAGTTCTTGTTTTACATTCAGTAAAATATGATTATAATCCTCGGAAAAACCAAGTAGTAATTTAAGTGGAACACAAAACGAAAATGATGTTTTATCATTCATCACACCCATGGTTTCGTTTTGCCAACATGCGTTCTGCATCCAATACTTGTCTCCTGGTCTAGAGGTAAGTAAATTCTTTATTGTTGTAGAAATACCTACATTTTTTACTCTATCAATTTCAGTTCCACACAGTTCGTATTTGATTTCATCAAACAGAAATGCCATAGCATTACTAACCAACTGAGTTGTGGTGTCATCAGTTGGGGTTGTACCTGACTTAACAAGTTTACCTTCTAAAAGTAGATAGCTTTTACTAGGCAATGTGTAAACATCTTGCTGATGAACAGATATCCGTATCTCATTACTTGTTTTGTAAGAATTTGACGTATACGGATTATGATAATGCCATTCAATATCAATGATAGAACTATCGAAGCTAGGATTTGTTCCTATATCTAAAATATTATTCATCCTTACTCTTGAAAGAGGACACTTTTGTACGTAGGTATATTTTGTTCCGTAATGTTAACTGCTTAATGACTTGTTCACGACTGACACCAGATTCTCTTTTTGCGGTCAATGTTTTATCCAAATCAAAAATACTATTGGAAAACAGTTGAAGAGGAAAGAACAAGACAATAGAGTAGATACAAGACAAGATAAGGATACCTCAAAAAAGGCGTATCTACCTTACATAAAGGGAACAACGGAAAATATTGGCAGGCTATTAAGTAAAGAAAATATAAAAACCATTTACAAGCCACCGAATAGATTAAATAATTTTCTGAGGCCAGTCAAAGATAAAATTCCACTAGCTATGCCTGGAGTATATGAAATACCTTGTAGTTGCGGGTCAGTCTACATAGGGGAAACCAAGAGGTTAATTTCCACAAGGATTAAGGAACATATAAGGCATACTAAGAATGAAAATACGGAAAAGTCTGCTGTTGCTGAACATAGCACAAAAAGTAATCATGGAATTTTATTTGACAAAACTAAAGTCCTTGCCAACATCCCACATTACTACCCGAGAATCGTAAGGGAAGCCATAGAAATATATAAAATAAGAAATAATTTTAATAAGGATGATAGTATATGGCTGCCAAAGACATGGGAACCCATTTTAAGTAAATTGAAATAAAATGGAAGAGTCAGCCATATTGATTTTTCGGCCAATGACCGTAGGTCACGTGGGTCGTGCCTCCGCCCCCTCTCCAGCATACCTGCCAACCAGTCCCCACCCCACCACCTGTTATAAAGCTGGAAGGTCACTTGCCGATTTCAGTCTCAGAGAAACCACTGAGGATGCCACATCACAGTATGGGCGAAACGTCTGGCCATCTTGTAAATATTGTAGATAGTACCTTGACGCGGTTGTCACCGGAAACTGTAGATTCTAGTTATATAGATTATTGGCTCCAAGTGGTGACCCAATCAGAACATTAAAGAAAGAAGACTGGATAAACATGACGATTGTCGAACCATTTTTCATAGATCCAAAAACAAAAATTGCTAGAAATAACTAAACTGTAAGTAGTTGGTGAAAATAAAATTATACAGTAAAAATGAAATGGAATATTATTTTATTTATTACCTCAATCTACAATACTTTTACCAGTTAATCTAACATATTTCTCATGTAGTTCATTTAATTCTTCAATTATAGAGTTTATTTCATTCTGGTGTCCAGTGTGACCAATATCTTCCGAAGCATTCAAAATCCTCAGGTGGTTGACCAGTTCGTTGGGATCATCGTAATATATGAAGTTTGGTTTGGCGTCAGTCAAGACAATGCCACTTCCACTCACGGTTTGTTGCACCAAATCTGAATATGTGCTCATTTCATTTGTTAATTCATTTTCTCGTGTAGCAATTAAAGATATGATGTTTTTATACTTATTCCCCCTGTTAGACTTCACTTTCCCTCTAGGTGAATAATTTATCTTGTGAGCATTAGTATCTCTGAGAATCATAGCGTAGCTATCGAGATCTTCTTCACTGTACACATAAGGATTAGGTATATTCATAAATAAAAGTTCGTATAAACCACGTGTACCCTCATATCTTTTACCATTTATTATAAAATCATCTATATCAATTTCTAATGGCTTATCACCGACCATCCATTGATCGCCTTCGACTCTTATACCATAATTATGATCTACTTCTTTACCACCTTTAAGTAATTTTAAAAAGTACTCTTTCGCTAGTCTTCCCTTAAACTCACGTAGTACGTATTCCCTAGCTAAATCTTTTCCTTGAGGTGTTTTCAAAAAGTCTTTACCCGATACCACAGCCGGTGAAACGTACGTTTCTTCAACCATCATATCTTCTTCTTCCTGTGGACCTGAATCCGGTTCCATAATGTCATCATCATCAGCATTTTCACCATCTTGTTGATCCATGTTGAAACCGGGTATAGCGAAGCGTTTTGATGTCGGAAGCGTATCTTCTGTATTTTCCTCATGAATACGTTGTTTTCTTTTCACTCCTTGTGGAGGTGCACGTATATAACGTTTTACAGGCGTTTCAAAATCCTCTAACTGACCTTTTCTTTTAAGTTTATTGATTCCTTATTCTGTTTTTTCTTCTTTAACTTGTTGTTGTTGTTGCTGTTGTAACTTTTCTCCTTCTTCCGCAATCTTTTTAAGCGGTTCAGCAATGGGTTTTAGCTGTTTTTCCCACATCTTTTGACTATCCAACATTTCCCTTTTCATAGATCTATTTTTTTGGTTAATATTTTTTCTTATTTGAGTAATTTCCTTTATAACCTCCTCTTTACTTTTATCGGCTAGAACCTCGTCAATAGAAAATGTAGAAGAGGAGGACATTATGTGTCTAACTCGGATAATGAGTACAATATAAATGATTGAAAGGAAAAGTACGAGACGTTAAATTACCCCCACTACCACATTTATAATTTTACAAAAATATCAAATCCTCTACGATACCGACCTTTGTTTATATCACTATCCTTGTCTATTACAACAAACCCATTTTTTGACATATCCCAAATCTTTGAACACATATGCTTGAACTGACTAAAACTCATATCAGGACTGACATGGTCTTGATAAATGTGATTCAAATTGCGATCATCTTGTTTAAATATAACTAGAAGATTCGCATTGTCTCTAACCAACTGTTTGGGTATAAAACTGTAAGTTTGACACACGTAAAAAGTGCAATATTGTTATGACGTCCCATCGAAAAATAGTTTTTAATATTATTCTGTTTACCACAAGCAATATCATAAAATATCATCACAGAATTTGCCTCAATCTCACTTAGATGAGGTACTTCATCGTTTTCTGAATAAGGATGATATCCTATTCCATCTAAATTTGACAGTACACACTCGAGGAATGTATACTTCTTTCTATACAGTGATTTTGAAAAATGTATACATTGTTAAAAAACAAACCCTTAGGTGAGAATAATAAGTTTAAAAATAAATTGGTTTTCCCACAATTTGATGGACCCACTATTAAATATCTGATTGTGTTTAGTAATAAATGTCCGTGTCTTTTCATACTCTTCTCTGTCTTCTTATCAACTAACATGTCTAAATTAACGATTGGCAGTGTTACAGACTGTTTAAGAAACTTCATTAATATCGTAAATCCTTTTTATCAATCCAAGAGTCATGTGATTTATCAAAACCCAGCCAACGCACTAATATTCTATTGCATTTTCTCTTTATTATTTTTTCAATCAAGTAAGTATCACCAAATCGTGTTTTACTTAACTCTTCTTGATAAAACCCACCTTTTATTACATCACCTTTGTCGTCTTTTAGTACGTATGTAACTGGTCTAGTCGGTTGTATTTTCCATACTGTGTAAATCTCATTACTCCACCTAGGCCAATAACCTTTATTGAATTGTTTAGTTAATCTACTTATTCTAACTCGATCACCAGTATGAAATTTGGAATGACTGTGATATTTTTTCCTATTTTTAACTATGTGTAATAATATTTCTTGTTCATTTCCAATATTGACCTGAACAGGCTGAACACCAATAGTTCGATGAATGGTATTATTATAGGTTTTCAACAACTTTGGCAGTAAATCTAACCACTTGAAATTACCTTGCTGACTAAAGTGTCTCCACATGTTACTTTTTAAAGTACGATTGAATCTTTCAACAATTGAAGCTTTTTTATCAGAAAAAGTAAAATAATGATTGATATTGTATTTATTTAACAAGAACTTAACCTTAGAATTAAACCATTCTGTACCTTGATCTGTTTGAAAATTCTTCATAGAATGTTTTTTCAATATAGGTTCAAGAGCGATTACTATATCATTAGCACTTTTTGACTATTGGTACTGCAAAAGCAAATTTACTAAAACAATTAATTACAGTCATAATATATTTAAAACCTTTGTTAGATTTTGAAAAAGGAATCATTTCAACTAAATCTGCTTGATATAAGTCGTTGATTCCTTTAAGTTCTACATAACGTGTAGGATAGAAAAATCTTGCTTGTCTATGTAATTCTTTTGCAATACCTGCTCGTACATTGTTAGCAAAATGAAACAAATGTTTAGGATACAAACATATATATATATATATATATATATATATATATATATATATATATATATATATTTACATTTTAACTAGTTCACAAAAAGGTGATGCTTTTAAATGTTCTTCTTTCGGTTTATCCTCCGGACTCCAATCTTCTAGAACGACACCGCATGTAATACGACTGACAGCGTCTCCAGTTCCAGTATAGTAGAAGCCTGCATCTACCATATCTTGAATGTTAGGATATATCTTAGGCCATCTGAAGAATGTTTCCAGCATAATGTCCTCAGTGTTCTTAACAGATTTTTTATATTTACTATAGTTACAAAAGTCTCCCAACATATTTTTAGACATTGAACAGTCAGGATTTTCTAGCTTATGTAAAAAATTTATATGTCTTATAGTTAACTTAACATCACTGGATTGCCAACCACAACCACAACATACTATGTTATCAAAAAGTTTAGTACAGTAGAATCCAGATTTGATCAAGTCTTTCTTTGTACAATTAAAAATAGAACAACAAACATCGTCTTCACTATTACTATCACCACTGCTATTACTACTATACTACTACTATTAGCACAATAACAAGTAGGACTCATACCGGCCGTTCAATCCGATGGTCAAGACTGTAATGATTAGTTTAATCTATACTGTGATACAAGCTGTGGTGGGGGTTTACAAAAATAACAATTCTTTCTTTTCGGGTTAGGTCCATCAAATGTATCTTGAAAAGATTCAAACCTAAAATGATCTGTACATCTTAAATTGCTCAATATTTCCGGATCATTTCTCAAACTGTTGGGAAGTCTATCAAATATCAATTCTAAATCTTCGGTATGATTAATTATAAAACTTTTTGGTAAATATTTTATCAATTCAGGTTGTAAATTTTTATATCCTCTTCGATAGCATTCTCCAATAGCAAGATTTACAGTTTTTAGCCTATCCTCAACTAATTTCTCAAGTTTAATCCATTGAAGTAGTAAATGAACATTAATATATGCACAGTTTAAAGGATCATGATTGAAGGTACATTTTTTCATAGCACTAGTCTGAGTTTGATTTCTAATAATACTTAAACTATGACATCCTAAATCTTCTAAATTAATTACATTAACTTTAAACTCTGACAAAAGGTCAGTTACAAATTGTTTCTTCTCATGTCCTTTAACATACACATTACCGGAAATATTACAACCTCTAAGCACATCTTTTAGTTGATTATATTCTCTAAACCCAGAACCCCAATAGAGTCCATGGAAGTACTTCTCCAACCACACAACTTGCTTTTGAACATTTTCTGGTAACTTGTTAAAGTGGCAAGGTAGTTGAAACAGTTGTAATTCATAGACTTGCTCATCGGTGGATATGACAGCCAACTCCTTTACAATAAACTTGTTGTCTTGGTTTTTAAATCCTTGAAAATCCAAAATGAACTCCATATCTGTACGGAAACAGATTACAAATTAGAATATTGATAATTTAATCTTTTTTTAAATTCTTCGTCAATTGCTAAAAATCATTTCTTAAATTCAGTCCAACCATCAAGATCTAATTGAATAAATTAAGTACCTAATGTGTAAGTATAAAAGTTTTACTATATTTATAATCCATAATTACCTTTATAATGCTGCGTCACTACTGATAACCTTGTGGCTGGGGTCAATACTAATCATGATGATTCACTGCTTCTTCTATTTATAGTCGTCATTAGTGACGTAAATCGATGATTCATCAGTTCAAAGGTTGTAATGATGTAATCTAGGTAAAGGTTACTTTTTAACATGGGTGAAAAAATAAACTAAGTCGCAAATTATAATCTAATTATTATTTATTATAATTTTTATCATTAGATGTTGACTTATATACACTGCAAGCTGATTTTTCAGTTTTCATATTAAGAAGTTTCAATTTTTCACTAACACAAAACATATCATTAAGCCGTCTAGTATCAGGTCTTCGATCCTCTTCGGGTAAATTATAAACTTTCACAGTATCCGAAAATTGAACTTTCTTCATTGTTTCAAAAGTTGCAGTCTGTGTATTCGAGATTAACGAATAATAATTTATCACTATAGTATTTCATATACGTATCCTTCCATGAAATAAATGGTAGAAATTCTTCTTTACTAACACGTTCCTTCTTACAATATAAAAACCAAAAATATTCGCACTCAATACAACTGACGGTCTCCAAAGGAAGATCGAATAACAACTCTAATTTAAGATTGAATGGAAGCTTCTGAGGTAAACGCATCATCATTTTTCATAACGTCATATTTAGCCTTACTGTTGAATCTAGAATTAAACTCGTTATTTATCGCTGGCAACCACCTTATCAATTGCAACCATTGGTCCGAATCCAATTTTATTACTTCACGTTCACTTTGTATCATAACTTATGTCTTATCAGAATTGTTTCTGACTAAAGCACGTAATCTATTTCCTGTTATTGTAAATAAAGTTTCGTATTGAAGATTTCCATCATCATCATGTGAATAGATCTTGTGAGTTTCCATGTTGTCGTGACGGTGTCTAAGATAAGACTGAGTTCACTATCATAACAAGAATCTGAAACCATAGATTCATCTTCCAAATCTTCTACACTTTGTGAAACGGAAAATTCTTTAAAATATTATATTGTAATTCTAATGGTAATTTTCCAATATTATTTTCTAAAGACATAATTAAATTATTGTCTGTTACAATTAAGTAGAATATTGATACTTAAATCGTTTCCAAAATTCTTCATCAATTGCGTTAAATCCTTTTTTGAATTCTGTCCAATCATAATTAAACTGAACAAAACTATCAGGTTTATTATCACTATTCTTTTTTACAGTTAAAATATTTGTATTTGTTTGCCAACTACTGAGTATTACTTTTAAATTATTAGTTAATATCAAAGTCTTACTATAAGCATACTCCATACCTGCTGATTATATGTGACAACACCTTAATGATCACAGTCAATTAAAGAACTGATCCGTTATACACAATCCAATTACTATTTATAGTTTTGTTATCAACTTAAATCGTTTCCAAAATTCTTCATCAATTGTGTTAAATCCTTTTTAAATTCTGTCCAATCATCATAATTAAAATATAAAATAGAATACCAAATTTCTTTCCATGTAAAATAACAGTAACATGCATCCTTCCATGTTTTTTTTTTAGAAGGATACCACTTCACATTATTCTTTTTACAATATAAATACCAAAAATAATCATCTTCAATGAAACGCACTTTGTGAAACGGTAAATTTACTAAAATATTATATTATAATTCTAATGGTAATGTTCGTATATAATCTTCTAAGTACGTATTCCGCTTTTTTCTGACAAACCGAGATCTTCTCTTCTTTATCACCATTTGTACACAAACAACTCATGAATACTGATTCAGCCTTGAAATCTTTATGTATTTATACCAGTAAAATGACGTCAATTGAACACGTGTCTGACCACGTGTTAGACGACTACTATAATGTAAATACTCTTTCTAGGATTTGAAGTCTGACAACTGTAGCATATCTTTAAGTATCCCCCGACAAACGTCTTGACCAATATTCTTATAACTCAGACGTTCTGTTTCTTGATGATGACGATGACGACAATGTTGTTGATGATACTTTTGGATTTTGCACATGTTCACCTGCATGTCCGACATGAGTTTGATTCCTATACCATCTAGTGTCACCCGTTGTCCACGTACTAGAAGAAATAAATTTGCTTTGTTCAGGTTTTCTTCCTTCTAAAAATATTCTCTCGTAATATGTTTGATAAGCTGATATTGTTGGTTCGGTTATCGGCCTTCGATTGTTGTTTTGATCTTGATTTGATTGACCCTGAGCAGGAGCATGGTGTGCCATGGTTTAAGTATAACGAACGACTAACAACTCGGTCTGAGCAAAGCTAGAAAAAAAATCATATACGTATTTACTATAGTATAATACAAACGCGAGCCGCCTGATACTACTAAAACAGAAAACAAAAATCGTATATGTATTTATTATAGTGTAATGTAATAAATCGTGTGAGTTGGCAGCACTGAGATATATTTTATATAGTATAATGCAAATAATCGTGAGAGTTGGGAACACTGCGAAAAAACAGTTGGTACATTTTATATAGTATAAAGAGAAACAGAGTTTTTTCGGTTTAAATGGTCGATACTATATTAAATACGAATTATTGGGAAAAATACATTTCATATAGTATAAATGCATCGGAGCCACGCATTCTTCTGCCGCTACTTACGTTACCCTCTCGGGTGTGTCACTGTGCTGCAGTGGATTCGTCTCGGTCTCACAAACTGAAGGTTCTCGGATCGACCTCAGCACCGGCCATCGACACTTTTTGCCCACACAATAAATACAATTAATTTAATAAATACGCCGTGACGTCAGAGCGCGGCGTGACGTCACACCAAAACAACACTGACCTAGGACAACGTCGCAGGGGGTCCACGTGCTCGTAGTAAACTTGACCTCCAAGGTTAACACGTGGTGAATATCAATGTAAGGTCAACGTCCTTTCTGATTATCAGTAGTAAATAATAGTAAGCTTGACATCTGGGGTCAACACGTGGTGATAAATTTGTAAACAATAACAGTACAAAGTCCAAGGTTGTGCCGAGACCGGCACTGCTACACTACTGGGAAGCATGTCTAAAGGCGGGATGTGACTGAAGTCCCACGGGAAACATGTCTAACAGTGGGATACGACCGCATTCCCACGGGAAATATGTCTAAAGGCGGGATACGACCGCAGTCTCACGGGATACATGTCTAACGGCGGGATACGACCGCATTCCCACAGGAAATATGTCTAAAGGCGGGGGATACGACCGCATTCCCACGGGAAATATGTCTAAAGGCGGGATACGACCGCATTCCCACGGGAAACATGTCTAACGGCGGGATACGACCGCATTCCCACGGGAAATATGTCTAAAGGCGGGGGATACGACCGCAGTCCCACGGGAAACATGTCTAAAGGCGGGATACAACCGCAGTCCCACAGGAAACATCTCTAAAGGCGAGATACGACCACAGTCCCACGGGAAACATGTCTAATGGTGGTATACGACCGCAGTCCCACGGGAAACATGTCTAACGACAGGATACGACCGCAGTCCCACGGGAAATATGTCTGACGGTGGGATACGATCACAGTCCTACGGGAAACATGTCTAAATGTGGGATATGACCGAAGTCCCGGGAAACATGTCTAATGGCAGAATACGACTGCAGTTCCACGGGAAACTTGTCTAACGGTGGGATACGACCACAGTCCCACGGGAAACATGACTAAAGGTGGGATACGACCGCAGTCCCACGGAAAACATGTCTAATAGTGGGATACGACCGCAGTACCATGGGAAACATGTCTAAAGATGAGATATGACCACAGTCCCACTGGAAACATGTCTAACGGTGGGATACGACCGCAGTCCAACGGAAACATGTCTAAAGGCGGGATACGACCGCAGTCCCACGGAAACATGTCTAAAGGTGGGATACGACCGCAGTCCCACGGGAAACATGTCTAACGGCGGGATACGACCGCAGTTCCATGGGAAACATGTCTAAAGGTGGGATACGACCGCAGTCCCGGAAAACATGTTAAACGGCGCGATTCGACCGCAGTCCCACTGGAAACATGTCTAACGGTGGGATACGACCGCAGTCCCACGGAAAACATGTTAAACGGCGGGATACGACCGCAGTCCCACGGGAAACATGTCTAATAGCGGGATACGACCGCAGTCCCGGGGAACATGTCTAACGGCGGGATACGGCCACAGTCCCACGGGAAACATGTCCAACGGTGGGATACGACTGCAGTCCCGAGGGAAACATGTCTAAAGGTGGGATACGACCGCAGTCCCACGGGAAACATGTCTAACGTCGGGATACGACCGTAGTCCCACGGGAAACATTTCTAACGGCGGAATATGACCGCAATCCCACGGGAAACATGTCTAAAGGTGGGATACGACCGCAGTCCCACGGGAAACATGTCTAACGGTGGGATACGACCGCAGTCCCACGGGAAACATGTTTAACAGTGGGATACGACCGCAGTCCCACGGGAAACATGACTAACGGCGGGATACGACCGTTGTCCCATGGGAAACATGTCTAAAGGTGCGGTAAGACCGTAGTTCCACGGGAAGCGAAAAACCACATTTTTGAATGTAAATTTTACTAACAATTATTCTATGAATGAGCATATTATAAAGTTAATACAATAATGTACATTTATTGTACTTCTATTTATCCAAAATCATTAATATAAAATATATCTATTTACAATGACTAAAAATAAACACCATTAGCTTGCCATTGTTTGTTCTGTTCTGAACATAAATTTGATGTCAATTGCTTAAAAAATGTTGTTCCGAGAATAAACATGATACAACTGAAATTTAATCATATGACAATAATATTAAAATGTACTCAAGCCTACGAATTATGTAACCTGTACCTATCATAGCTTTAAACATGATTTAAAGAAGAATTACATTGGATAATAAACAAAAACTATTATATTAAAGTAAACCATTAACTATGTGTACGGATTCATTTTAAAACATACACTAATAAGTATGAAGTATCTATGCCAACGCCGTGCTGCATACACGGAAGACAGCGTCTGCAATGTGCAGTTAGGCATAGACATCAGAGGACACTTCTCTCGCCGAGAGCATGATTCGTTATTGGCTGACATGATACACAGCTAATTCAGTTTCTTAAATGAAAGCATTTTAATTTTAAGAAACTATATAATTGACCTTTATAGATATTTAAATGCGTAATCATAAACCTTTAGTCATAGTTTAAGTAAATCTTTAAACAAAAATGTGATCTCACTTTGTTTGGCCTTTTCACCAACAGGAGCAGGCTCGCAACAGACAATGAAGTCCCGTCCCTTGGGTTGACAAACCTGGTTACTCTCCCATGCCTTTACATTGTTAGTTACTTTTGAAGAATCTTTAATATTCTTGTAGAGCCATCTTGTTCTATTTACTTCTTTGCAGGCATCACCTGTGGTAATAAAAACTATAAAAATCTCAAATTATGTAGCTACTTTGTGAGTTATGATATCAAAAGTAAACTACATCATACAGGATCTTTCCAGATAAGGTATTTTCTAGTTACATGTTTGATTCGCCAAGCTGAGTAAGTTTGATTTGAAATTACAAAAGTGCGTTATAAAAACGTAAATTATTGAATTACTTCATAAGTTTTTTTGACTATCGGAAGGATCATACTGGGTTCTACGAACACTATGCTAACTATAGTGTAAATGTTATTTTCTCTATCTGGGCCTTCAAAAACAAGTGTGGGATATTTTCCGTTAACTCACTACCACTACTTTTTTTGTTTCCGTTCATGAACTACCACTTAATTAATATGCTATTGCTTTAAAAACTGTTCCCCACTCATTTTTGCGTTCTATGTGGTATTCCATATCCGCTAGAAATCCAATATCGTTGGTCGCTTTCTAAGGACTTACACACGGAGAGTGCATTAGGCAGTAAGTCAATCATTGGATTTATCAGTTTGTGATCAATTTTATTAGCCACCTAACTTAACCATAAATGAGATAAAAAAAGTAGTGGTTGTGAAGTAACTGAAAACTTAGTGATAGTGAAGTAGTCGAAAAGGTCACAAGTGTGAAATCTGGGCCTACAAAATTGCCTATGACAGCGTGAAGTAGATCACTTTTGAATTCACTTTAGGGATTCATAATTCACTATCAGGGTGCCATGAAACTTTGTTTGGAAAACGATAGAAAATAATCACTTATGGGGGTATCATTCAGCTTGAAGAGGTATTTATAATTTTTCAAAAAATTAATGCAATATAACAAAATTATAAGTAATGCGATAACTAGAAACATTAGTAAACCTATTTGTAAAGTCCATGATTCCAATAGTTTTACTCTCACTCACAACTCACAATATCGAACAAGTAGTTTATATATCAGGTGCAAGCAAAGAACTGAAAAGTGGCAACAATTCAAGATGTAAACACGTTTCTATGATTGCTTCTTGCTAATATCCTCACGCTATTGGCCCCTACCATTCTTAAACTCATTATGGTTACAGCATTTACTGTAAGAGCACTCTGAAGCACAAGTTGGGATGTTTATTAAATAAAGAATATAAAACCGAAATAAGTGATAGAATAATTTTGAAAAGCTAGTTTACAACACCTCTTTGCAATAAAAGCACAACTGATCCTCAGATTTTACAGAATTCAGATTGGGCTATCAGAACGTTTAGTTCCAGGAATTTAGGATGAGGCAAATTTTAATAACAACATGCTTTTGCAACTATGTTTAAAAAGATTAAATACCGATAACTTTGTTTAATAAATCCTCTTTGCGTATTATATTTGGTTTTAATATTTAACCAAAATTTCATTTATTCTTTCAAATTTTGGTGCTTCAAAAAATAATACCCTGCAGCAGTTAAGTGTAGTAAACTACGAACCCCACTCATTGTATACAGTTAATGACTATCTCATCCATTAGGTTACACAAATTTCCTGAAAAACTGGATTTTAATAATTAAATAGGTGGAATATTTAACCAACGCAGAATCTGTAATTTAATATGAGAAAAAAATCTCAAATGAAATAGTCTTTTGAAATATAATTCAAATTTTCTTTGATAAAAGAAGTAAATATCTTTCACAGTATTTAGTATAAGAAATAAATAAATAGCTTCAAATTCAAGATTAGGGAAGTAATGAATTAAAATTAACATTCACTGCGCTTTTTATATTCATTTATGCGTATATGAAATTAAAAATTCATAACAATATTTGAATGGTTGCCACATAAGAATTGTGTCCATCAATCAAAAATTGAACCATAACACGAATTTAAAAAATAAAATAATATCTAAAGTATTAGAGAAAAAATCTGAAATAAAACTAATTACATAAGGTCAAGTTATATTCGAACACCTGGCACTTTTAGCAGTTTATTAATGTAAAAGTAATGTCTAAAATCTGTGCATTTTATAAGGACTACAACGTGACCAAGTACCTTTAATTAATTTTACGACCTCTAGAAGCTAAGAAAAAGTTTTTTCAGGAAAATGATTAGAGCTTACTTTCCTGAAACATTAAAATTCTAGAATTTATCAAACTATAAAATCAATCTTATCAACCTCTTATTGAAATATAACAACGGTAAAATTAAAGTTAGGTTAGTAATGCAAGTGTAAAGTTTTGCAAAGTGAAAACTTGTTAAAATTCATGTACTTTTTTGTTTCAACTTAGATAAAAATTATTAAAACTTATAATACAATTTTAATATGTATATGACATAACGTGCAATTAAACAAGGATAATGGTACGATTAGTATTCTTATAGGCCTTTCACTTTCTCAGTAAACAACCTACAAACTCGAGTAGTCCTACACACGATTTCTGCGGCGACTTTAGTAATCGATCATCGTATCTAAATCGATCCTAATCTTTTTTTTAAGATTTTAGTTTCCATATTATATTACAGTAATGAAATCTAAGTTATTTTCATTTATGGTATTGAATATCTAGAACGTCATCTAACTTTGATGATTATGGAAATAGGACTGTAATTAATATTGATACTAATGTGATTCATAATTTATGGTTACAAAAATAAAATAGTTACAATTTTGAATACAAAACTGAGCATTTAACCTAAAATTCAGTGTGGACACACTGATGAACTAATACCGTACATAGACACGTTTGTCATCTTCCTGTCATTAAATAATTAAAAACATAACCTCTTACCTTCCTGTAGATCGAGATGTGAAGAGGTCACGACCAGGCACATCCAAGCACCTACCAACACCTGCGTCAGCACCATGACTGACTGAATATCTCCATCTACGTCACCATCTACAGGAAAACAAGTTGAAAAACAACGGCCTTGCAACTTATGTCATAAAGGTGGGATATGGCCGCAGTCCCACGGGAAACATGTCTAAAGGCGGGATAAGACCGCAGTCCCACGGGAAACATGTCTAAAAGCGGGATACAACCGCAGTCCCACGGGAAACATGTCTAAAGGTGGGATACGACCGCAGTCCCCCGGGAAATATGTCTAACGGTAAGATACGACCACAGTCCCACGGGAAACATGTCTAAAGGTGGGACGACCACAGTCCCACGGGAAACATGTCTAAAGGCGGGATACGACCGCAGTCCCATGGGAAACATGTCTAACGTCGGGATACGATCGCAGTCCCACGGAAACATGTCTATCGGCGGGATACGACCGCAGTCCCGGGGAACATGTCTAACGGCGGAATACGACCGCAGTCCCACGGAAAACATGTCTAACGGTGGGATACGACCACAGTCCCACGGGAAACATGTCTAACGGCGGGATACGACCACAGTCCCACGGTAAACATGTCTAAAGGCGGGATACAACCACAGTCCCACGGGAAACATGTCTAAAGGTGGGACACGACCGCAGTCCCCCGGCAAATATGTCTAACGGTGGGATACGACCACAGTCCCACGGGAAACATGTCTAAACGTGGGACGACCACAGTCCCACGGGAAACATGTCTAAAGGTGGGATACGACCGCAGTCCCCCGGGAAATATGTCTAACGGTAAGATACGACCACAGTCCCACGGGAAACATGTCTAAAGGTGGGACGACCACAGTCCCGCGGGAAACATGTCTAAAGGCGGGATACGACCGCTGTCCCATGGGAAACATGTCTAACGTCGGGATACGATCGCAGTCCCACGGAAATATGTCTATCGGTGGGATACGACCGCAGTCCATCGGGAAACATGTCTAACGGTGGGATAAGACCGCAGTCCCACGGGAAACATTTGTAACGGTGGAATACTACCGCCGTCCCACGGGAAACATGTCTAAAGGTGGGATACGACCGTAGTCCTACGGGAAACATATCTAACGGCGGGATACGACCGCAGTCCCACGGGAAACATGGCTAACGGTGGGATACGACCGCAGTCCCACAGGAAACATGTCTAACGGCGGGATACGACCGCAGTCCCACGGAAACATGTCTAACGGTGGGATATGACCACAGTCCCACGGGAAACATGTCTAACAGCGGGATACGACCACAGTCCCACGGAAACATGTCTAACAGTGGGATACGACCGCAGTTCCACGGGAAGCGGAAAACCACAGTTTTGAATGTAAATTTTACTAACAATTATTCTATGAATGAGCATATTATAAAGTTAATACAATAATGTACATTTATTATACGACTATGTATCCAAAATCTTTTATATAAATATCTATTTACAATGACTAACAATAAACACCATTAGCTTGCCATTGTTTGTCAACTTTTTTATTTTCTGAACGTAAATTTGATGTCAATTGCTTAAAAAAATGTTGTTCCGAGAATAAACATGTTACAACTGTCATTTGATCATATGATAATAATATTAAATGTACTCAAACCTACGAGTTATGTAACCTGTACCTATTATAGCTTTAAACTTGATTTAAAGAAGAATTTAGATTGGATATAAAACAAAAACTATTATATTAAAGTAAACTATTAACTATTTATATGGATTAATTTTAAAACATACACTAATAAGTATGAAGTATCTATGCCAACGCCGTGCTGCACACATGGAAGACAGCGTCTGCAATGTGCAGTTAGGCATAGACATCAGAGGACACCTCCTCTCTCGCCGAGAGTATGATTTGTTATTGGCTGACATGATACACAGCTAATTCAGTTTCCTAAATATAAGCATTTTAACTTAGAGAAACTATATAATTGACCTTTATAGATATTTAAATGCGTAATCATAAACCTTTAGTCATAATTTAAGTAAATCTTTACAAAAATGTGATCTCACTTTGTTTGGCCTTTTCACCAACAGGAGCAGGCTCGCAACAGACAATGACGTCCCGTCCCTTGGGTTGACAAACCTGGTTACTCTCCCATGCCTTTACATTGTTAGTTACTTTTGAACAATCTTTAATATTCTTGCAGAGCCATCTTGTTCCATTTACTTCTTTGCAGGCATCACCTGTGATAATAAAAACTATAAAAATCTCAAAATATGTAGCTACTTTGTGAGTTATGATATCAAAAGCAAACTACATCATACAGGATCTTTCCAGATAAGGTCTTTTCTAGTTACATGTTTGATTCATTAAGCTGAGTAAGTTTGATTTGAAATTACAAAAGTGCGTTATAAAAACGTAAATTATTGAATTACTTTATAAGTTTTTTTTACTATCAGAAGGATGATATTGGGTTCTACGAACACTATGCTAACTACAGTGTAAATGTTATTTTCTCTATCTGGGCCTTCAAAAACAAGTGTGGGATATTTTCCGTTAACTCACTACCACTACTTTTTTTGTTTCCGTTCATGAACTACCACTTAATTAATATGCTGTGCCTTTAAAAACTGTGCCCCACTCATTTTTGCGTTCTATGTGGTATTCCATATCCGCTAGAAATCCAATATCGTTGGTCGCTTTCTAAGGACTTACACACGGAGAGCGCATTAGGCAGTAAGTCAATCATTGGATTTATCAGCTTGTGATCAATATTATTAGCCACCTAACCTAACCTAACCATAAATGGGATAAAAAAATAGTGGTTATGAAGTAACTGAAAAATTAGTGGTAGTGAAGTAGTCGAAAAGGTCACAAGTGTGAAATCTGGGCCTACAAAATTGCCTATGACAGCGTGAAGTAGATCACTTTTGAATTCACTTTAGGGATTCATAATTCACTATCTGAGTGCCACGAAACTTCGTTTGGCAAACGATAGAAAATAATCACTTATGGGGGTATCATTCAGCTTGAAGAGGTATTTATAATTTTTCAAAAAATGAATACAATATAACAAAATTATAAGTAATGCGATAAGATAACTAGAAACATTAGTAAACCTATTTGTAAAGTCCATGATTCTAATAGTTTTACTCTCACTCACAACTCACAATATCGAACAAGTAGTTTATATATCAGGTGCATTCAAGGAACTGAAAAGTGGCAACAATGCAAGATGTAAACACGTTTCTATGATTGCTTCTTGCTAATACCCTCACGCTATTGGCCCCTAAAATTCTCAAATTCATTATGATTACAGCATTTACTGTAAGAGCACTGTGGAGCACAAGTTGGGACATTTATTAAATAAAGTATATAAAACCGCAATAAGTGATAGCTTGACTTTGAAAAGCTAGTTTACAACACCTCTTTGCAATAACAGCACAACTGATCCTCAGATTTTACAGAATTCAGATTGGGCTATCAGAACGTCTAGCTCCGGGAAATTAGGATGAGGCATATTTTAATAACAACATACTTTGCAGCAATGTTTACATAGATTAAATACCGATAACTTTGTTTAATAAATCCTCTTTGCGTATTATATTTGGTTTTAATGTTTAACAAAAACCATTCTGTCGTTTATTGTTTCAAATTTTGGTGCTTCAAAAAATGATACCCTGCAGCAGTAAAGTGTAGTAAACTACGAACCCCACTCATTGTATACAGTTCATGACTTTATCTCATCCATTATGTTACACAAATTTCCTGAAAAACTGGATTTTAATAATTAAATAGGTGGAATATTTAACCAACGCAGAATATGTAATTTAATTTGAGATTTAAAAAATCTCAAATGAAATAGTCTTTTGAAATATAATTCAAATTTTCTTAAATAAAAGAAGTAAAAATCTTTCACAGTATTTAGTATAAGAAATAAATAAATAGCTTCAAATTCAAGATTTGTGAAGTAATGAATTAAAATTAACATTCACTACGCTTTTTATATTCATTTATGCGGATATGAAATTAAAAATTCATAACAATATTTGAATAGTTGCCACATAAGAATTGTGTCCATCAATCCAAAATTGAACCCTAACACGAATTTGAAAAATAAAATAATATCTAAAGTATTAGAGAAAAAAATCTGAAATAAAACTAATTACATAAGGTCAAGTTATATTCTAACACGTGGTACTTTTAGCAGTTTATTAATATAAAAGTAATGTCTGAAACCTGTGCATTCTATAAGGACTACAACGTGACCAAGTACCTTTAATTAATTTTACGACCTCTAGAAGCCAAGAAAACGTTTTTTTCAGGAAAATGATTAGAGCTTACTTCCCTGAAATATTAGAATTCTAAAATTTATCAAACTATAAAATCAATCTTGTCAACCTCTTATTAAAATATAACAACGGTAAAATTAAAGTTAGGTTAGTAATGCAAGTGTAAAGTTTTGCAAAGTGAAAACTTGTTAAAATTCATGTACTTTTTTGTTTCAACTTAGATAAAAATTATTAAAACTTATAATGCAATTTTAAAATGTAAATGACATAACGTGCAATTAAACAAGGATAATGTTCTTCTGGTTTGTCATGTATAAAAAGAATTGGATTGTGAGCCTTTTATTTTATATATTCCAGACTTGTCATATTTGTTATTTTTATTTTCTTTGTTGCATATTTTGTTAATTGAAGTAAAATTATTGTTCTTTGTTTTATAACTGAGTGTATGTTTACTGTGTTGAAAAGTCTTTGTAATGGCTTTATTCATTTTTGTATTATAAGGAACACTGATAAATTGTTTCTTATCTTTTAGTTTCATTTTCTTATTTTTTTTTCCTTTAATTCTTTTTATAATTTTGTCAACAATTGTCGAATTGTAACCATTTTTCGAAGCTAAGTATTTTATTGTTGTATAATTGAAGATGGCCTAATCGAATACGATTAGTATTCTTATAGGCCTTTCACTTTCTCAATAAACATCCTACAAACTCGAGTACACACGAATTCTGCGGTGACTTTAGTAATCAATCATCGTATCTAAATCGATCCTAATCTGTTTCTTAAAGATTTTAGTTTCCATATTATATTACAGTAATGAAATCTAAGTTATTTTCATTTATGGTTGAGTATCGAGAACGTCATCTAACTTTTGTGATTATGGAAATAGGACTGTAATTAATAATGATATTAATGTGATTCATAATTTATGGATACAAAAATAAAATAGTTACAATTTTGAATACAAAAACTGAGCATTTAACCTAAGATTCAGTGTGGACACACTGATGAACTAATACATAAACACGTTCGTCATCTTCCGGCCATTAAAGAATTAAAAACATAACCTCTTACCTTCCTGCAGATCGAGATGTGAAGAGGTCACGACCAGGCACATCCAAGCACCTACCAACACCTGCGTCAGCAACATGACTGACTGAATATCTCCATCTACGTCACCATCTACAGAAAAACTAGTTGAAAAATAACGGCCTTGCAACTTACGGGTCAGCTGATTTGGTTTGAACTCTAACAATGGTGTCTTTTCCTCAATGCTGTGAGTTTTGAATTCACTTAAATAAACACAAACATTTTATAATTCAAAATTAATTCTTGAATGTTTACTATCTACTGTATTATCCTAAATTTTTCATAACTAAACAGAAACGAAGCATCAAATGATATTTCATTAGTTGATTTTTAACGATATTGTTATATAACTTTAAGTAAATATGCACATCTAGCTTACAAAATATGAAACATAGACTTCGGTAGACATGTTTCTAACAAAATGTTTAATAAATAAAAAAGGCCGTACATGATTTGTTTATATGTCACTTGGCACTTTCTAATGGTCAGATATACGAATCTGTTGACAGTCTGTTATTAGCAGGTCTTCGTTTAGAATCCTCATACCATATTTTTCGTTAAGTCATAATTAGGAAGACTATACATTCATACGTCATACATACATAAGCCATACGATACTTGATTACCCAATATTATCCATGGGCATTTTATACAAATAAAATGAGACACTAAAACAATTTTTTTGTTTTTTAACAGGCAGGCAGCACGTTAACCTAATGTGACCATAGAGAAGAAGATACAGAGGTGGATGAAATAGTCTTTGTTTATGTGGCGAAGTTAGGACTATTTAGTCTTCTCTTCCACTTTACACTAACCAAATATATATACAAAAATTATAGTCTACAGTATAAATGGCACAATAAAGTTAAAATATCAAAAATGAATTTAAGTTAAATACGTTTGTATTAGAATAAATACTTATGAAATTAATCCATTTGTATATTAATAATCAAATAAAATGTATTCATAACAATTCACAGTTACCGTGTTTTAGAGTTCACTCACAGGTACAGACTGTCCACACCACTACCACAATCCCCACATCAACTCTAAGGGTTAATCGATTATCCTAGTATTATCTGGAAGATAATTCCATAGACGACAGATAAGATGGTAAGCGTGAATTTATGATAACGTACACCAAAGTGAGTATGTGGTATTAGTGAAGATTTCTCAGTTTCAGTACACCTAACAGCTCGGGAAAAAACGTAACAAGATCATCTCACAGTAAGTTGAAAATGAAACAGATGCAGTAATTCTGTACACGTTGCAATATATCCGAAAGCTCAACAGACGTGTCATTAGTGACCACGTCGCAGTAGTTGGAGGTAACACTACAGTTTTCCCCAACAGCATTTAACATTGAAAGGAAAAAATAAAGTGAAACGCTTTAGTCTATGAAAGGAAGCAAAGACAATGTTGCATATTGCGGTAATTGTTTCGTGCCAAGTCAAGTATTTATTCACAATAAGGCTAAGGTTTTTGACTCTATCACAATATTCCAATTCATTGTCATTGAGTTTTACTTTTAGACAGCAGATACGCCATTGAGTACCTCACACAATCGTTTTAGTTTTAGTCTCGTTCAGTCTCAGGCCATATTTTGTAGCCAAAACAGTGATTGAGGCAATGTCATTGTTTATCAACGATACAGAATAATTTATATATTTGATAAGAAAGTACTAGTAGATTTATTATTCATCACTCTGGTTTCCCTTCAAAACGTATAAATCTTTCGCCTTTTACTAAAGATTTCCGTGGAGGGGAACACATGATGAGTCTATATCACCCCTCCTGTGGGACCTGGTGGTGGATGATCTCCTAGTCAGCCTCACGGATAAGGGCATTTTCATACAGGGCTATGCGGATGATCTCGTCCTACTGGTCCGTGGCAAGTACCAGGGCACTGTTACGGACATCATGAACGACAGTCTGGTAGCAGTGAACTCCTGGTGTGCAAGAGAAGGGCTTGCAATAAACCCTTCCAAGACAGTAATAGTTCCCTTCACCAGGAAAAGGGTTCAGGGCTCCTTCAGAGGCCTGGCCCTTGGTGGGGTGTCTCTGCCTGTTTCATCGTCGGTTAAGTATCTGGGAGTAATCCTTGATCAGAAACTGACATGGAACTTGCATCTTGATAAAGTCATCCACAGAGCTAAGTGGTCCTTCGTGACCACTAGGCGCTGCGTGGGCTCCACATGAGGCCTGTCACCCCATGTCTGCCACTGGCTTTACACAGCGGTCATCAGACCACAAATTACTTACGGGGCTTTGATCTGGTGGCCTAAGGTCAATCAGGTAACAGTCCGGGGTAGGCTTTCTAGCCTACAAAGACTTGCCTGCATGTGCATGACAGGGGCCTTTAGGTCGACCCCTTCTATTGCACTGGAGGTTCTTCTCAACCTGCCGCCCCTTGATCTCTTCATTATTGGGGAGGCTCGGGCGGCGGCTTATAGGCTTCAGCTAACTGGCCACTGGAGGGGGTCCTGCACAGGTCACTCCTCAGTGGCCAATCTAGTAAACGACGAGGTACTTTCAATGAAGTCTGACTTTGTTGGGACTAAGCTCCTTTTCACTAGACCCTATACTGTGGACTTCAGGTCGAGGGAGTACTGGGACGGTGTTAGTAGCCCAGTTTCTTCTCACGACCGAATTGTATGGTTCACAGACGGGTCTAGAATGGGCAACAGAGCTGGATTTGGTATCTATACTGGCGACCCTAGGACCAACGCTAGCGTGAGCCTGGGAGCGTATGGCACCGTCTTCCAAGCTGAAGTCACCGCAATCCTTCATTGTGCCGCCCAGGCGGTCGAGAGAGGGGTTTGTGGGAAATATATCCGCATCCTCTCAGACAGTCAGGCGGCCTTAGGGGCTCTGGACTCCTGGAAGGTCTCGTCTGGTCTAGTCTGGGAATACGTGGAGACCCTCAGCATCCTGGGATCGAAAAATCAGGTCTCGCTGGAATGGATCCCAGGACATAGGGGATTAGAAGGCAACGAGCAGGCCGATGCCTTGGCTAGGGAGGGGGCTCTCAAACCCTTCATTGGTCCTGAGCCGGCCTGCGGCGTTTCGATTGCAGCTGCCAAAACAGCAATTAAAAACTGGGTCAGCGCCAGACATCTGGAAAGATGGCGGCGATTCCCAGGGCAAAGACTCGGCAAGGTTCTTGTCAAGAATCCCTCCAAGAAGTTGACAAAGTCACTTCTTGGGTTATGCAAATCGCACGTTAGGCTGGTGGTGGGACTCATCACCGGCCACGGCAAATTCCGGAGGCGTTTAAGAACGGTGGGACTCTTTGCGGAGGATCCCATCTGTCGCCTCTGTGGGGAGGACGAAGAACACATTGTCCTGGAGTGTGAGGCTCTTGGTGCCAGAAGAAGAGCACTTTTTGAAGGCTCACCTCTGGGACAGTTGGAAATTACCAATCTAGTGAAGAAGCTCCTTGACTTGGTCAAGGGCAGCCAGCTTTACGACGATTAGGCACCGGGATTGGCACAAAAAGCCTTAGGCTTCGTTACAAGGGTTGGCTGGACCAACTATATATCCCCATTTAAACTAAACTAAACTAAACTATTATTCGTCAGTTTACAAGTGAAACGTTGAGTTTAAAATACCGTCAGTGACATTGTCAATGTAGATGGAAAATAGTAGTGGACCAAGCAAAGAGCCCTGAGGAGTCCCTCGTGTGATGGGTTTCCAGTTTGACACAACCTTTGCCACTTTAACTAGTAGTTGTCAATCAGTAAGTCAGGACTTAACCCATTTAACACATCCATCAGAGAAGCCACCGATTTTTAATTTAATGGGGAGTAGGGGTGATAAACACAGTCAAAGCTCGTCGTAGAGCAAAGTGTATAAATTGCTACCCGACATATATTAAGCAAACTATTATACACGACCTCTGTTTCTTTCTTCTCTGTGACTAGACTTAGGAACCTTGGAACAAACAGAACTTTCACAAGCACCACGCTGTTAGGGATTTTGTTAAGTTATAATTTTTTTTAGACGTTAAAACATTGATTTTTTTTATTATTCTCCATAACCATACTCAGCCCATTTCTCATAGACTATTGATGTCTGTGCGAGGAACTTATTCAGACAGAGTAAGGGGGCGAACCAGTACAGAAGAAGATGAATATTACTTGGATATATAATATTTTATCAAAGAAAATTGAAATAAATGTGGAGTGCATATTAATACACTGAAAAATTAGTAAAGTCAGAAAACACGACATGCCAAACTGTATTTACAAATAATTATTGGACTATTTATTGAAAGCTAATTTTGTACTGTCGGTACTTTAGTTGTAAAAATGAAATTCCTCTAGAATTTTAATTTATTGGACGTCAGATAGCACTTTAGCTTTCTAAATGAATCTATAGATGTTACAATTCCATTTTCTTACAGCTATTTTTTAGCCTCCATTATAGATCGAATAAAAATGGGGCATAATATGTTGTATAAGTAATTACAATATTTTATTACAAGACTTGTTTTCATGTTAACAGAAAGAGTCTAACATTGATATTTACAGAATGTAAATAAACTTTTCTTTAAAAAGCATCAAAATCTCTGTGTTAAACGATTAAAAGTAACTGCGAGCTTACATATTTTAGTTTCTTTCGTAGTGTAAACATTTATGAAGGCAATTTGTATAAATACAGCTGCTATTCAAGTACATAAATATCTACAAAATATACAGGGTACTGACCAAAATTTCACGAGGTTATAGTATAGGTCAAAACAAACAATTTTCATCATATAATGTACAGTCCCATCTTGCTTACTTTTCTTTCTATCTGTCTGTATGTGTTTTTTAGAAAATAAGTTATATCTTCAAAATGGTTTGAGATGTCAAGTTGAAACATTTTACATTTACTGATCTTATTAGTGTTCATCTAAAATAAAATTTTCAAAATTATATAATTTACATAAACAAAATGGCGGCCATTTAAAATTGTCAAAGCTTAATAATAACTTTAAAACGAGTGATGTTATAGAAAACTGACAAGACACATATAAAATAGCCCCTTTTAATACAAGAATTTTGGTATCAGATATACTGTATTTTTCTACAATAAGTTGTTACAGAAATAAGTAAGATTTCTCAACTAAGGTCTATTGCGTAAAGGTACAGCATTACAAAATTATTAGGTCCATTAGGCAGTAAACATCAGCTGATTTTATGTAACAGCTGATGATAAATTAAGAGATAGTTAATTGTTTTGATTTGTTTACTAAGTACTATCTTGCAATTAATAGTGATTTTAATTGCTTAACCTCAACACATTGTGTTTCTGTAATATTGCGAGTCGTGTTTTTAGTTGTGTTATAATATTATTGGTTTTCACTGAAGATGGAATATTTTACAGTAGCTGAATACACTGATATTCACTATGTCTATGGACTGGCTGAGGGTAATGCAAGTCTAGCGAGAAGATTGTACGCAGAGCGTTTCCCTAACAGAAACCAACCGGGTCATAAAGTGTTTACTGCAGTCCACAATCGTCTTAGGGACAGTGGAAGTGTAAAAAAGGGCTTGGCTATAGTAGGCTGGTCAAGAGCTGTTCGGTCACTTGTCTTTGAAGAAGCTGTCTTGAACCAGGTAGAATATAATCCATCAACAATTACAAGGGCTATAGCACGTGACATGGGTGCTAGCAAAAGTACTGTGTGGAGAACACTCAACGAACAATTAGTTTATCCCTTTAAATACCAAAAAGTGCAGGTACTACCTGGAGATTATGCACAACGGTTAGATTTCTCTCGTAGGATGTTGCATAAACAAGTAGATTCCCCTGACTTCTTAAAGAATGTCCTTTTCAGTGACGAAACGACTTTTTCCCGTGAGAGAGGAATTAATTTAAAGAATAATAATTTATGGGCCCAAGAAAATCCGAATGCAACCATTCAACACCATCATCAGAGAAGGTTTTCAGTGTACGTGTGGGCTGGTTTATTAAATGACAGTTTAATTGGACCCTATGTTTTGCCAAATAGGTTAAATGGACAGACATACTTGATTTTTTCTCCAAGATGTTCTGCCTGAGCTTCTCGAAAATGTTACTTTTGATGTTAGGGAAAAAATATGGTTCCAACACGATGGGGCCCCGGCCCACTTTACAAATGCAGTCACACAGCACATTAACACAGTTTATGGCAATCAATGGATCGGACGCGGTGGTCATGTCGCTTTGCCCCCAAGATTCCCGGATCTCACACCGATAGATCTTTATCTTTGGGGACATGAAACAATTGGTGTATTCTACTCCTGTTCCGGACGCCATGGATTTGGTTGCTCGCATTGTTGAAGCTGTTGCAGCAATTCAGGAGCAAAATCCTTTTGAACGTGTCCCGCGGTCAGTTCTACAGTGATTTACACTGTGCAATCAGCAGAGAGGAGGCCACATTGAGCATTTACTTTGAACTGAAAATTAGGTATTGTTACTTGTTGTTTCTTTTATTTCACATGTGTTTTACAGTTCAGGAAGTATTAATTGTTGCTTGTTGTGACATGAATTCTTCAACATTATTTGAAAACACATTGGAATTTTGAGTAAAACACAGACCTTTACTTGAGAAATCTTACTTATTTCTGTAACAACTTATTGTAGAAAAATAAATCTGATACCTACATTCATGTATTAAAAGGGGCTATTTTATATGTGTCTAGTCATTTTTCTATAACATCACTCGTTTTTAAGTTATTAGGCTTTGAAGATTTTAAATGGCCGCCATTTTGTTTATGTAAATTATATGATTTTGAAACTTTTATTTTAGATGTACACAAATAAGTTCAGTAAAAGTAAAAAGTTTCAACTTGATATCTCAAACCATTTTGAAGATATAAATTATTTTCTAAAAAACACATACAGATAGATAGACAGAAAACTAAACAAGATGGGAGTATACAATATATGATGAATATTTTTGGCTTTGACCTATAGTATAACCTCGTGAAATTTTGGTCAGTACTTACATGACACCTGTATATAACAACATTTTTCATATCGGTATTTTCAAATAAAATTTGTAAAAAGTAATATATTACTAATTTATTTATTACACAAACAACTCTTACTAACTTTTCCCGGCATTAATAACTTACTTAACAAGTAATTTTACTTATTAGATGATGTTTGTTCGGAAAATTTATAAAAATACGTATTCACTGGACAACTACTGGTCTCAGCAGAGTTGAACACCTTCACCAGGATTCAAAAGTGACAAAACATCCATCGGCTTCACTCCTCATCTCTGTTATTATTACTGATAACTAAAGTATTGCCTAGCCATTTTTATTAAACCCCAAGTTAACCTTTCCCAAACACAACTATTGTCTATTATTACAATTAATAGTATTGAGTTTTTAATGGCTTAATTGGACACACAAAAGGTTTCCATTAATTAATTATTCTATAACTTTATAATTACACTCACTGCTATCCTTTCCAGACACACAACAATGACCTATTGTCACATTGACTGATTATGTGTTGATTATAATCCAACCGAACACACAACTGGTATGCCACTCAAAAATCAACTCATTAAGAGTGTGTGTAACAATAGTCCATTGTTGGTTGAAGTGAGGTTAATCATTAACTATGATATCAGTTAATTAGTTATGAGTTATCAGTTAATCGACTTATGAGCAGTAAAAGTAACAATATCCTATTGTTTTGTAGAATTCTTCTACAAATGGTTCTAATCTTACTTACAATAGATGTATGGCTTAAATTTACCTTAGTAAAGTTATTTCACTTAAAAATTATTTTTAAAAAATCATGAAAGGATATCCATCCTTCAATTACCATTACGAACCTTTATTCCCTTTTTTTTATTCTGGATGTAAAAAACCTAAACTATCTAAACGTTTCCTTTTTCAGGTTGCAACTAAATAAAGCAAGTAACAACTGAATATTTACATTTATTACAATAAGTTTAACTAATGACGATTAATAGCATATTACTGTAATATAATTATAAATTAATAAGGCAAATATACAACGAATTAAAAACAGTTTAAAGTACTAAAAATGTATTATAATATACATGTCTTAGTCATAATAATATACAACGTGAATATCTTTATGTAACTTCAGTAAGTAGTGATGTATCAATTTATTTAATGATTGTTTAATGTTTAAAGATTACAAAGTTATTAAAAAAAAATAGCTTTATTGGGTTCTTTATATAATTTAAATCATTCTCCATTAACAGTTCACTTATCAACTCACAATTACACAAAATAAAATATATACTGCTGATTAACTATTATAAATAATACATTTTTGATATAAAGGAATGTTTATTTATTTATTATTATTATAAACGGTTAACACCATTATACAAATGAATATATTCAAGGATGGCTTAATGGTAAATTTAACCTCATATGTGCCAGTAAATGTCCACTTAAAGTTAAAAGAGATACGAGTATATTACAAATTATAACAAAGAAGATAATACAAGAACACATATGACCAACGAAATATAAATATCTAGAATAAATCAAGTTACAATAATAACAACGTAATATAAACATAATTAGGTAAACAAAGTAACCACATTCATGTAAATATATGTAAGTATATGTAAATGGTAGACAATCAAACAAAACTTCAATTTACAACAACAACTATACATTAAGATCTGGAAAGAGGCGAAGCATAACATACTAATACAACTAAGTAACCAGCAAGGCATAACTCAATAATAATAAGGTAATTATAATAAGACAATTTGTGTAACCTCACTACTACCCAGTGTACTACCTAACAAAGAAGATAATAACAAGAACAACTATGATCAACAAAATATAATATCTATGATAAATTAAATTACAATAATAACAACGTAATAATCAACATAATTAGGTAAACAAAGTAATAACATTCATATAAATATATGTTAGTATATGTAAGTGGTAGACAATCAAACAAAGTAAGATCTGAAAAGAGGCAAAGCATAACATATAATATATCTAAGTAACAAGCAAGGTATAATTCAACAATAATAAGATAATTATAATAAGAAAATTGGTGAAACAAGGTAGCAGTAACACATTAGGTAGTAGCGAGGGCAGATACATAAATAAGCGCCAATCTTCTAAAAGATTCAAAAGACTAGCCAAAGAATTCAAGCTGTGAATCATTCCCCAGGCACAAGAGACGAGGTATCGTGCTATGGTACCCATAAACAGTTGGATAGTGGTGCTTTGCAAAAGTTTGAGTCCGCCGAGTGCGACGTGGAACATGAAAGTCAATCCGCTGGAGAAGTTCAGGACAATCAACCAGCCCATTCACAATCTTGAACAAGAAGAATAGGTCCAGGGCTATTCTTCTGGCCAATGTTGTTATGTTTGGTTGTTTACTAGTCATTGGTCTTCTCTGTTTTAGTTTATATACAAAAGTTAATTTGATTTTGGATCTATCGTGAGTATTTGTAGTTTAAACAATAAGAGTTTATTTATTTATATCGCTTAAAAGTGCAGGAAATATAAAAAACGTATAAAAAGATAATTTTATATGGTATGAACTTGTTTGGTAAATTTGCTATTAGCCCAGCAATTTATAACCGTAAATTTCTAAATAATTATTGGTTCAGTGACTCTCCTTTTAAACGTTGTACATTTTCCATTTAATGTACTTAAACGTATGTTTTTTCCAAATATACACTGTATCGTAACTACACAAGCCTACGTTCAAGTGGAGTTTTGATTCTTCTAATATTGCTTTGTTTTTAGGAAGTAGTAATATTTTGGTATTGTTCTATTAACATGTTTAAATTACACTAAATAACTATGATATAAGAAAAATATAAACTAACAATTATTATTATTAAACGTGTCTTTATTTTAAGATTAAGATCAATACGTCATTCAGTCAAAGTGTTAGGTCATTTACAGAATACAACGTTATAAACTTATACATTCACACTAAGTTAAGGTAGATATAAATTGTTCTACATAAAAAATAGTTTTAAAATAATTCAAAACTAAATTAGACGATATTCTTTTACAGTTTTCTGCAATGAAAGAACTATATTTTTACTACTGTATAAAAAACATATTGTGAAAACAATCAACAATATTTACAAATAAATCTATGGCCACACCACACTCTCTATCCAAGGGATGTAGTGGGACACTCTCGTGTAAACCCCAGGATGGTTTCCAGCACACAGAGACCCGAAGGAAGTAATTCCAAACTGAATGTACATGCAATACACAACTGGATGGCGTACTTGCAACGGTCCTCCAGAGTCTCCCTGGAAAACAACATTGATTACAATATTAATTTCAATCACATACAAGTTACAAACTGGCAAGTAGTACATTATACAAAGTTACAGGCTACAGTAAAAATAGTCAACCTTAAAGCAAACATTGAGACCATTAAGATGACCTTTACTAAAAATGACTGCAATTCCCAACTTTCGAAGCTGGTTAATGCTCATTTATATAGCAAGCCTTTCCTATATTTAAGATTTATGACAGTTCTCCCATGAATTTCTCAATAAATAATGGAAGAAATACAACTCACTGCATTGAGAAATTAGGCTTCAACGGAATCTTTATTGAACTACAAAGTATGAAAACAAAGCTAGTAATTATTGAAAAAGTGTGTTTTTGAAGTAAACAAACTAACCAGGCAAGTGTCGATGCCTTTGGCGACATCTCCGGCACAAATCATAGATCTGTCATCGATTCCATCTTTGAGATTGTCTCCTATTGAAGAGTTATAAGCTATCTTACAATCACTGCTTGAACTTATCTTTAGCTTCATTTTTTGTAGAATGTCACTTTGTTTTCCACCTGAAATTCAAATATTTATTTTTTTGAATATCGATAGCCAATTCAACACATAGTTTCATTATAATTAATTAATTATTGTAGTTAATATTATTACTTAGTATAGTTTGTTAGTATTATTGTAATTATAAATATTATATGTATATTTAATTACACAACTAATACTACTACTGAAAAAAAAACTATAAATAGTTTCAGGGCTATCAAGTAGTTCAATAAATATAAGTATGTACATATACAGTTCACTTATACATATACATAATTTTAAGGAAAACTGTCAAATTAAAATAGGTAAATGGATGGAGCAAATGTAGGCCGTCATTGTGTGTTAGAAGGTACCTTAAAATAGAGTAAACATGAAAAGAAAGTAGAGATATGAAACTATTATAAATGGAGCTACAGATTTTAATTCTTAAATTGAACAAAGATATGTGGTTATTCCAATTTATTACTTTTAGTTACGCTTTTGATACAATTCCTAAAAATAAAAAAGTCCTACCCATAAGTGACTTAATCATGACTATAGCTAGCAATTCCCTGATAATTTAAAGGCGTTTATTTACATAATGAACCTCTGAATACTACCAGTGACAGGAGGTGATAGCCAGTGACAGGAGGTGTTGGCCAGTGACAGGAGGTGTTGGTTAGTGACAGGAGGTGTTGGTTAGTGACAGGAGGTGTTGGCCAGTGACAGGAGGTGTTGGCCAGTGACAGGAGGTAATGGCCAGTGACAGGAGGTGTTGGTTAGTGACAGGAGGTGGTGGCCAGTGACAGGAGGTGTTGGTTAGTGACAGGAGGTGTTGGTCAGTGACAGGAGGTGTTGGTTAGTGACAGGAGGTGTTGGTTAGTGACAGGAGGTGTTGGCCAGTGACAGGAGGTGTTGGCCAGTGACAGGAGGTGTTGGCCAGTGACAGGAGGTGTTGGTTAGTGACAGGAGGTGGTGGCCAGTGACAGGAGGTGTTAGTTAGTGACATGAGGTGTTGGCCAGTGACAGGAGGTGTTGGCCAGTGACAGGAGGTGTTGGTTAGTGACATGAGGTGGTGGCTAGTGACAGGAGGTCTTGGTTAGTGACAGGAGGTGGTGGCCAATGACGGGAGGTGTTGGCCAGTGACAGGAGGTGTTGGTTAGTGACAGCAGGTGGTGGCCAGTGACAGGAGGTGTTGGCCAGTGACAGAAGGTGTCGGTTAGTGACAGGAGGTGGTGGCCAGTGACAGGAGGTGTTGGTTAGTGACAGGAGGTAGTGGCCAGTGACAGGAGGTGTTAGTTAGTGACAGGAGGTGGTGGCCAGTGACAGGAGGTGTTGGTTAGTGACAGGAGGTGTTGGTTAGTGACAGGAGGTGTTGGTTAGTGACAGGAGGTGTTGGCAAGTGACAGGAGGTGTTAGCCAGTGACAGGAGGTGTTGGTTAGTGACAGGAGGTGGTGGCCAGTGACAGGAGGTGTTAGTTAGTGACAGGAGGTGTTGGCCAGTGACAGGAGGTGTTGGCCAGTGACAGGAGGTGTTGGTTAGTGACATGAGGTGGTGGCTAGTGACAGGAGGTGTTGGTTAGTGACAGGAGGTGGTGGCCAATGACAGGAGGTGTTGGCCAGTGACAGGAGGTGTTGGTTAGTGACAGGAGGTGGTGGCCAGTGACAGGAGGTGTTGGCCAGTGACAGGAGGTGTTGGTTAGTGACAGGAGGTGGTGGCCAGTGACAGGAGGTGTTGGCCAGTGACAGGAGGTGTTGGTTAGTGACAGGAGGTAGTGGCCAGTGACAGGAGGTGTTGGTTAGTGACAGGAGGTGGTGGCCAGTGACAGGAGGTATTGGTTAGTGACGGGAGGTGGTGGCCAGTGACAGGAGGTATTGGTTAGTGACAGGAGGTGTTGGTTAGTGACAGGAAGTGTTGGCCAGTGACAGGAGGTGTTCTTAGTGACAGGAGGTGTTGATTAGTGACAGGAGGTGTTAGCCAGTGACAGGAGATGTTGGTTAGTGACAGGAGGTGGTGGCCAGTGACAGGAGATGTTGGTTAGTGACAGGAGGTGTTGGTTAGAGACAGGAGGTGGTGGCCAGTAACAGGAGGTGTTGGTTAGTGACAGGAGGTGTTGGCCAGTGACAGGAGGTGTTGGCCAGTGACAGTAGGTGTTGGTTAGTGACAGGATATGTTGGCCAGTGACAGGAGGTGTTGGCCAGTAACAGGAGGTGTTGGCCAGTGACATGAGGTGTTGGTTAGTGACATGAGGTGGTTGCCAGTGAATGGAGGTGTTGGTTAGTGACAGGAGGTGGTGGCCAGTGACAGGATGTGTTGGCCAGTGACAGGAGGTTTTGGTTAGTGACAGGAGGTGTTGGCCAGTGACAGGAGGTGTTGGTTAGTGACAGGAGGTGGTGGCCAGTGACAGGAGGTGTTGGCCAGTGACAGGAGGTGTTGGTTAGTGACAGGAGGTTGTGGCCAGTGACAGGAGGTGTTGGTTAGTGACAGGAGGTGGTGGCCAGTGACAGGAGGTGTTGGTTAGTGACAGGAGGTGGTGGCCAGTGACAGGAGGTGTTGGCCAGTGACAGGAGGTGTTGGTTATTGACAGGAGGTGGTGGCCAGTGACAAGAGGTGTTGGCCAGTGACAGGAGGTGTTGGTTAGTGACGGGAGGTGGTGGCCAGTGACAGGAGGTGTTGGCCAGTGACAGGAGGTATTGGTTAGTGACAGGAGGTGTTGGTTAGTGACAGGAGGTGTTGGCCAGTGACAGGAGGTGTTGTTAGTGACAGGAGGTGTTGGTTAGTGACAGGAGGTGTTAGCCAGTGACAGGAGGTGTTGGTTAGTGACAGGAGGTGGTGGCCAGTGACAGGAGGTGTTGGTCAGTGACAGGAGGTGTTGGTTAGTGACAGGAGGTGGTGGCCAGTGACCGGAGGTGTTGGTTAGTGACAGGAGGTGTTGGTTAGTGACAGGAGGTTTTGGTTAGTGACAGGAGGTGTTGGCCAGTGAGAGGAGGTGTTGGTTAGAGACAGGAGGTGGTGGCCAGTGACAGGAGGTGTTGGTTAGTGACAGGAGGTGGTGGCCAGTGACAGGATGTGTTGGCCAGTGACAGGAGGTGTTGGCCAGTGACAGGAGGTGTTGGCCAGTGACAGGAGGTGTTGGAGAGTTACAGGAGAAGGTAGCCAGTGACGGGAGGTATTGGCCAGTGACAGGAGGTTTTGGTTAGTGACAGGAAGTGGTGGACAGTGACAGGAGGTGTTGGTTAGTGACAGGAGGTGGTGGCCAGTGACAGGAGGTGTTGGCCATAGACAGGAGGTGTTTGTTAGTGACAGGAGGTGGTGGTCAGTGTCAGGAGGTGTTGGTTAGTGACAGGAGGTGTTGGCCAGTGGCAGGAGGTGTTGGCCACTGACAGGAGGTGTTGGTTAGTGACAGGAGGTGGTGGCCAGTGACAGGAGGTGTTGGCCAGTGACAGGAGGTGTTGGTTAGTGACAGGAGGTGGTGGCCAGTGACAGGAGGTGTTGGTTAGTGACAGGAGGTAGTGGCCAGTGACAGGAGGTGTTGGTTAGTGACAGGAGGTGCTGGCCAGTGACAGGAGGTGTTGGCCAGTGACAGTAGGTGTTGGTTAGTGATAGGAGATTTTGGCCAGTGACAGGAGGGGTTGGCCAGTGACAGGAGGTGGTGGCCAGTGACAGGAGGTGTTGGCCAGTGACAGGAGGTGTTGGTTAGTGACAGGAGGTGGTGGCCAGTGACAGGAGGTGTTGGTTAGTAACAGGAAGTGGCTGCCAATGACATGAGGTGGCTGCTAATGGGAGAGAAGTTCCGACGTGGACATGTCTAAAACGTGTCGCGTTACTTGAGCACAGGGTTAATACAGTGTTGCTTGCTCACAGCTCGTCTGGAGGTTGTTAGAAGCACATTCGAGGGCAGTTTATAAATTAACGTTTTAACTGGGTGTCACCTAGTTTCAAGATTGTGTCACTCAGTGGAGGGATGCCAACAAATTGTTGGGAACAAAATCATAAAGTGATGTTAAAAATTAAAAATATGGCCTCATGCCAATTATTACGCTTCCTCAGCTTAGTAAAAAGAACAAACAAAGGATTCGTTAGAGATAGAATTAATGACTCAAGGTCAGGTATGTATAGTGTAGTGATTACAGTCATGGAGAAGTGTGTGTAACATACGGTAGGGTGTGGCAAACAAATTGTTTTTTTAAAAATCGTTCTGCAATTTATGGTTTACTTAAAATTTTTCTTTCTACCAGAGTAAAATTACAATTTTTAACTATCGTATCTTAATTAGTTTTTATTAAAGATAAAATAAAATAGTAGCTTGGTTTAACAACAAAATATTCTTACAAATATGTGAGGAAATCGCAATATGTAGAAAAACTGAATAATATCAAAAAAGGCTTAATTCATGTTTTGAGGCTTCAAAAATTCACATTGTTTTAGGAAGGATCATTAATTGAAATAGGGGTTTTCCAGTATTTAATATCTCCTGAACTATGTGTATTCACCCCCCCCCCCCCCCGCCAAGTGAAAAATCTGTTAAAATATACTCAGCGAGTCGAGAGTCATTAAGCTGGGTTTTCCTAGGCGTGGAAGTTTTCCGCTGCGGAGAGCGGAGTGCGAATCTTTTCCGCTCATACTTTCCGCTCAGCGGAATTCTGTTTTCCTAGACCCTCAATCCTAGCGGTGTCGTGCGTTATGTGCCAATAGTTAATTTAGGGGTGCGTGCGATTAGCGCTGAACCAAGCAAAATTTCCCCGCGTTGGGTTGAGCAAGTGGCGTCTCATGTTATAGGATCACTGAATAAATTAATGAAGGATTTCAGTTAAAATTTAGTTCAATTTCTAGCTGTATGAACCTTAGCATAATAAAAATAAAAGTCTTTAGACTAATTGGTTTTTTTTTTTAATAGGCAGGATTAAGTCCCGCAGGATTTTATTACTGTGGCCATCACTGCTGTCTATATAATAGGCTAGAACACAATTATTCCCGTCTGCAGCTTGAAGATCTGTCTGCATAATTGAAGGCCAGAAGAAAATTGCTACCACTTGTTTTAAAGATCACGTCCCAAAATTTTTCATGGCACGAGTGAAAATGGGAATATTATTAATGATCCTTGCCAGTAGTTATATGATGTAATTTCCGAAAGGCAATATCTACCTAGAAATTGCGCCGCCCTAGAAACTGATACTCAACACATTTCGTAATACCCCGCTATAGGGTAGGTAATCACCCTTTGAGATAGTTTTATTACTGATACCCCATTTCGTAATAACCCATCGAGTGGCTGAAATTCACCCCATTCTGAAATAACCCAGCCAGTGGCTGGAATCGCCCTTTTATATAGTTTTACAACTTATACTCACCACATTCCGTAATTCCAGCAAGTAGCTAGTTACCTGCCCTTTGTGATGGTTACCATTGGTACTCATCCAATTCCGTAATTCCAGCTAGTAGCTAGTTACCTGCCCTTTATGATAGTTACCATTGGTACTCATCCAATTCCGTAATTCCAGCTAGTAGCTAGTTACCTGCCCTTTGTGATAGTACCAATTACCATTGGTACTCATACAATTCCGTAATTCCAGCTAGTAGCTAGTTACCTGCCCTTTATGATAGTTACCATTGGTACTCATCCAATTCCGTAATTCCAGCTAGTAGTTAGTTACCTGCCCTTTATGATAGTTAACATTGGTACTCATCCAATTCCGTAATTCCAGCTAGTAGCTAGTTACCTGCCCTTTGTGATGGTTACCATTGGTACTCATCCAATTCCGTGGCAAAAGGCTAGTATCTAGTTGGGTGCCCTTTGTGATGGTTACAATTGGTACTCATCCAATTCCGTAATTCCAGCTAGTAGCTAGTTACCTGCCCTTTGTGATAGTACCAATTACCATTGGTACTCATACAATTCCGTAATTCCAGCTAGTAGCTAGTTACCTGCCCTTTGTGATAGTTACCATTGGTACTCATCCAATTCCGTAATTCCAGCTAGTAGCTAGTTACCTGCCCTTTGTGATAATTACCATTGGTACTCACCCCATTCCAAAATACTACAGCCAATGGCTAGGTAATCGCACTTTGAGATGGGTTTACCACTTATACTCATATTCTGTAATTCTGCAGCTAGTGGCTAATTACTTGCCCTCTCAGATAGTGTTACCACTGTAACTCACCCCATTCCGTAATTCCCCAGCCAGTAGCTAGGTACTTGCCCGCTGGGATATCATATTCAGTATGAAGACATAAGGGTCTCATAAACTCGTTAAAAACAACAGTTGTGTTCAGCTTGTACAACACAATATCGTTGTAATGACGAGACGAGTCATAGCTTGGATGGTTCATTATTTCCACAATTTCATAGTCTGTTGGTTTTGAGAATCCATGTTCATCATCTTTTTTAGACCGAACGTTGTACTCTCCAAGTCTAGCCCATCTAGCACGACCTCTGCAATCAATACAAATAAAATTATATAGAATACAAAGCAAACTCAATACGTGTAGGGATATATCAACACATCGTATCAGACAATATTAAATGTATCTCCTTTTCGGTAGATTTTTTGCTCAATACCACATGTTAAGAATTACGTTAATGACAAATTACATTGGAAATAAGGATTTAGTGTTCCAAAAAATTATAGTAATCTATTAAATTTACAAACCTACCTTCCTTTTACCAACCAAGTGTATGTCAATTCCATATAACAAACACTTATGGAGTGTTGTTTTATGGAGTTGGGGGTATATGGAGTTGTATAGTTTTGAGTGAGGGTAATTCAAAACTATGGATACCTGTTATTAACTTTTTTAATACCTGCATCAAGATAAATCAAACTCAGAATACTTGAATAGGATATAAACTTGCAATTTTTGTTGATTACATGCTACCTCTGGGAGCCCATGATACCGTCTTCTAGGCGGAGGTGATGGCTATCATGACAGCCACACAAGAAGAAATGCGTCTAGGTGGCTTCGGAAGACTAGTTTAAATCTGCTCGGACAACCAGGCGGCGATAAAGGCGACCATGGCACCACGTACCAGCTCTAAGTTGTAATGGGAGTGCCAGGGGATCTTGGAGACTCTTTGCCAGCGTAAACAGGTGAAACTCATACGGGTCCCTAGGCATGCTGGTATTGATGGAAATGAGAGAGCCGATGCACTGGCTAGGAGAGGGGTAAAGTACCCTTTGCTGGGACCGGAGCCGGCTCTTGGTATTCCTTTTCAAAAGGTAAAAAAGAAGAATTGACAGGTGGACCTCTGAGGAACACGATGGCAGATGGAGGCCGGGCTCAGGCAGTCTCGTGCACTTATTCAAGGACCGGATCGCAGGTACAGCAGATATCTGCTGAGCTGTAACCGGGCCAAGGTGAGGGTGGTTACGGGAATGCTGACCGGACATAATCTTCTTCACAAACATATGAAGATAATGGGCCTAACAGAAGACTCTACATGTAGGCTTTGTGAGGAGGATTAGGAGAGCTCCATACACATCTTTTGTTATTGTGGAGCTCTCTCATCTCTTAAGCATAGGACTCTAGGTGCCGCTTTTCTGGAACCAGAGGATATTAGAAGGGCTACACTCGGGGAGATCATGTCCTTCATAAGGGGGACTGGTCTCTTGTGACACTATCGTCAGGCTCGGGGTGCAAAGGGCTATGGAGTCTAGGCGCGGTGGGCTTGGTGACAGGACCACAACCTGGTGTATCTAATCTAATCTAATCTGATATCATTACACTAGCCCTGCTCCAATTGAAATGTTGGACACAACTTAAGCATTTTACAACGTAAACCCTCTATATGATGGAACTAATCTGTAATGAGGATGTTGATATTGCGTCTGTGCCTAGCTTCTATCTTAAAGTAGTGCTTGAAAAATAAGATGACTCTAAACACAGATAAGTGTAATTTAATCACATTTAACCAGACTGTCACTCCATTCTACCAATACTACACCATCGGTGGCACAGTTCTCAAACGATGGGTTGAAGTTAAAGATCTGGGTGTGCTCTTTTCTCGGATTCTCAACTGGAATCTACAAGTCCATGCAGTGTGTTCCAAAGCCCTCCACAAACTTAGTCTGCATCAGCTATCTAGATCTTTTACAGACCTCCACATCCAGCGGCGATCTCTCCACCTTAAGACGTGGTTTCTATTACTGTGATGCACCACTACATGAAAAAGCCTCCCTCCTTTATCTACCTGTACTTGGGGCAAGAAAGTGCACGTAAGACATTTTGTTCTTACAGCGTTTTATAAACTCGGAGCTTCACTGTTCTGGTCACCTGAGTACAGTATCTATCAGAGTCCCTGTCAACACTAGGTCTAAAGAGGCTTAGATAAAACTGCTGCTCTAACCAGTTGGTTTTATGCTCTATAGTTATAAATAAAAACGTATATGAGCAAATATTGGAATAGTATAAGATAACAACTATTATAGATCGTAAATCCAATATACATTTATTTTTAATTTAACACAAACGTTTTCGAAAGCAAAGCTTCCATCTTCAGGTTATGTGTAGATAAAATTATTATTTTGTACAACTAGAAAAATATATAAATGAAAAAAATCTGATTATTTAACAAAATTAAATGCAAAAAAACATGTGAGAGAATCAAAGAGAAAAAAAAAGTAAAAATTATGTTGACTTTTTTGTAATCAAATTAATCAGTCTAGAGTTTAAGATAGGTCCTTCATCGTTATTTAATAGTTTATCATTTCTTTCTGATTTTATAAAGTACGTCTCCCATGCATTTAAGAATTTAGTCTTGACTATCTGTTTAAGTAATGAAACATTGTGTTTTGAAAAATTATGATTATTGTCTATGCAATGGGCAGCTATAGCAGATTTTTCTCTTCTGTTGTATTTAAAATGGGCTTGATGTTCACTGAACCTTATGTTGAAGTTTGACCTATGTACACCATTTCGCAATCATTGCATTTTATTTTGTATATGCCAGATTGAGAATCTTTTACAACTTTATCTTAAGGGTTACCTATTTTATTTTTTAATTTATTAGTGGATTTAAATGATATTTTAGATTTCATGTTCTTGTTAATTATTTTTTGTACATTTCTTGAAATGTTTGAGTATGTGCCACTAAGCCATTTTTCATCTTCACTTTTTGTATTAAATAAAGTTGTTCGGTTTCGTTTTTCATGTTTTTTCTTTGCTTTTCTTAGCATGTTATTAACCAATGATTCATTGAAACCGTTAAAAATTGCAACATCTTTTATGTATTCTAACTCTTTATAATATCTGGTAGCAGTTAAAGGTGTATTCAAAATTCTGAATATTAATGAACTGAAAACAGCTCTTTTTTGTTCAGCTGGATGAAACGAGTCATTTACTATGTATCTATCAGTATGAGTCGGTTTTCTATATATATATATCAAATTCTAAATTGACATTATTTCTGATGACTAATAAATCTAGGAAAGCAAGTTTCTTATCCAGTTCTATTTCGTGAGTAAACTTTATACTAGGGTAAATATTATTGATTTTGTTCATAAAAACATTTAGGTTTTCTTTTTTGCTAAAAACAGCAAAGACATCATCAACATATCTTATCCATACTCTTGGAAAATAACTAAATGATTGTTTTGCAAATTTTTCGAAATGGCTTAAAAATATTAGCTACCAGGCAAGATAGTGGATTACCCATACTTACACCGTCAGTTTGTGCATAGTATTTATTGTTGAACGAGATTATATTCTGATTCATGCAGATTTTGATAAGTTCTATATATTCTTTTGTTTCATTCTTGGGTATATTGATGTTAAAAAGCCATTCTTCGATTAATTCAATGGATGTGTTTATGGGGACATTAGGATAAAGGCTGACAACATCAAATGACACCATATATTCATCATCATCTAAGGTTAAATCTTTTACTAATCTTATGAATTCATACCTATTTTTAATAGACAGTGTTTCTGGTTGTTGGAAAGAAGATAGCTTTTTCTGGAGCCATTTGGCTATATCGTAGTTTGGTGAGTTAACAGAAGATACGATTGGGCGCATCGGATTGCCAGTTTTATGAATTTTCGGTAAACAATATAACTTGGGAAGAGAAGGATTTGATAAAATCAAATTCTTCTTAAGTTCTGGTGAAATAATTGAAGTACATCGTTTAAGAGTATCAACTGTACTTGCTATATATCTACTTAGTGGGTTGTATGGGTAAGGTTTATATGGTCCATTATCAATCATACTTTGGACTTTTTGAAAGTACTCTGTTTTGTTTAAAATTACTATTGAATTACCTTTATCGGCTTTTAAATAGAAAACATATAATTCTTTTAATGAGGTCATGATCTTGGACTCATAGTTATAGGTATTAGTATGATAGCATAACTCTATAGTTATGCTAAGAACAGTTCTCTCCGGCGAATTAAAAATCATGGAAATGTTGGACAACTCTGAAACAATGTCTTATTCATGGAATTGAATTCGCACTGTTTAATATCGAAACTAAGTTCACTTGGAATAAATGGAGTTGCTTTGGAATGGTTTAAATCTTATCTTGAAAATAGACAGTAATCAGTTGAGATTACTCATATAAAATAAAACAAAATTATAAAAAAGCTATCTACATTTCAGCAAATTAAACACGGAGTACTACAAGAGTCAATCCTAGGACCCCTTCTTTTTCTATGTTATCTAAAAGATATGCCTTCATTGCTTACTAAAGTACAAAGTGTTCCAAAAGGCCTGTTCTTGTATGTTGACGACTGAAACTTAATAGTATCAACTAAATAAAACAGCCAGTGAATTGGAGCGAGAAGCAAACTTAGAGTTGGCAAAATTTTAAAACTTTTTCTGCAATAACAATATGTTACTAAATCCTCGGAAAACTAAATATATTCACTTCTCTACAGTTGAAAATAAGAATCAGGTTAAACCAAATTAAATATCGGAACGGAAAAAGTTAAAAACATTGATAAAACGAAATTTCTAGGTTTGTTAATTGACAGTAGTCTCAGCTGGTGCAGTCATGTAGATCACATTATTTCAAAAATTAATTCAGGCTTGTTTGCATTGAGAAGAATGTCACTCCTATGCAGTGAACCAACATTAAAATTAATATTTCATGCTCACATACAGTCACATATAGCCTATGGCATATGTGTCTATGGTAGCACTTCTTTACAAAATTTGAACAAAATATTAATGCTGCAAAAAAAGGCAATCAGAATAATTTTAAAATTAAGAGCTACTGATTCTGTAAGGGGTCATTTCCAAAGTTTGCAAATATTAACGGTATTTGGCTTGTATATTTTAAGTTGTATAATGTATGTTAGAGACCACTTCAGTGAAGTGGAAACTCACTCCGACATACACTTTTACAATACAAGGGGTAAAATGGCGATAGTTGTACCCAACCACGGGCTAGAGTTATTTAAAAAGAAAACTTCAGTAATAGGTGCGAAGTTTATAAATGCTCTACCTTATAATATTAAATATAAATTTGAGTCTGTAAATCTTAAATCCCTGGTTAAATCATACCTTATTTCGAAATCTTTATATTCTTTGGACGAATATTTTAGTTCTTAGTAATAAGTTAATTTAGTTTATACAATAAATTTAGTGGCGCTATTTAATGTACAACTCTGTACTGATACAAATAAAGATATTTTGATTTGATTTTAATATGTTATTTTTAAATATGTTCTTCTATTATCCATATTTTTGTCTGAAACTTAAAAATATTATTGTTGTTAACAGTAATTTTTTTAATGTTTATTTATCGTTTAATGTTTATGTCCATGCATTATTATGTAGCTGTTTGAAGAGTTTATTCACTGTTTTTATCCATTTTTATTTTTTCGTTAATATTATTTAGAAACTTATCATATACACATATTTCATTATTTATTCATTCTAATAATTATTACTATTTATATTTATTATTCTTTTGTATGTCTATTTTCAAATTGTTACTGTTAGATCTCAGTTTATCTTTGTTTTTCCTATTGGTTTAGATTTATACTGGTAGATATTCATAGTTGTAATTGTGGCTTCATATAGTATGTTCTGTATTTTATCTACTACAGATCTGTCATTTGCCAGTGTTAATTTAATTTCTGTGTTTTTTCTGTGATTAGCACTGTAGTATTTGTTTGTTTAGTTTTGAGTTCCATTGATTGTGGCTTTGATTTCTAAAACGAACTACGACTATCTTGTACAACCCATGTTTATAATGGCTTAAGTCGTTGAGTAAATAAATAAACAGTTAAAAATACTGATGCTTACTTGCGAGACATGGAGCAGTGTGCAGCACTCAGCACAAATCTATCGCTGATCAGACTTCCCCCACACAACCAGTCTATAGAACTTGTATTTCCGTAACCAATTAGAACCTGCAAATTTAAAACGGCACTATATATTTTTTAATATATCACAAATTAGAATATTAACACAGTTTAAAACAATGTTCTACTACTTTCTTAAGTTCCAAATGAAAAATATTTGTTGACTGTTGTACTTTGATTTAATTGTCAAAAATTAAGACTTTGAATAAGCAAGAAATAAAGAAATACATTAGGTTCTTTGATGGCAGCGTGGTGGTTAGACCGAATTTCAAACTGAGATAAAGGTCACAACTTCAATCGTGGAATGAAGATCACGTACATGTCTGCAGGTCCATGTGAAATGGCGAGAGAAGTTTAAAATTCAAAATTCAAACAAAAAAATGTGATCTTCAATTAAAATTACACATGGTTCTTCTCATTTTGTTTTGTAGATAATAGCAGTCTCTAGAAGAAATACCTTTAGTCTAATGAGTGCTGAAGAGTTTAAAATAATAGACAAAGTATTGTAAGTAGCATAATACAGCTAGAAGAAATACGATATATACCTGCCTCTTCCAGGAAACAAGTTTTTTTAGAGCTTGGATCTGCATGAAATATACATGTAGCTCATTATTTGTTTGAATAAATACTCATTAACCGAATAAGGCAATTTAATAATATATGAACTACTAAAAACATCGATAACAATTTTTCAAAGTAATCAATTTAATTAATAACATTTAATATAAATTCTAATTTAGACAAATATGTTTGTTTTAATTTCTAAAACAGATTTGTTGATTTGAATGCAAAAATGAAGCTGAGTATAAAACATCACCACAAACTATCGACCCAGTACCAACTTACCATGTGAGGAAACTCCTTACTACCCACACGAACTCCGCCGGCACCAAAAATCCGGTTGTACATAGGGGCTCTAATGTACATAGAGCATGAATCAACTGTGGAAAAGGAATTCTCAAACAATGGATATGGAGTCTTAATAAATACGGCTTCTGCATATTTTTTGCACACTGCAACAATATCAATATTTCATTTAACGTGAAAATAAAATAACTCTACCTTTAATTTAATGAAAGCTGAAAAGTTACCAATAATAGATAAAGTTTTGTAAGTAGCATAATTATGTATTTCTGTCTTTTATTTCCTACTTACTGTAATTTTATATCCTTAATAGACTGATACGAATATTCCTTGTATAATCATTTACTGTTGATTAAATTTAAGTGAGAGAGAATGTGTAATGTGCAAGAAGCTTCAAGAAATATTTTAATATATTTATTTAAAAAATGTGTTATATCAATTAACAAACAAATCATAATAACAATAAAAGTAACACTTTCTTTAACATCAATTAAAATTTTTATTACTTTGTCTTTATTACTTTACTACTTTATTACGCAGTCCCACGGGAAACATTTCTAACGGCGGGATACGACCGCAGTCCAACGAGAAACATGTCTAAAGGTGGGATACGACCGCAGTCCCACGGGAAACATGTCTAAAGGCGGGATACGACCGCAGTCCCAAGGGAAACATGTCTAAAGGCGGGATACGACCGCAGTCCCGTTGGAAAAATGTCTAACGGCGGGATACGACCACAGTCCCACAGGAAACATGTCTAAGGGTGGTATACGACCACAGTCCCAGAGTAAACATGTCTAACAGCAGGATACGACCGAAGTCCCATGGAAAACATGTCTAACAATGGGATACGAACGCAGTCCCACAGGAAACATGTCTAACGGCGGGATACGACCACAGTCCCACGGGAAACATGTATAAAGGCGGGATACGAGCACAGTCCCATGGGAAAAATTTCTAAAGGTGGGATACGACCGCAGTCCCACGGGAAACTTGTCTAAAGGTGGGATACGAACGCAGTCCCACAGGACACATGTCTAACGGCGGGATACGACCACAGTCCCACGGGAAACATGTCTAAAGGTGGAATACGACCGCAGTCCCAGAAAATATGTCTAACGGCAGGATACGGCCGCAGTCCCACTGTAAACATGTCTAAAGGCGGGATACGACCGCAGTCCAACGGGAAACATGTCTAAAGGCGGGATACGACCCATTCCCAGGAAACATGTCTAACGGCAGGATACGACCGCAGTCCCACGGTTAACATGTCTAACGGTGGGAAACGACTGCAGTTCCACAGGAAACATGTCTAAAGGTGGGATACGACCGCAGTCGTAGGGGAAACATGTCTAAGGGTGGAATACGACCGCAGTCCCGGGAAAAATGTCTAACGGCAGGATACGGCCGCAGTCCCACTGTAAACATGTCTAAAGGCGGGTTACGACCGCAGTCCCAGCGGAAAAACATGTCTAGCGGCGGGATACGACCTCAGTCCCACGAAAAACATGTCTAAAGGCGGGATACGACCGCAGTCCCACAGGAAATATGTCTAAAGGCAGGATACCACCGCACTCCCACCGGAAACATGTCTAACAGTGGGATACGACCACAGTCCCACCTAAAATATGTCTAACGGTGGGATACGACCGTAGTCCCACGGGAAACATGTCTAATGGCGGGATACGACTGCATTCCCACGGGAAACATGTCTAAAGGTGGGATACGACCGCAGTCCCATGGGAAACATGTCTAACGGCGGGATACGAGTACAGTTCCACCGGAAACATGTCTAAAGGTGGGATACGACCGCAGTCCCGGGAAACATGTCTAACGGCAGGATACGACCAAAGTCCCATGGGAAACATGTCTAAAGGAGGGGTACGACCGCAGTCCCACGGGAAACATGTCTAACGGCCAGATATGACTGCATTCCAACGGGAAACATGTCTAAAAGCAGGATACGACCGCAGTCCCACAGGAAACATGTCTAAAGGCAGGATACGACCGCAGTCCCACGGGAAACATGTCTAACGGTGGGATACGAGCACAGTCCCACGAGAAACATATCTAAAGGTGGGATACGACCGCAGTCCCGGGAAACATATCTAACGACAGGATAAGAACGCAGTCCCACGGAAATCACGTCTAACGGCGGGATACGACTGCAGTCCCACAGGAAACATGTCTAACGGCAGGATACGACCGCAGTCCCACGGGAAACATGTCTAACAGCGGGATACGACTGCATTCCCACGGGAAACATGTCTAACGGCGGGATACGACCACAGTCCTACGGGAAACATGTCTAAGAGTGGGATACGACTGCAGTCCCGAGAAACATGTCTAATGGCGGGATACGACTGCATTCCCACGGGAAACATGTCTAAAGGTGGGATACGACCGCAGTCCCATGGGAAACATGTCTAACGGCGGGATACGAGTACAGTTCCACCGGAAACATGTCTAAAGGTGGGATACGACCGCAGTCCCATTGAAACATGTCTAAGTGTGCGATATGACTGCAGTCCCGGCAATCATGTCTAACGGCATGATACGACCGAAGTCCCACGGGAAACATGTCTAACGGTGGGATACGACTGCAGTCCCATGGTAAACATGTCTAAAGGTGGGATACGACCGCAGTCCCATGGGAAACATGTCTACGTGCGGGATACGACCGCAGTCCCATTGGAAACATGTCTAACGGCAGGATACGACCACAGTCCTACGGGAAACATGTCTAAGAGTGGGATACGACTGCAGTCCCGGGAAACATGTCTAACGGCGGGATATGACCTCAGTCCCACAGGAAACATGTCTAACGGCGGGATACGACAGCATTCCCACGCGAAACATGTCTAAAGGTGGGATACGACCGCAGTCCCACCGGAAACATGTCTAAAGGCGGGATACGTCCGCAGTCCCACGGGACACATGTCTAAAGGTGGGATACGACCGCAGTCCCACGGGAAACGTATCTAAAGGTCGGATACGACCGCAGTCCCACCGGAAACATGTCTAACGGCGGGATACGACCACAGTCCCACGGAAAACATGTCTAAAGGTGGGATACGACCGCAGTCCCACGAGAACATGTCTAAGGGTGGGATATGACTGCAGTCCCGGGAAACATGTCTAACGGCAGGATACGACCGAAGTCCCACGGGAAACATGTCAAACGGTGGGATACGACTGCATTTAAACGGGAAACATGTCTAAGGCGGGATACGTCCCAATCCCACGGGAAACATGTCTAAAGGCGGGATACGACCGCAGTCCCATTGGAAACATGTCTAATGGTGGGATACGAGCACAGTCCCATGGGAAACATGTCTATAGGTGGGATACGACCACAGTCCCACGGGAAACATGTCTAAAGGTATGATACGACCGCAGTCCCACGGGAAACATGTCTAAAAGCAGGATACGGCCGCAGTCTCACGGGAAACATGTCCAACGGCGGGATACGACTGCAGTCCCACGGGAAATATGTCTAACGGTGGGATACGACCGCAGTCCCACGGGAAACATGTCTAACGGTGGGATACGACCACAGTCCCACGGGAAATATGTCTAACAGCGGGATACGACCGTAGTCCCACGGGAAACATGTCTAACAATGGGATACGACCGCAGTTCTACGGGAAGCGATAAACCACAGTTTTGAATGTAAATTTTACTAACAATTATTCTATGATAGAGCATATTATAAAGTTATACAATAATGTACATTTATTATACGACTATGTATCCAAAATCTTTTATATAAATATCTATTTACAATGACTAACAATAAACACCATTAGCTTGCCATTGTTTGTCAACTTTTTTATTTTCTGAACGTAAATTTGATGTCAATTGCTTAAAAAAATGTTGTTCCGAGAATAAACATGTTACAACTGTCATTTGATCATATGATAATAATATTAAATGTACTCAAACCTACGAATTATGTAACCTGTACCTATTATAGCTTTAAACTTGATTTAAAGAAGAATTTAGATTGGATATAAAACAAAAACTATTATATTAAAGTAAACCATTAACTATTTATATGGATTAATTTTAAAACATACACTAATAAGTATGAAGTATCTATGCCAACGCCGTGCTGCATACACGGAAGACAGCGTCTGCAATGTGTAGTTAGGCATAGAAATCAGAGGACACCTCCTCTCTCACCGAGAGTATGATTCGTTATTGGCTGGCATGATACACAGCTAATTCAGTTTCCTAAATGAAAGCATTTTAACTTTAAGAAACTATATAATTGACCTTAATAGATAGTTAAATGCGTAATCATAAACCTTTAGTCATAATTTAAGTAAATGTTTAAACAAAAACGTGATCTCACTTTGTTTGGCCTTTTCGCCAACAGGAGCAAGCTCGCAACAGACAATGACGTCCCGTCCCTTGGGTTGACAAACCTGATTCCTCTCCCATGCCTTTAGATTGTTAGTTACTTTTGGACAATCTTTAATATTCTTGCAGAGCCATCTTGTTCCATTTACTTCTTTGCAGGCATCACCTGTGATAATAAAAACTATAAAAATCTCAAATTATGTAGCTACTTTGTGAGTTATGATACGAGGGCGGTTCAATAAGTCCTTAGAAAATACAAGATAAGTCGCAAAAAGTATCAATATTGTTTTATTTTTATTTACTATCATCTGTTGCTTGACAACTGTGAAAGTTTCAGTTGATTTCATCAGCTGATTTCATTGTTGTCGTTGATTGAATCAGGAAAGGTTTGTTTATTTAGAATGATGGACACAAGTGAGTTTCGTGCTGTGATTAAACACTTTCATTTGAAAGGCTTAACACCGAAGGAAATCAAAGTTGAGTTGGATGCTGTTCATGGTACATCTGCTCCTGTGTTGGCAACTGTTTATAACTGGGTAAACGAGTTTAAACGTGGCCGTACATCCACAAAAGATGAACATCGTTCAGGGCGCCCAGTGGAAGTGACAACCCCAGAAATGGTTGACAAAATCCACGATATGGTTTTGAGTGATCGGCGAATCAAAGTGCGTGAAATAGATGAAGCTACAGGCATATCACAAGGCACAGTGTTCACAATTTTGCATGAAAAATTAAATGTGAAAAAACTCTCTGCAAGATGGGTGCCGCGCTTGCTCACAGAGGAGAATAAACGCATTCGTGTGGTTGATTCTAGGGCTGTCTTGACAGTATTACGTCGCAATCATGGTGAGTTTCTGCGTCGATACATAACTGTAGATGAAACATGGATCCACCACTACACTCCAGAGTCAAAGGAACAGTCGAAACAGTGGGTTTTTGATGACGAACGGGCTCCAAAGAAGGCAAAGACAGTGAAATCCGCCGGCAAAGTTATGGCCACAGTTTTTTGGGATGCACAAGGAGTAATCTGCATTGATTACTTGGAAAAGGGAAAAACGATAACTGGAGAATATTATGCATCGTTATTGGACCGACTAAATGAAGAAATCAAGACGTTGAAAAAGAAAAAAGTTCTTCTGCATCAAGACAATGCACGTGTACACACCTGCGCAGTTGCCATGGCAAAAATAATGGAATTAAAGTATGAGTTGTTACCACATCCACCTTATTCACCAGATTTAGCCCCCAGTGACTTTTTCTTATTTCCAAACTTAAAAAAAGGCTCGGTGGACAAAGTTTTATGTTAAACGAAGAAGTGATTGCCCAAACGGATGCCTATTTTGAGGAATTGCCAAAATCCTACTTTTTAAATGGCTTATCCATGTTAGAGAAACGCCTAATGAAGTGTATAGAGCTAAAAGGAGATTATGTTGAAAAATAAACAATAGTTTACCCGAAAAAATGTCTTTTTCTATCTTATTCTAAGGACTTATTGAACCGCCCTCGTATCAAAAGCAAACTACATCATACAGGATCTTTCCAGATAAGGTATTTTCTAGTTACATGTTTGATTCATTAAGCTGAGTAAGTTTGATTTGAACTTACATAGTGCGTTATAAAAACGTAAATTATTGAATTACTTCATAAGTTTTTTTTACCAACGGAAGGATCATACTGGGTTCTACGAACACTATGCTAACTATAGCGTAAATGTTATTTTCTCTATCTGGGCCTTCAAAAACAAGTGTGGGATATTTTCCGTTAACTTACTACCACTACTTTTTTTGTTTCCGTTAATGAACTACCACTTAATAAATATGCTATTGCTTTAAAAACTGTTCCCCACTCATTTTTACGTTCTATGTGGTATTCCATATCCGCTAGAAATCCAATATCGTTGGTCGCTTTCTAAGGACTTACACACGGAGAGCGCATTAGGCAGTAAGTCAATCATTGGATTTATCAGTTTGTGATCAATTTTATTAGCCACCTAACCTAACCTAACCATAAATGGGATAAAAAAATTAGTGGTTATGAAGTCAATGGAATATTAGTGGTAGTGAAGTAGTCGAAAAGGTCACAAGTGTGAAATCTGGGTCTACGAGATTGCCTATGACAGTGTGAAGTAGATCACTTTTGAATTCACTTTAGGGATTCATAATTCACTATCAGGGTGCCACGAAACTTTGTTTAGAAAACGATAGAAAATAATCACTTATGGGGGTATCATTCATCTTGAAGAGGTATTTATAATTTTTCAAAAAATGAATGCAATATAACAAAATTATAAGTAATGCGATAAGATAACTAGAAACATTAGTAAACCTGTTTGTAAAGTCCATGATTCTAATAGTTTTACTCTCACTCACAACTCACAATATTGAACAAGTAGTTTATATATCAGGTGCAAGCAAAGAACTGAAAAGTGGCAACAATGCAAGATGTAAACACGTTGCTATGATTGCTTCTTGCTAATATCCTCACGCTATTGGCGTGTATTATGTATTATGTAATTTTATGTATTATTTGTAAAAAAATAATACAATGTTTACAAAGATTAAATACCGATAACTTTGTTTAATAAATCCTCTTTGCGTATTATATTTGGTTTTAATGTTTAACAAAATCCTTTCTGTCGTTTATTCTTTCAAATTTTGGTGCTTCAAAAAATAATACCCTGCAGCAGTAAAGTGTAGTAAACTACGAACCCCACTCATTGTATACAGTTCATGACTTTATATCATCCATTAGGTTACACAAATTTCCTGAAATCTGGATTTTAATAATTAAATAGGTTGAATATTTAACCAACGCAGAATCTGTAATTTAATTTGATATTTAAAAAATCTCAAATGAAATAGTCTTTTGAAATATAATTCAAATTTTCTTTGATAAAAGAAGTAAAAATCTTTTACAGTATTTAGTTTAAGAAATAAATAAATAGCTTCAAATTCAAGATTTGTGAAGTAATGAATTAAAATTAACATTCGCTGCGCTTTTTATATTCATTTATGCGTATATGAAATTAAAAATTCATAACAATATTTGAATGGTTGCCACATAAGAATTGTATCCATCAATCCAAAATTGAACCATAACACGAATTTTAAAAATAAAATAACATCTAAAGTATTAGACAAAAAATCTGAAATAAAACTAATTACATAAGGTCAAGTTATATTCAAACACCTGGCACTTTTAGCAGTTTATTAATATAAAAGTAATGTCTGAAACCTGTGCATTCATAAGGACTGCAACGTGAACAAGTACCTTTAATTAATTTTACGACCTCTAGAAGCCAAGAAAACGTTTTTTCAGGAAAATGATTAGAGCTTACTTTCCTGAAACATTAGAATTCTAGAATTTATCAAACTAGAAAATCAACCTTGTCAACCTCTTATTAAAATATAACAATGGTAAAATTAAAGCTAGGTTAGTAATGCAAGTGTAAAGTTTTGCAAAGTGAAAACTTGTTAAAATTCATGTACTTTTTTGTTTCAACTTAGATAAAAATTATCAAAACTTATAATACAATTTTAAAATGTATATGACATAACGTGCAATCAAACAAAGATAATGGCACGATTAGTATTCTTATAGGCCTTTCACTTTCTCAGTAAACAACCTACAAACTCGAGTACACACGATTTCTGCGGCGACTTTAGTAATCGATCATCGTATCTAAATCGATCCTAATCTGTTTTTTAAAGATTTTAGTTTCCATATTATATTACAGTAATGAAATCTAAGTTAGTTATTTTCTTTAATGGTTGAGTATCGAGAACGTCATCTAACTTTTGTGACTATGGAAATAGGACTGTAATTAATAATGATACTTAATGTGATTCATAATTTATGGTTACAAAAATAAAATAGTCACAATTTTGAATACAAAAACTGAGCATTTAACCTAAGATTCAGTGTGGACACACTGATGAACTAATACATAAACACGTTCGTCATCTTCCTGTCATTAAATAATTAAAAACATAACTTCTTACCTTCCTGCAGATCGAGATGTGAAGAGGCCACGACCAGGCACATCCAAGCACCTACCAACACCTGCGTTAGCAACATGACTGACTAAATATCTCCATCTACGTCCCTATATATACGAAAACCAGTTGAAAAATTACGGCCCTGCAGCTTACCGGTCAGCTGGTTTGGTTTGAACTCTAACAATGGTGTTTTTTCCTCAATGCTGTGAGTCTTGAATTCAATTAAATCAACACAAACATTTTATAATTCAAAATTAATTCTTAAATGTTTACTATCTACTGTATTATCCTCAATTTTTCATAACTAAACAGAAACGAAGCATCAAATTGTAGTTCATTAGTTGATTTTTAACGATATTGTTATATAACTTTAAGTAAATATGCTCATCTAGCTTACAAAATATGAAAAATATAAAAATATGAAACTTATTGGTAGACATGTCTCTAACAAAATTTTTAATAAATAAAAAAGGCCGTACATGATTTGTTTATATGTCACTTGGCACTTTTTAATGGTCAGATTTTTTTTAGTATCCTCCCTAACCTTACTCAGCCCATTTCTCATAGACTATTGATCTGTGCGAGGAACTTATTTAGATAGAGTAAGGGGGCGAACCAGTACAGAAGAAGGTGAATATTACTTGGATATCTAATATTTTAACAAAGAAAACTGAAATAAATGTGGAGCGCATATTAATACACCGAAAAATTAGTAAAGGCAGAAAACACGACATGCCAAACTGTATTTACAAATAACTATTGGACTAGTTATTGAAAGCTAATTTTGTACTGTCGGTGCTTTAGTTGTAAAAATGAAATTCCTCTAGAATTTTTATTTATTGGACGTCCAGATATTACTTTAGCTTTCTAAATGAATGTATAGATGTTACTATTCCATTTTCTTACAGCTATCTTTTAGCCCCATTACAGATCGAATAAAAATGGGGCATAATATGTTGTATAAGTAATTACAATATTCTATTACAAGACTTGTTTTCATTTTAACAGAAAGAGTCTAACATTGATATTTACGGAATGTAAATAAACTTTGCTTTAAAAAGCATCAAAATCTCTGTGTTAAAAGATTAAAAGTAACTGTGAGCTTACATTTATTAGTTTCTTTCGTATTGTAAAATTTTATGAAGGCAATTTGTATAAATACAGCTGTTATTCAAGTACATAAATATCTACAAAAAGTAACTTTTCTTTCTATACAGTATATAAAAATTTTTGTCATATCAGTATTATCAAAGAACATTTGTAAAAAGTAATATATTACTAATTTATTTATTACACAAACACTTATTAACTTTTCCCGGCATTAATAACTTACTTAACAAGTAATTTTACTTGTTTTAGATATAGATGATGTTTGTTCGGAAAATTTATAAAAATACTTATACACTGGTCAACTACACTGGTCTCAGCAGAGTTAAACACCTTCACTAGGATTCAAAAGTGACAAAATGTCCATCGGTTCACTCCTTATCTCTGTTATTATTACTGATAACTGAATATTGCCTAGCCATTTTTATTAAATCCCACGTTAACCTTTTCCAAACACAACTATTGTCTATTATTACAATTAATAGTATTGAGTTTTTAATGGCTTAATTGGACACACAAAAGGTTTATTAATTGATTACTCTATAACTTTATAATTACACTCACTGCAAACCCTTCCAGATACACGACAATGACCTAGTGTCACATTGACTGATTATGTGTTGATTATAATCCAACCGAACACACAACTGGTATGCCACAACAAAATTAACTCATTAAGAGTGTGTGTAACAATAGTCCATTGTTGTTTGTAGAGGGGGTTGAAGTGAGGTTAATCATTAACTATGAAATCAGTTAATTAGTTATGAGTTATCAGTTAATCGACTTATGAGCAGTAAAGGTAACAATATCCAATTGTTGTGTCGAATTCTTCTACAAGTGGTTCTAATCTTACTTACAATAGATGTATGGCTTAAATTTACCTTAGTGAAGTTAATTGACTTAAAAATTATTTTTTTAAAATCATGAAAGGATATCCATCCTTCAATTACCATTACGAACCTTTATTCCTTTTTTTTATTCTGGATGTAAAAAACCTAAACTATCTAAACGTTTCCTTTTTCAGGTTGCAACTAAATAAAGCAAGTAACAACTGAATATTTACATTTATTAATATAAGTTTAACTAATGACGATTAATAGCATATTACTGTAATATAATTATAAATTAATAAGGCAAATATACAACGAATTAAAAACAGTTTAAAGTACTAAAAATGTATTATAATATACATGTCTTAGTCATAATAATATACAACGTGAATATCTTTATGTAACTTCAGTAAGTAGTGATGTATCAATTTATTTAATGATTGTTTAATATTCAAAGATTACAAAGTTATTCATAAAAAAAAGCTTTATTGGGCTCTTTATATAATTTAAATCATTCTCCATTAACAGTTCACTTATCAGCTCACAATTACACAAAATAAAATATATACTGCTGAATAACTATTATAAATAATACATTTTTGATATAAAGGAATGTTGTTATGTTTGGTTGTTTACTAGTCATTGGTCTTCTCTGTTTTAGTTTATATACAAAAGTTAATTTGATTTTGGATCTATCGTGAGTATTTGTAGTTTAAACAATAAGAGTTTATTTATTTATATCGCTTAAAAGTGCAGGAAATATAAAAAACGTATAAAAAGATAATTTTATATGGTATGAACTTGTTTGGTAAACTTGCTACTAGCCCAGCAATTTATAACCGTAAATTTCTAAATAATTATTGGTTCAGTGACTCTCCTTTTAAACGTTGTATATTTTCCATTTAATGTACTTGAACGTATGTTTTTTCCAAATATACACTGTATCGTAACTACACAAGCCTACGTTCAAGTGGAATTTTGATTCTTCTAATATTGCTTTGTTTTTAGGAAGTAGTAATATTTTGGTATTGTTCTATTAACATGTTTAAATTACACTAAATAACTATGATATAAGAAAAATATAAACTAACAATTATTATTATTAAACGTGTCTTTATTTTAAGATTAAGATCAATACGTCATTCAGTCAAAGTGTTAAGTCATTTACAGAATACAACGTTATAAACTTATACATTCACACTAAGTTAAGGTAGATATAAATTGTTCTACATAAAAAATACTTTAAAAAATAATTCAAAACTAAATTAGACGATATTCTTTTACAGTTTTCTGCAATGAAAGAACTATATTTTTACTACTGTATAAAAAACATATTGTGAAAACAATCAACAATATTTACAAATAAATCTATGGCCACACCACACTCTCTATCCAAGGGATGTAGTGGGACACTCTCGTGTAAACCCCAGGATGGTTTCCAGCACACAGAGACCCGAAGGAAGTAATTCCAAACTGAATGTACATGCAATACACAACTGGATGGCGTACTTGCAACGGTCCTCCAGAGTCTCCCTGGAAAACAACATTGATTACAATATTAATTTCAATCACATACAAGTTACAAACTGGCAAGTGGTACATTATACAAAATTACAGGCTACAGTTAAAATATAATCAACCTTAAAGCAAACATTGAGACCATTAAGATGACCTTTACTAAAAATGGCTGCAATTCCCAACTTTCGAAGCTGGTTAATGCTCATTTATATAGCAAGCCTTTCCTATATTTAAGATTTATGACAGTTCTCCCATGAATTTCTCAATAATTAATGGAAGAAATACAACTCACTGCATTGAGAAATTAGGCTTCAACGGAATCTTTATTGAACTACAAAGTATGAAAACAAAGCTAGTAATTATTGAAAAAGTGTGTTTTTGAAGTAAACAAACTAACCAGGCAAGTGTCGATGCCTTTGGCGACATCTCCGGCACAAATCATAGATCTGTCATCGATTCCATCTTTGAGATTGTCTCCTATTGAAGAGTTATAAGCTATCTTACAATCACTGCTTGACTTATCTTCAGCTTCATTTTTTGTAGAATGTCACTTTGTTTTCCACCTGAAATTCAAATATTTATTTTTTTGAATATCGATAGCCAATTCAGCACATAGTTTCATTATAATTAATTAATTATTGTAGTTAATATTATTACTTAGTATAGTTTGTTAGTATTATTGTAATTATAAATATTATATGTATATTTAATTACACAACTAATACTACTACTGAAAAACACTAGAAATAGTTTCAGGGCTATCAAGTAGTTCATTAAATATGAGTGTGTACATATACAGTTCTCTTATATATAGATAATTAAGGAAAACTGTCAAATTAAAATAGGTAAATGGATGGAGAAAATATAGGCCGTCATTGTATGTTGGAAGGTACGTTAAAATAGGGGAAACATGAAAAGAAAGTAGAGATATGAAACTATTATAAATGGAGCTACAGATTTTAATTCTAAATTATAACAAAGATATGTGGTTATTCCAATTTGTTACTTTTAGTTACGCTTTTGATACAATTCCTAAAAATAAAACAGTCCTAACCATAAGTGACTTAATCATGACTATAGCTAGCAATTCCCTGATAATTTAAAGGCGTGTATTACATAATGAACCTCTGAATGCTACCAGTGATAGGAGATGGCTGCCAGTGATAGGAGGTGGTGGCCAGTGACAGGAGGTGGTGGCCAGTGACAGGAGGTGGCTGCCAGTGACAGGAGGTGTTGGTCAGTGACAGGAGGTGGTGGCCAGTGACAGGAGGTGGCTGCCAGTGACAGGAGGTGGTGGCCAGTGACAGGAGGTGGCTACCAGTGGCAGGAGATGGCTACCAGTAACAGGAAGTGGCTGCCAATGACATGAGGTGGCTGCTAATGGGAGAGAAGTTCCGACGTGGACATGTCTAAAACGTGTCGCGTTACTTGAGCACAGGGTTAATACAGTGTTGCTTGCTCACAGATCGGTCTGGAGGTTGATAGAAGCACTGTAGAGGGCAGTTTATAGAATAACGTGTTAACTGGGTGACACAAGTGTCACCTAGTTCCAAGATTGTGTCGCCCAGTGGAGGGATGCCAACAAATTGTTGGGGACAAAATCATAAAGTGATGTTAAAAATTAAAAATATGGCCTCATGTCAATTATTACGCTTTCTCAGCTTAGTAAAAAGAACAAACAAAGGATTCGTTAGAGATAGAATTAATGACTCAAGGTCAGGTATGTATAGTGTAGTGATTACAGTCATGGAGAAGTGTGTGTAACATACGGTAGGGTGTGGCAAACAAATTGTTCTTTTAAAAAAATCGTTCTGCAATTTATTGTTTACTTTAAATTTTTCTTTCTACCAGAGTAAAATTACAATTTTAACTATCGTATCTTAATTAGTATTTATTAAAGATAAAATAAAATAGTAGCTTGGTTTAACAACAAAATATTCTTACAAATATGTGAGGAAATCCCAATATGTAGAAAAACTGAATAATACCAAAAAAGGCTTAATTCACGTTTTGAGGCTTCAAAATTTCCCATTGTTTTAGGAAGGATCATTAATTGAAATAGGGGTTTTCCGGTATTTAATATCTCCTGAACGATGTGTATTCACTCCCCCCCCACCCACGAAAAATCTGTTAAAATATACTCAGCGAGTCGAGTCATTAAGCTAGGTTTTCCTAGGCGTGGAAATTTTCCGCTGCGGAGAGCGGAGTGCGAATCTTTTCCGCTCATACTTTCCGCTCAGCGGAATTCTGTTTTCCTAGACCCTCAATCCTAGCGGTGTCGTGCGTTATGTGCCAATAGTTAATTTAGGGGTGCGTGCGATTAGCGCTGAACCAAGCAAAATTTCCCCGCGTTGGGTTGAGCAAGTGGCGTCTCGTGTTATAGGATCACTGAATAAATTAATGAAGGATTTCAGTTAAAATTTAGTTCAATTTCTAGTTGTATGAACCTTAGCATAACAAAAATAAAAGTCTTTAGACTAATTTTTTTTTTTTTTTTTTTTTTTGGCAGGATTGAGCCCCCCCGGATTTTATTACAGTGGCCATCACTGCTGTCTATATAATAGGCTAGAACACAATTATTCCCGTCTGCATCTTGAAGATCTGTCTGTATAATTGAAGGCCAGAAGAAAATTGATATCACTTGTCTTAAAGATCACGTCTACCACTTTTTTAAAGATCACGTCCCAAAATTGTTCATGGCACGAGCGAAAATGGGAATATTATTAATGATCCTTGCCAGTAGTTATATGATGTAATTTCCGAAATGCAATATCTACCTAGAAATTGCGCCGCCCTAGAAACTGATACTCACCACATTTCGTAGTACCCCCGCTATAGGGTAGGTAATCACCCTTTGAGATAGTTTTATTACTGATACCCCATTTCGTAATAACCCATCGAGTGGCTGAAATTCATCCCATTCTGAAATAACCCAGCCAGTGGCTAGAATCGCCCTTTTATATAGTTTTGCTACTTATACTCACCACATTCCGTAATTCCAGCAAGTAGCTAGTTACCTGCCCTTTGTGATAGTTACCATTGGTACTCATCCAATTCCGTAATTCCAGCTAGTAGCTAGTTACCTGCCCTTTGTGATAGTACCAATTACCATTGGTACTCATCCAATTCCGTAATTCCAGCTAGTAGCTAGTTACTTGCCCTTTGTGATAATTACCATTGGTACTCACCCTATTCCAAAATACTACAGCCTTTGGATAACTTGTTTGTTAAGGCCTAAGAGGATTTATTAATTTTAAAACTCGCAACAGCCCAACATTCTGATAGCTTGTTTGTTTAGGCCTAAGAGAATTTATTAACTTTAAAACTGGCAACAGTCCAACATTATGATAAATTGTTTGTTTAAGCCTAAGAGGATGTATTAACTATAAAACTGGCAACAGTCCAACATTCTGATAACTTGTTTGTTTAGGCCTACGAGGATATATTAACTTTAAAACTGGCAACAGTCCAACATTCTGATAACTTGTTTCTACATTTTTTGTTTTACTATAATTGTAATCCTGTTTAGTTTTAAATATTTTTTACTTCTTATTTTAAGAAATCTTTAAATAAACTATATTTTATCCTTAACTTTTTTTTTTTTTTTGCCTGTGTCCTCCTGATCTTGGTGCCTTCGCGTCCACCTTCGATGGGTGTTTTTACGAGGGTGGGTTGCAGTTATAAAAACTTAAATTTAATAACTAAATAATAGTTTTTTATTACATAAAGTATCAAATTGGATTACACGAGCGCTCTGTTAATTACAGTATAAATTTTATTTTCTCTTTCTGGACTTTCAAAAGTGTGAATTCTGGGCATTCGAGATTGCCTTTAACGGTGTGAAGTATATCAATGTTATATAAAATCCAGATACTGATTGTGTAACGTTCTTTCTCCTGTGTGAGGTTACATTAATTTAAAATTCATAATTAATTTAATCAAAAATATTCTTCTACTTAAATATTTAATTTTCTCTATTCTCAAGGTTTAAATGTGGGTAATTTGGTGGAGCTATATAGTACAAGAAATCAAGACTGGTTTAAAAAATTTACTTTATTAACATTATCTTTTACTTTACTCTTCTTTCTGACAAATTTTCTATTACAACAAAACTGAACTTTGATTAATTGTCTAAAAAACAATTTTCTGAAACATTATTTAAACTAGACTTATGACTAAACTTATCTGTAATATTCATTGTTTCGGATGGGCCACGTTGTTTCCTCCTATATTTTGCGATTAAACTAACAAGAATGATTTTACCACACTTTTACTAAAAAATCTACGTTTTTAACTTCAAATTACTTTCTGAGATTGATATCTAAACTATTGACATGATACTTTTACACAATTTAAAAAGTTGGAGTCCTGTGGACACCCAAGTAGTTAATACTACAACGGTCTAGAGAGAAGTGGCCGAGAGTCCTGGCTGTTGGCGTCAGTTGCCCGTCCGTTTCAGTCACAAGCGTGGTTCTCCTTCTCCTCCATACCGTCAGCCTATAGCGTCCCTCCTTTTCCGAGACTAGGTTTCGTTAACCAATCACTTCTCTTATGATTGGGTCCTGGTTAGAGGCTACCTGCGCATCACCCTGGATTGTCATGTTGACTCTTGTGGCGACACGATGGCCCTTGTTTGTAGATAATAATACAAAGGAACGTTGTTTACAGAATTCTTGGAAAACATCTGCCACGACACAAACATCTCTATTCGCTTTTCTAGCTGGCTGGTTATTTACTTACAATGATTTTCGAATATTATCTGAATGTTTGTTATTTATTTTAAATAAATATATTCCTTTCCCCATTAAAACAATTTATTATTTATTTAGTTTAATTAATGTATTCATTAATTTGGTGGACCTGTTACAGTACCCCCTGATTTTTTGCGATGTGCGGTTAGCGCGAGTCAAAAAATCTAGATCTCAACAAGTTTCGCCAAATTGTCGGTTGCTCCTCAGATAAGTTTTAGCTTTACAAGAATCACTAAATCTAGAATGGATTACATCTATCAATTAGTATATAATACAATACCAAATTACATTTGACAGACTATGTAAACAACAAATCATGATCTTTTCTCATCTACTAAACATTCATGTGGGTCATCAATCATTGCATCCATTATGTGATCAACAAATCATAACTCCCTCTTAAATACTAAACAATGAATAAATCATTAAATCATACAAATCATCAATCAAAAGTCAATAAATCATCAATCATATAATTCATCAATCAAAATCACTAAATCATTAAATTATAGAAATTCATTTAAATCATCAATAAAAATCAATAAATCATTAAGTCATGTAAATCATCAATCAAAAATCAATAAATCATCAATCATATAAATCATCAATCAAAATCAATAAATCATCAATCATATAATTCATCAATCAAAAATCAATAAGTCACAAATAAAAAATCAATAAATCATCAACTCATCTACAATCATCAATTAAAAATCAATAAATCATTAAGTCATGTAAATTATCAATCGAAAATCAATAAATCACTAAATCATGATTTCCTCTTGTTTATTAAAGAATCAATAAATCATTACATCATGTAAATCATCAATCAAAATTAATAAATCATCAATCAAAAATCCATCAATCACCAATTAGAAATCCACAAGTCATTGATCAAAAATCAGTAAATCATCAAATCATAGATAGTGTCTTATATACTAACAAATCAATAAATTATTAATGTAAATCATCAATCAAAAATCAATAAAAGAACGATTTGAATTACACATTACTAATTAACAATACACACTTTACATGGTTCTTTGTCATTGATGCAAGTTATCATCAATATTAATTATCTTGTAGTCAATTATAAAAATATTTCAATGATTTGATAAAGTTAAATTATTAATCAAATATTCTATACTGCTGATAAGCATAAGAAAATTGTAAACAAGTACAATTTTTTATTTTTTATCATCAATGGTTCATCATTTACAAGTTATTCATGCTTTTGTCTTATTATCTGTGGGTTACAATTTACTTAATAATTACAACAACATTTTAAAATATATATGTGCATAATATTTTATTTTAAGTACAGTTTAAAAAGACTCACAAAATTGAAAACATTATTCAACATCCTCAACTAGTACTGTCATTACTCTGACAAGTGATTGTAACATAGTAAATACCTTGTTCTATTTACATCAAAACTTTTCAATGGTCAAATTATTTAAATTATTTTGTCATTCATAATTATGATTTGACATAATGTGTATACAAGTTGTCCACTTATCAATGGTGATACACAAAACTATTCAACCAAAAGTATCTCACATGAAAACATGTATTGCTGGCAGCAATCAATTCAAAAATAATTAAAAGTCAAAAACTTATTTATTCCTGATCACACTTCCAATGTCCTATCAACTAAGTCCAAATAGTCAAGTGATCACTGCTATATATCACCCAGTCTATCACACAAACACTTTTTTTTTTTTTTTTATGACAAGGCATAAAATAACTAACTCCAAGTTCACTCTTGTAGTAGTTCATATTAATGAAACAGTTCATTTATTTGTTACCTTATTGTCGCTTTTGTTGTCACCTCCTTGAGTGTTGACACTATAATTAGTGCTGTTGATTGTCCCTTCCTAGAGTGTTCACACTATCATTGGTCTCACTGAAGGTTTGTATCAGTACAAGATCCTTTTATCTGAACATAATCACTTTGATTACCTTTTCTATTAAATAATACATATAACATAATTAAACTACTGACTGCTCATTATAACAATGGTTTTTAGTCCCATATGTCATTAACTAAAGTGAAAATTTTTATAAAACATTTAAACATACTCATGTTTAATCATCTTTTATCTTCCCTATCTTCACTTGTGTACACACACACATTATTTGTGCACAGAGTATTAATTTATTTATACATTTACTAATGCTGCTTTGGCATATTTCAAGTTGACATATGTAAAGTTAATTATCATTATTATGTTTACAAAGTTTTCAATAAATCATTATTGGTTGTTCATTATTTATATAGCAATAATGAATCATATTTTCAATTATATTCTACTCATCAATTTGTGATTTCTATCACTATTTCTTGCATCAATGATCATTATAAAAATTACTATCAAAAAGTGCAATTATATTTTTATTATCGAAAATTACAATCACATATTTATCATATCTCATCATCCTCCTACAATATTATATTCTAAATGACTACTCTATTGGTGTCTGCAACATGACTTAGTAATGGGGATTGCCATGCTGCAGGTCACTTTAAGCTTTGTCTTTAGGCTCTATTGCCAAGGCTGACTAACACCTGAAACTGTAAAGCCGTGCCATTGTGTGATTAATAGAGTACTTGGCGTTAAATAATTTTGAATTTGGAAGATGGCTAGGTGTAATTAGAATCGAATCGTACTACTATTAATCACTGGCTATTCTCCCTCCATAAAATTCTTAAAATGATTAAAAATCATATGAGGTTATCATAGTACATACAATGTACATCAATGAGTTATATCAAAGTCATCATACACAAGTTATAATAATCATGTGTCGTTATACATCTCCTCTACATCATCATAGTTTAAATCAATCATTACATTATTATTTGAGTGACAATCAGTATAGACATACATAAGTTACAATGACAAAATATTTCAAGAAATTTCAATACATTTTAGTCTAACATACATGTCATTTCTTTATCAGTGTTACATTCAAATGTGAAAATTAACAAGTTATGTTAACACCATATTACAAGAAATTTCCTTAAATCATCTTGATCTCATTTACATGTCATATTATTATCAATGTTATATTTCATATATGGACATAGGCAAGTTATGATTAACAAAGACTAACAAAGTTTCCATACATCTTACTTCTTTACATATCTCATACTTTGTTACTGTTACATTGTTTCAACTATCCTATATTTATTATTTTGACATCATTAGGTATTTTTCTTTTAAATAGTGGGTTTGACTTAAATCATTTTAATGTTTAATGTCTGAATTAGAAATTATTTAGTTATTCTTTCTGTGTGTACTTTGTAAGTTGTGTTACATTATATGTTCCAATTATGTCTCCTGTTTCTATTTCACTGATTACATATGCATTTTCCATTTTTACTGCTGTTACTTTATATGGTCCTTTGTATAATAAGAAGAATTTTTTAATCTTTTTTTCTAATAGGTCTGAGTGAAAATGTGTTTTTACTAAAACAAGATCATTTAGTTGATATGATATTGGTTTGATTTTATTATCATGTTTTTGTTTCCTAACAAGTGCTTTCTTTTCAATCTTATTTCTCACTAGAATTGTTTTGTGTGCATAATCAAATTTTCTATTTTCTGGAAATTGAATTATTTTATTTATTACATTTTCATATTTCTTTCCAAAAATTATTTCAAAAGGAATTTCCTCTGTTACATCATGAACAGAATGATTTAAACAGTGTTCAACAAACTCAAGTAGATTTGCTATGCTGTGTGTTTTTCATTACAATAGATGCGCAATATTTTTCCTATTTCTCTATTTACACGTTCAGTTGGGTTAGATTGTGGGTGATATACTGAACTGTGAATGGTCTTAATATCTTTTTTATTTAGTGTATTGTACCAGAGTGTGCTTGTGAATTGTGTACCATGATCACTTAGGATTGATTCTATGTTACCAACTAATGGTATGTATTCATTAATGATTTTATTTAACAGTGTCCTAGTGTTAGCTTTCTTTATTGGATATAGTTTCACAAACTTTGAAAATATATCTACTATGACAAAAATGTATTTTACACCTCCTCTACTAGTGGGTAATTCTCCTACCAAGTCTACTGAAATTAATTCTTTAACTTTACTAGGAATGATTGGCTTTAAATTTCCTATCTGTTTTCTATTGGATGGTCTTGCTTTTTGACATATGTCACAGCTTTTTAGTTGCTTTTTTATGATTTTCTCCATTTTTGGAAAAATACAGTACTCCTTTAGGATGGTAAAAATTTTATGACCCCCTAAATGTCCAAATTTAAGATGAGTTTTTTCTATTAATTCTTTTAGTAATATGTTTGGTATACATTCTCTATATTCACCCCCCGCTAATAAGCCTCTTTGAAAAAGTATGTTATTGTGAATTAAATAATTATCTTTTATTTTTGTTTCCTGGTTGTCTTTAAGTTTGTCAAATATTTTGCCAAAAAATGTGTCTTCTTATTGGTGTATGTCTAAGCTTATAAATATGTTCTTGAATACTCTGTCTGGTACGTCAACACTTATTTTGTCCGTTAAAACCTTTAAATTATATTTTTCTTTATTTTCCTGATATTCATTATTGTCTGTTCTGGACAGTATGTCTGCTGGTATGTTGTCTTTTCCTTTAACGTACTGTATTGTTAAATTGTATTCTTGTAATACAAGACTCCATCTTAATAAACGACCATGAGTTAATTTGCAGTTTTTTAGGAATGATAAGGCTCTGTGGTCAGATCTAACAATAATTTCAAAATGACCTATCAGGTAACTCCTAAATTTTTTACATGCAAATACTATTGCTAACAATTCTTTTTCTGTTACACTATAAGATTTTTCTATTTCAATTAGGGACCTACTTCCAAAATAAATTACCTCTTCCTCACCTTTGTCATTTACTTGATATAAAATGGCTGCTACGCAGATGTCAGATGCATCTGTGTTTATGTAAAAAGGTTTGTTCCAGTTAGGATGGTGTAAAAGTACTGACTTTAAGAATGCCCCTTTTATTTCATTGAAAGCTTCATTTTCTTTTGAACCCCATATCCAAGATTTTTTAGAACTAAGAATATGACTAAACTTGCTAGTTAGTTTTGCATAATTTTTCTGAAATTGTCTATAGTAGTTACATAGGCCTAAAAAACTTTGTAATTCTTTCAGTCCCCTTGGAGTTCTGAAGTTACTTATTTTTTCCATTTTCTCCCCGTCCATTTTTATTCCTTCTTCACTTAAAATAAATCCTAAAAATTTAACTTCCTTTTTTAAGAATTCTGATTTCTTAAGTTTGATAGTGACACCTCCTTCCCTTAACTTTGTTAGAACCCTGTCTATGTGTTTAATGTGTTGTTCAAATGATTCATTGCTAGTGATTAATAGATCGTCTACATATTGAGTTAAAAATTCAGAAAATTCATTACCCAAAACTTTCTGTAATGCCTTAGTGAAAAGGGCTGTGCTTACTTTGAGTCCAAATGGAACTCTTTTAAATTGGTAGTTTTTTCCTCCAAAAGTAAAAGCAACATATTTTCTTGATTCTTGGTCAAGCTTTACTTGCCAAAATCCTTGTGATAAATCTAAGACTGTAAAATATTTTGCACCTATAAATTTTTGAAATATTTCCTGTGTTAATTCAGTACTTTGTCTATCTGCAATGAGGTATTGATTTAGTTTCCTACTGTCTAAACAGGCTCATAGTCAGGTCCTTTTTTATTACACATACCAAAGGGTTTGAATATGGGCTACTCGACTCTTCTATTACATTTAGTTTTATCATTCTTTCTAATTCGGCCTCAACTGCTTTTCTTTTGTTAAAAGATACCGGATATGGCTTTCCTATAAATGGTACTTCGCATTTGACATTTAATTTTGCAACATGTTTTTTTATACAACCGGGGTTGTCTGAGAACACTAGTTTATTTTTTATTAAAACCCTTTTTAACATTTCAATTTGTTCTTTATTTTGAAATTTAGTTTCATTAACTATTTCTTGTAGTTTCGTATCTATTTGTTTTTCAAAATTATTTTCATTATTTATCAAATCTAATCCTTTTATTTGTTTTGATGTATCTTGTTTATCTATGTTTATTTTATTTATTTTAGTTATTATTATGTCACTATTTGTATCTAAATCTTTATGTAAGTCCTCATTTGGTGTTAAGTTGTGTGTCTTTGCCAGTTGATTGTCATCCATCATATTCATTAAATCATCAGTTATTTTATTTAATTCTTGTTCGTTTTCATGACATGTGATGTGTCCTACCTGTATTATTCTTAATCCATTTACCATGTTTAATTTGTTTCTATGGACAAATGGTATTATTAATTTTTTATCATCTATTTTGATTTCTAAACATTTCTTTTCAAAATCTATTTTGGCTAGTTTTTCCATAAAACAATCACATCCTAACATAATTCCTGCCTGGATTTCTTTTACTACTAAGCATGTTATTGGAATTATTTGATTATTTATTTCAAAGGCTTTTTGTGCTTGATAATTTATTTTCTTTGATCTAACACCAGTAACTCCTATAATCTGTAAATTACTTACTGGTAGTTGTGGTATTTTGTAATCTACACTATTTTTTATTTCCTCATATATGTCTTGACTGATAATAGTACCCTCAGAACCTGAATCTACTATACATCTATATTCTTTATGTCCTATCTTTACATTTATTTCTGGTAAAAAGTGTGTTAACCCTTTAATAGGCATTTCATGAAAATTGTTTTCATTAGTTAATTCATTATTTAGATCTTCATGTAAAAATATTTCATTAGTGTTAACCTTGATTTTATTTTCTCTATCTGATTGCATTTGTTTAATAAAATCATTTATTTTTTGCTGAATAATACAAAGTCCTTTTTTGTTTACATGAATAAAGTCAGGTTTCTTAATGCCTCTTGAAAAAATTTCCTTTTCAAACAAATCTATATTACACCTGTTCTTATATTCTGGGTCCATAAATGCATTGGATATATTTATCACTCTAATGTTATTGTCATTATTTAGAGAGGTTATGAAATCATTGAATACATTTAGTTTATGAAAGTGAAAAGAGTCATTTTTTGCAAGTTATGGAATTGGTGGTAGTGTTAATAAAATTAAGTCTTTATTCCAACTAGATAACTCTTGTATCATGGTTTTATATTCATTTATAATGTATTTAATTGGTACTCCTTGCAAGAAATCATTTGTACCTATCATAATAATAAGTTTGTCATTTAGATTATCTTTATTTACTTTGAGTTCATTTCTCAATTCAGGAATATCTTGGCCACTGACACAAAGTCCTTTTCTTCTTTTATTTGATACAAACACTGGGGTTTTGTTTAACATATTTTGAGCAAACCTACTTAACTGACTATCTCCTACCAACTCATGATTTAAAAATATTGGTTTCTCTATTATCTGTTCTATGTTGCATTGGTATTGTTTATTTTCCCTAGGCCTATGTGTGTTTGTACTTTGCTGTAATTGTCATTCATTCCTAACATCTTCCCTACTGTTATGATAACTGTTGCCCTGTCCTCTATTTGAACCTCTATATGTTCCTCTGAAATTGCCTCTGTGATTTCCTCGTCTGTCATTATTGTTTTCCCTGTGTCTGAAAACCTCCTTGTTCTCTCTTAACTCACTATGATTATTGTTAATTGAATTCTCACTAGCATATGTTTTAGCATTTGATTGTCTGTTGTTATACTCATATTGTCTTCTGGGTGACCTATTGTTAGATTCAAACTGAGTTTTTCCTACATTGTTTAATTGTTTTAAATAAGTTTCTAAATCATCTCCATTTTGTATGTTGTTAGCTGTCGCTACTGATAAACTAATGCCTATTGGTAGGTGTCGTGAAATGAAACTAAGAAAGGTGTTCATGTTTAATTTGTGATCTAGAAAGCATGATATGTTATAGTATTCCATTATGTAGTTTACCATGTCATCTCTGTTCACATCATAATTACCACCCCCCATCAATTTATTTTCAAATTCTTTTTGTTTATCAATACCCCAGTATTTATTTCTGAACTCATTTTCAAACTCATGGAAGTTAGTCCATTTGTCTAGTCTGTTCTTAATCCATACACTTGCTTCCCCTCTTAAGTGCTTCATGATAAATAATATTTGACAATCCCATTGGTCTTCGGATAAGTCCACGAATTTCTTTGCAAATTTAAAAAATGTCATTGGGTGGCATTTGTTAGAGTCTGGATAGAAATCAACTAAATATAGTTCTGCACTGGTACTAGATATTGTTTTGTTGATTGTAGTGTTCTGTGTTATTTTACTTCTGTCATCAACAACAACAACTTTATCTGGTGATCTATCTACAGTGTTTGTATGAGTTTTATTATTACTAGCCCTCACTACAAATGTTTCTCTATTTGTTTGCATTGTGTCTGTTTTATCACTAATTATTTTTAGTTCTTTATTTATGTGATCTTTAAAATCATCTATTTTGCATTCAAGGTTAGTATTACTAAGTTTTAGAGCTTTCTCTATTTTATCGTTTATGACAGTGTTTAGATGCCCTATCTGTTCTTCTACTCTATCATTTACTTTACTCCTTTGATTGTCTACTTCATCAATTATACTAGTTAGTTTAACATTTAGATCTATGTATTTGTCCATCAATGTTTTATTTATTTTACTTAGTTTATCCTCAACCTCATTTATTTTTACGGTCTGTTCTCTGTCTTTATTATTAACTTCCTCCCTGATGTTATTTTCTTTTATTTTAATTTCTTCATTAAAATCTATTTTTATTTGTTCTATCTGTCTGTCTAGTTTATTTTCGAGCTGATTTATTCTCTCATTGACATCTTTCCTCAGTTCATTATTCATTTCCTTAAGTTTAACCTCTGATACATCTAGTCTATCATTGATTTTGTCAAGTTTAGTATCAAAGTTATCCTTCATATTATTGAGTTTAGTATCAAAGTTATCATATTTAGTGTTCATTTTTACTAGCATTTCCATAATATTTGCTAATGTATTTTCCATATTTGCACTTGGCCTATCCTTATCAAATTTATTTTGGTTAATCTCTCTAATGACACTTAAAGAAGTGTCCGAGTCATCTGACTCATTTTCAATAATCTGGTTATTATTTACTTTCGACATGATTGTCTTTTTAGCATTCAACAATTTTAAATATGTCACAAGTTTACAATTTCAAAATTTTCAAAATTTGAATAAATCAATTTTATAAAACAAATTTACAACTTCTAATAGCTTTGTCTTTGAATATATTTAAAATATTTTAAAAGTACTTTACAGCTCCACGTGGTTGGGCGCCAATCTGTAACGTTCTTTCTCCTGTGTGAGGTTACATTAATTTAAAATTCATAATTAATTTAATCAAAAATATTCTTCTACTTAAATATTTAATTTTCTCTATTCTCAAGGTTTAAATGTGGGTAATTTGGTGGAGCTATATAGTACAAGAAATCAAGACTGGTTTAAAAAATTTACTTTATTAACATTATCTTTTACTTTACTCTTCTTTCTGACAAATTTTCTATTACAACAAAACTGAACTTTGATTAATTGTCTAAAAAACAATTTTCTGAAACATTATTTAAACTAGACTTATGACTAAACTTATCTGTAATATTCATTGTTTCGGATGGGCCACGTTGTTTCCTCCTATATTTTGCGATTAAACTAACAAGAATGATTTTACCACACTTTTACTAAAAAATCTACGTTTTTAACTTCAAATTACTTTCTGAGATTGATATCTAAACTATTGACATGATACTTTTACACAATTTAAAAAGTTGGAGTCCTGTGGACACCCAAGTAGTTAATACTACAACGGTCTAGAGAGAAGTGGCCGAGAGTCCTGGCTGTTGGCGTCAGTTGCCCGTCCGTTTCAGTCACAAGCGTGGTTCTCCTTCTCCTCCATACCGTCAGCCTATAGTGTCCTTCCTTTTCCGAGACTAGGTTTCGTTAACCAATCACTTCTCTTATGATTGGGTCCTGGTTAGAGGCTACCTGCGCATCACCCTGGATTGTCATGTCGACTCTTGTGGCGACACGATGGCCCTTGTTTGTAGATAATAATACAAAGGAACGTTGTTTACAGAATTCTTGGAAAACATCTGCCACGACACAAACATCTCTATTCGCTTTTCTAGCTGGCTGGTTATTTACTTACAACGATTTTCGAATATTATCTGAATGTTTGTTATTTATTTTAATTAAATATATTCCTTTTCCCATTAAAACAATTTATTATTTATTTAGTTTAATTTATTTATTTTCATTAATTTGATTAGAGAAAATCTATATAAATTTCTAAATAGACCATGCTGTGTATATCTATATAAATAAAATCTGAAACAAGCTCTAAGAAAAGAAATTAAAATTATAAAAAAATAAGAATTGGGTCAATATGATAGAACTCCAATAATAATAAATACTTCACTAAAGAAACTTAAGCTAGGAGGGCAACTCATGTTAAAAGAACAAAAGATAAACCAAATCAATCTTAATCTAGGAAAGAAAAAAACTATTCCCCTATTCAAAAAAATCTACGTGTAAATAAACGATCATATAAGCAATTAGCTAAAAAAAATAACCCCGATGAACACAAGCCGTGTCTAATTATCATAAACAACGACCCAATTACACCAACCCTTGTCATAGTTAATAAACCACACAAACACAAACCTATGTGACAAACTGAAGAGTAAGAAATTAAACACTTCAAATCTGATTGCAAAAAACAAATTACAGAAACAATTAAAGAACCATATAAAGATAGAGAAAACCAAAAATAGGTATACTTAAAAAAGAAAAAATCATAAATAAATATAAAACGAATTAAACCATAACCACCAATCTTTAACATTAAACCAGCTAAAATTATTGATCCCGAGACAGGCGCTTGAACATGAGCCCTTGGCAATCAAAAATGTAATATAAATATAGGCAACTTAATTAGAAAGGCAAATATTATACAAAAGTGAATTAAGAAAGAAAAATCAAAAAAATAATTCAAATAAAAAAAAACGCTAAAGTTATTTATATAAATATAAATAATAAAAAAAAAATAAAGGCAATGAGCCAAACAATGTATATAAAAAAAGATAAAAACTTGAAATTAAACGCTCGGGTTGATAACCTCAACCTAAAGTAATAATTAAAAGAGGAATTAATGTAAGCTCAAAAGAAATATATATAAAAATTATATTTAAAAAAGAAAAAACTAAAATTAAAAGAAAACAAAGTAAAAAACAATTAAAAACAAAAAACCAACGTCTAATAGAATTAAAAATTAAACTTCTAGATATTAACATTAAAAAACTAATAAAAATTGATAAACTAATTAAACAATAAGAAAAATAATCAATACCAAAAAAATAACTTACTCTACAAAAATAATCTCTATAACTCAAAGTAATAAAAGTTAATAAACATAAAATCAAAAAAAATTGAAAAATAAACCAAAAATCCAAAAACAACAAAGGAATTATAAAAAATAAATATAAAATAACTATTATCATAATATCATAGAATTTAAATAATCATTTGAATGACAACGAATTAGTAAAATTATTAATCTTAATCCTAAGGCACCCTCACAAACAAAAAAAGTAACCAACAAAATATATAAATACATAAAATTGAAAAAAGACAAACAATAGAAATAAATAATTAATAACAAATAAATAATAATAAACTCTAATCTAATTAAGCATAAAAAAACATGTTTTCGAACAAGTCTAAGTCTTACTACACCCATAAATATTAATATAAGAAAAAAAGGAAAAATAAGTTTTAATAATTTAATAAAAATATTAATTTTGTAAATTAAAAATGGGTAATAATAATCCTTAAAACATCAGCTTAGTAAAAATACATCCTTAATCTCCAAAATTAAAATTTTAATAAACTATAAACTGAAATTAAAATAGTAATAATAAAAATAATAATCATAATATCTATTCTAAAAACAACAATAAAAACGCCTATATCTATAATAATTTTACTATTAATACAAACATTATTTTTAATTATAATTATAAACAAAAGATCTAGATCTTCTTGATTTCCAATAATTACATTTATAATAATAATCGGGGGAATTTTAATTATCTTTATATATATAAGAAGAATTACATCAAATAAAAAATTTAAGATTAATATAAAAAGATTAATCTTAATTACAATTATAATAATTATAACTGAAGAAATAATAATGAATTCACAACCCATAGAACAACAAAGAATTAGAACTAACATTGAAATAATATCCATACCAAAAATCTTCAATAAAACACTAGCATTAACTATTATCATAGTATTATATCTATTACTATCTATAATCGCAATTAATAAAATTACAAAAAACTTTGAAGGGCCCATACGATCTAAAACTTATGAATAAAATATTCCGAAAAAAAATAAGTTAATAAGAATTATTAATAATTCAATAATTAACCTACCTGTTCCAATTAACCTAAACAACTGATGAAACTTTGGATCAATTTTAGGACTATGTTTAATAATTCAATTAATTTCAGGAGTAATTCTATCTATACATTATACAGCAAACATCAACTTGGCGTTCGAATCAGTAAGACACATTACCCGAGATGTAAACTATGGATGACTAATACGAACATTACATTCAAATGGAGCATCAATATTTTTTGTATGTTTATATATCCATACTGGTCGAGGATTTTACTATTCATCTTATAAATTCTTACAGACCTGAATAATAGGAGTTATAATCCTTATAATAACTATAGCTACCGCATTCTTAGGGTATGTTTTACCATGGGGACAAATATCTTTCTGAGGAGCAACAGTAATTACAAACCTATTATCTGCTATTCCATTCATGGGAGACATGTTAGTAAAATGAATCTGAGGGGGATTCTCTGTTGATAATTCAACACTTACCCGATTCTTTTCATTACACTTCATAATACCATTTATTATCTCAATAATAGTTATAATCCATTTATTCTTTCTTCACTTGACAGGATCTAACAACCCATTAGGAATAAAATCAGAAATAGATAAAATTCCATTCCACCCATACTACTCAATTAAAGATATAATAGGATTCTCGATTATAATTACATCATTAATAACAATCACACTAGCAGAACCTTATATACTATCAGACCCAGATAATTTTATTTCAGCAATAGTCACACCAATTCATATTCAACCTGAGTGATATTTCCTATTTGCATACGCCATTCTACGATCAATTCCTAATAAGCTGGGGGGTGTTGTGGCCCTAATCTCATCAATCTTAATTATCTTAATTTTACCATACTCAATAAAAATAAAATTTAGGGAGATTCAATTCTACCCAATAAGACAAATTATATTTTGATTATATATTAATAACGTATTAATTTTAACTTGAATTGGAGCACGTCCAGTATAAGAACCATACATTAATATTGGAATAATAATAACTATTACTTATTTCATTTACTTTATTACAGATCCAATTTTAGTAAGGATTTGAGATAAAATGATTAAGTAAGTTTTAAGTCAATTAGCTTATACAAAGTTTATATTTTGAAAATATAAGAAAGAGAAATTTATTGACTTAACAAAAAAAAATGATAAATATATATAAACTTTAAAAAGAAAACAAAACATATAATTTAGAGAAATGGGTAAAAAAACCTTTAAAGCTAAATATATCAACCTATCATAACGATAGCGGGGTAGGGAGGAACGAATTCAAATAAAGAAAAAACAAAAAAATACAATTTAAAAAAAATAATAAACTGTAAAAATCACCCCCTAAAAAAATTAAGCAAGTAATTATACAAATAAAAATAATTCTAGAATACTCAGAAATAAATAAAAAAGCAAACTCACCAGATCTGTATTCAACGTTAAAACCTGAGACCAATTCACTCTCCCCCTCAGAAAAATCAAAGGGAGTACGATTAGTTTCAGCCATACAACAAGAAACCCAACAAACAAAAAGAGGGGGGGAGAAAATAAAATCATCTATTTAACTGAAGCTTATATAAATCCAAGAAACTATAACTATCTAGCAAAAGAAAATAACACAATATAATAATAGATAAAGAGACCTCGTAAGAAATAGCCTGAGAAATTCTGCGAACGCAACCTAATATTGAATACGATCTATTGGAAGACCACCCACAAACAATCAACCCATAAACTCTGATAGAAGAACAAGATAAAAAAATAAATAAAACCATAAACAAAATCAACACAATTGAAATAAATGGGTAAGAGAATCCAAATAAAAAGAGATTGAAAAAGAGAAAATAATGGACAAAAAAAATAAATAAACAGATTAGAATTAAGAGGAAAACAAATCTCCCTTAAAAATAATTTTAAACCATCCCCAAAAGGCTGAATAAGTCCCAATACCCCTAATTTATTAGGGCCCTTACGAAACTGAATATAACTTAAAACCCTACGCTCAAATAAAGTAAAAAACCCAACAGAAATTAAAACTATTAAAACCATAAATAACGAAGTAACAAACAGAATTATTGAATATAATATAAATTATATAATTAAACTCTAAATTTAACGCAATTATCTGCCAAATCAATTAAAATAATCAAAAATTACAATAAAAAATTGTACCTAATGGTCCTTTCGTACTAAAAAGGTATAATAATTTTAAGATAGAAACCAACCTGGCTCACACCGGTTTGAACTCAAATCATGTAAGATATTAAAAGTCGAACAGACTCATTATTAGAAAAATTGCCCCCTAAAATTATCTTAATTCAACATCGAGGTCGCAAACTTTTATATAAATATGAACTCCCCATAAAAATTACGCTGTTATCCCTAAGGTAACTTTTACTTATAATCATTAATAACACTGAACAACAAAGGTTTTGTTTCGGGGTTGAAATTAGCTGATTTTAATGTATTTCCACGTGTTAAAACCGAAAATGACCATAAACATTATATATTAGCTCTTGTTTTCAAGATATAGTATCATTATATTATATATATATGAAGTTTTCAACAAATGAAATATTTCATCACCAACAGTTGGTACACATGTTTGTTTACATAATTTCTCTCTCTTCAGCTGTTCATAAGTAATAAACATAACCTATGTGATTTTGTCAGTTGTACGCGCGTTGTTGCTATTGAAATTATTGTGTGAAGTTGATTTTAAAATTAATTTAAGTGCTGATCTGAAATGCCTCGAAAGTGTGTAAATTCTGTCGATAGCTTCTGCTATATATGTGGTGAAATAACATTTTTGGCTCAGAAACGTAAAATGACACCTATCGTTAAGACTGCCTATGAACATTATTTTGGTGTGAAAGTTGGGGACCAAGATAAATCATGGGCTCCTCATATATGTTGCAATTCTTGTTCCGTCATATTGAGAGAGTGGCTGAAAAATAAAAACCGGGCAATGGCTTTTGCAGTACCTATGGTTTGGCGTGAGCCTACCAATCATATAGACGACTGTTATTTCTGCTTAACTCCTGCCATTAAGCAAGGTTTATCTATGAAGAAAAGAGGAACGGTTAAATACCCTAATCTCCCATCTGCTCTTCGGCCTGTACCACACTCAGACACTTTGCCAGTCCCTTCTCCACCCCAAAACTATGAAATTTCAGAGGAAGGTGATGAAGACTGTTTAGAAGGAGCAACCCATCCTTCTACATCTTATGACCCTGATTTTGAGGTCAGAGATAGGTCTAGTGACCCGCACAGAATTGGTCAAGCAGAGTTGAGTGACCTTATAAGAGATCTTGGCTTGTCTAAGGAAAAGGCTGAGCTTTTAGGGTCAAGACTACAACAGTGGAATCTTCTAAAACATGATGTGAGAATATCTCAGTACAGACAGCGTCAAAAAGATTTGCTTCCTTTTTTTGAGAAAAAAGAAAACCTCGTAGTTTGTTCTGATGTTAATGGTTTGATGGACTGCTTGAATTTGGATCACACTCCATCTGAATGGAGACTGTTTATAGACTCTTCAAAACTAAGCTTAAAAGCTGTACTTCTGCATAATGGAAATCAGCTACCTTCTATTCCTATAGGTCATGCAGTTCACATGAAGGAAACTTATATAAATATGAAAACACTTCTCCAATCAATCAAATATGAACAACACAAGTGGCAAATCTGTGGTGATCTGAAAGTCATTGCTATACTCCTAGGAATGCAATTAGGGTTTACCAAGTACTGTTGTTTTTTGTGTATGTGGGATAGTCGGGATAGAAAATCTCACTATAAAAAAGTGAACTGGCCTACACGAGACCTAAACCCTAATGAGAAAAATGTAGTTGCCGAGCCTCTTGTAGATCCTAAGGATGTTCTCCTTCCTCCATTACATATTAAGTTGGGACTAATGAAGAACTTTGTCAAGGCCATGGACCAGGAAGGACAAGCTTTTAAGTACTTGAGAGCAAAGTTTCACAGGTTAAGTGATGCTAAAGTCAAGGAAGGCATCTTTATTGGGCCTCAAATCCGTGAAATCGTAAATGATCCTGCTTTTGACATGATTTTAACAGGAAATGAAAAAAGAGCCTGGGAAGCCTTTAAGGGAGTTTTACATGGGTTTTTAGGTAACAAAAGAGATGATAACTTCACAGCATTAGTTAAAGAGCTTCTTCAAGCTTACCACCAACTTGGATGCAACATGTCATTAAAAATTCATTTTCTTCACTCTCATCTTAATTTCTTCCCACAAAACTGTGGAGCTGTGAGTGACGAACATGGAGAAAGATTCCATCAAGACATTGCCTTAATGGAACAGAGATATCAGGGCCATTGGAATGAAGCAATGCTTGCAGACTAATGCTGGTCTATGTGTAGGGATGCTCCAGAAGTGTGTTATAAAAGACAAGCTAAACGACAGCGATCTTACAATGAATCGGATTGACTTAATTGAAATTTGGTGGTAAAAACTTCTTTTATTTGTCAAAACACTAAGAATAATGTTTTTTTTATCAATTTTGTACTTACAATATTCTAAAAGAAACATAACAATATTGTTTCATGTACTTTCACTTTTCACGTATAGTATAACTACTCTTTAAGATTAAGTACTGTGTATCTCAAAAACCAGAGCAAACAAAAATGTTTCATTGTTATTTTCGTTTTTATCACCCCAAAATTAGTAGAAATTGACTAATTTAGTGTAGGAAACACTGAAAAAATATTTTTTTGTTGTGCAGTGTAATGGATCAAAAAAATCATAAATTATATGATTTAAAAAATAAAGTTTGATTTATCTATCACCCCAACAAAATAATAATAAATATAAATTAATAAAAAAAACTAAATAAGAAAATATATTATTAGATATAAAGTTCTATAGGGTCTTATCGTCCCTAAAAATCAATTAAGCATTTTTACCTAAAAATAAAATTCTAAAAATAAAAATAATAAAAATATTCTATTATTAATTCATTCATTCTAGTCCCCAATTAAAAGACTAATTTTTATGCTACCTTTGTACAGTCAATATACTGCAGCTATTTAAAATTAATCATTGAGCAGAACCTACTTTTAATCAAATAACCTAAAAAAATGTTTTTTATAAACAGTTATAGAAAAAATTTGTCGAGTTCATTAAAAATTAAGTTTAAATTATACTAATTAAATCATTATTAAAAATAAATAAAAATTAATTAAATAATCTAAGTAAAAAAATAAATATAAAAAAATAATAATTAAAAACCACAATTTATAAAAAACTTAATGAAAAATATAATAACTAATAAAAGAAAGATAAAGAAGAAATTTTAAAAATTTATAGAACTTATCCCCCATAAAATTAATTGAAAAAAAACAATTAAAATTAAATTTAATCCTTAAAAACCAGATATAAAAGAGGACGAATAACTTATAGTTACCATTTAATAATTTATAATCTTTATGAAACAAAAAAAAATAAATAAATCACTCATCTTCGGGAAACTAATATATAAATTATTTATTAAAATAACCCTGATAAAAAAGGTACTAAAAATTATTCCTTAATTATCAATAGTAAACCATTCGGAGATAAAAATTAATTATTTAATTGTATAGAACTAAAATGAAAGAATTGAACATAAAAAAACAAAATATAATCAGAAAGAAATAAAATTTTTCTAATTAATGTAAATAACTAACTTTATATAAGCTACAATCTGTACTTTCTAGCCTCGCCTTCCGGTGAGGCTACTTTGTTATGACTTATCCTAAAATAGGAGTGACGGGCAATATGTACATTAATTAAATAAATTCAAAAGAAATAATTTAATCAAATTACTTTCAAATCCTAGAAAAATGATTAAACATAAACAAATTAATTTAGAATTAAAGTAACCCATACTTTCTTTCACAAAACTGCACCTTGACCTAAAATTAATGAAAATACCAAAAAGAGAATATCCTTAAAAAACACTCCAAATAACCATAGAGGTATACAAATAAAATGAAAGTTTAAATTATCGTGGTTTATCAATGACAGTACAGGTTCCTCTGAGAAATTAAATTAACCACCAAATTCTTTGAGTTATGAAGAAAATAACTACTTTTATTCTAGTTTAAATTTAAATCATAAATAATAGGGTATCTAATCCTAGTTTAAAACCAGATTTGAAATAATATTAAAAGAGAATAATTAATTATAATTTCCACCTAAATAATTAATATAGAAACCCAAAAATAAAACAAATATATTCAAACTAATAAGGTTAACTAGAATTAATTGTATAACCGCGAATGCTGGCACAAAATTTATCAATCCTAAATTAAGTCACTTTAAAATAATAAAATTTATAAAAAGTTTTATTACTACTAAGAACATTATTAAAAAAATAAGCATATAATTTACTTAAATAGCTAAAATAAAGCCAGAATCAAACTTACTTAAAAATTATAATAGGATAGCGGATACACGCACAATGTTCCCTACCAAAAATCTAGTAGTTAAAAGCTTAATCTCAAAGGAAAATTAAATTTAAATTTAAAGCCTAAGTAAAGAAAAGTTTAAATATAATAAAGTTTAAGCTAAAATAACTAACAATCTAGAATAATATAAGATTAACCGTTGGGGACCAGTTAACTATAAATCTAAGTTAGAATTTTAAAGTATATGATAAAGTTTAAGCTAAAATAACTAACAATCTAGAATAATATAAGATTAACCGTTAGGGACCAGTTAACTATAAATCTAAGTTAGAAATTTAAAGTATATGATAAAGTTTAAGCTAAAATAACTAACAATCTAGAATAATATAAGATTAACCGTTGGGGACCAGTTAACTATAAATCTAAGTTAGAAATTTAAAGTATATGATAAAATTTAAGCTAAAATAACTAACAATCTAGAATAATATAAGATTAACCGTTGGGGACCAGTTAACTATAAATCTAAGTTAGAAATTTAAAGTATATGATAAAGTTTAAGCTAAAATAACTAACAATCTAGAATAATATAAGATTAACCGTTGGGGACCAGTTAACTATAAATCTAAGTTAGAAATTTAAAGTATATGATAAAATTTAAGCTAAAATAACTAACAATCTAGAATAATATAAGATTAACCGTTGGGGACCAGTTAACTATAAATCTAAGTTAGAAATTTAAAGTATATGATAAAATTTAAGCTAAAATAACTAACAATCTAGAATAATATAAGATTAACCGTTGGGGACCAGTTAACTATAAATCTAAGCTAGAAATTTAAAGTATATGATAAAGTTTAAGCTAAAATAACTAACAATCTAGAATAATATAAGATTAACCGTTGGGGACCAGTTAACTATAAATCTAAGTTAGAAATTTAAAGTATATGATAAAATTTAAGCTAAAATAACTAACAATCTAGGATAATCATAATTAAAATGATTATTAAATAATTAAATTAAAATTATAAATTGAAGTTTTTAATAATTATTGATTTAAATAATAACTTATAAGTTAAATCAAACTTACATTAAAATTAAAAATTAACCTGGGATACTATTATAATTTATAAAAATAAATTTTAAGATTATCGTTAAATTTATAAAGAATGGTTATATAATAACTGATGATTAATAAATCCCTATTTAATAAAATACGTACTATGCACTTAATAACAACCCATTAGTAAAAAGTATAAAAATAATAATTAGTTATTTAATAAAATATAATTATATAATATTATATACTTAGTTATAAACTTATTTAACAAAAATAAACTAATTACTATTTTATGAATGAATTACTAATTTTAATATGAATAAATAAATTATAAATTATGATACAAACTTATAATATGAGAATATTAAAAAACTAAAAGATATAAAGACATAAACTATTAGATCATCCTAGTTTCTTTTTTCTTATATACAAATAAACTAGGATGATTATTAATTTATAAAACTCATTATAATGTTATATATTTAAATTCAAATATGATTTAATATTTATATATATAATAGTTATTATTAATTAATAAATCTATCCTCTATATAGTATGAGGATAGATTTATTATTATTATTATATATATTAATAATTAATAATATATTTTATAATAATAATGTATTAATATATAACTAAAATTATTTATATTTATGTTATATTTATTAATATATATATATATATTATAAGTTAAATTTTCATATTTAATTTAATAATTTATTATGAAATTCCCAATTGTATACTAAGTAGCATAAAATTTTTATATAAAAAACTAAACGTAAATATGAATAATATCCTAATTTAACTATTTTTTTGATAATAAGTTTAAGTGAGGTGCCTGAATAAAGGGTCATTTTGATAGAGTGAATTAAGTAAAAAATACCCTTACTGTAATTAAATGAATTAAACTATTTCTATTAATTTCAAAAATTAATGTTCACCGTAAACTAAATTACAAAAAAAGAAAAAGCA